>VXAB01010913.1:0-15389 GCA_013399175.1 Odontophorus gujanensis | reverse complement strand
CGGGGGGCGGTGGGGCCCCGGGGGGGGGGGGGGGGGGGGGGAGGGGGCCCCCCCGCCGCTGGCACCGCCTCGGTCACGGTCCGTGCCTGAGGAGATCCCCTGTCCTGGGGGAGGGGGAGGAAAGCGGGGAGAGAACGGAACAACTTAACGCACGCTGAAAAAGGAGGGAGGGAGGGGGAGAAAAAAGGCTCGTTTGCGGGACGTCTTCAAAGCTCAGCATCACGCCAGGCGTCCGAGCTCCCTATAGGACACGCCAACGCTGGTGAACCTCAGCACGGCGGCAGGAGGAAGGCTGGCAGCTGCTGCTGCCGCAGCGAGGTCCCGCACGCCTTAGAGGCTCCTGAGCTTTCCAGCTGGAAGATGCGTCCTGCTGCAGGAGCGTGCCGCTGCTGAGGAGCGCGGGGCTGTGGAGCATGCTTGCCTTTGGGATTACGTATGGAGAAAGGCCGTCGGTCCAGGGGAGAGCTGGCTGGTGAACCCGTCTGACTTTGTCCCCTTCTGGGGAAGTGGCTTCAATGGCTCCATCTCCCAGGAGAAGCAGTAGGAAAGATGCCAATGCCTTGCCAAGCATGTCCTCAACTTTCTGGGCTATCATGATCCTGGCTAGTCTCCTAATCGCTTACTGCAGTAAGTACATGTTTGTCCATGTGCTTTTCCTGGATGTAAATCTGCAGGTAATGCTTCAGGTGGAGGCCAAAATGTGAGGCTGGCAGATGTGGGGGTTGTCCGTAGTTAGCCTCACATCTTGACTCTTCTCCTCTTATGATAAAACAGGTAGAGTAACACTTAAATACTGCTGTTTCTTGGGAGCGTGAAGTGTCCTTAGGTTGCAGATACAGCATGTCTACTCTAAACACGAACATTTATTGCATCTTAGGAGCTAACTTTTCCATTGCAGTAACTGTGATCCGGTGTTCACTGTTAGCAGACATTACCCACTGCTCCCTCTGCATACGTACTCTACTACTTTAGTCCACATTTCATCAATGGGAACAGTTTTGCTTATGTTAACTCCTATTGGAAGCATGTACTTGGTCAAGCGACAGGTTTGTCAACATCTCTTGGATTGTGTGGTTTTCTGACTGTGAAATTGCGCTGGAACAAGCCAGGAAACCCCTAAAGCACATCCTCAGCAGTTTAGTGAGCCCTTGTTATTGGTTTTAGAGCCACTCCATGGGATCATCTGTAGAGTGTTGCGTGTTCTTTTTCAGGTTTGGTAGATTGTCCATTAATCGTGCTCATTAGGAGATAAATCTCCAATAATCAAATGGCTGGAATATCAATACTTTTGAAGGTCTTAGTTTTTTCTGTGCTCTTAGCAAGTGTAATTTTCAAGTAGTTTTGCAATATATCTATTATTTCTGCCTGTTCTTTTGGGGAATGCCCGTTTGTCTATCATAGCAGGGTGTGAATTTTTCAACTGGAAGAATAGAAGAAAACAAAATTCCTATGCAGCAATTAACAACAAACAAAACAGTAAGTTTTTGGAAGGGGCCTGCACAACTTTGCTAGAGTGCATTCACACTGTATTTTCACAAGCTGAGTGTGACCTGTAATTTAATCGTAGTGTGTATTCTGTTCCTGAGCTGTAAAATGAAAGACTGGTCTAAGCTCATCTTGTTGGACTGTGATAGGTGGAGGTTATGATGAATAGGAACTGAATTCTGTTTTTTCTGCTACGTTTCCTAACTCTCTGTTCCAGTCTCTCAAACTGTATCACATTCTCCAATTCTGCTGTTTTTTCTTTTTTTTTCTGAAAAAAAAAAATATTAATTGGATAAGAAAACCTTTAATTCACTTTGCATGTTACAAGGGTGCTGCAATGACGACAGTGAGATGAAGCTTATTCCAAAAATAATAGCATATTTTGTAATGACTTCTTATAGTTTAATACATTTTACATTGCACTTCTCATTAAAAAATCATATTAAACAGGCCACTCTTCTAAATAATTTCATTTTGTACATAGTGCTGTATTACCACATTCAGTGTGCTAATATGCAGGGTATACTTGACAACACTTGAGATTTACAGGAATTTATATACCAAGAGAGAAGTGCATCAGTAGAGCATGTTTGAGAATGAATAGCTCAAGTGTAGAGGGAATTATTGAGGAATTTAGTGGTTTGTCTTAGAAATCTCTGGAGGATTCTAGGCTATTTATGAAATGACACAAATTCTTCTGTGAGTTTATCTTCTATGAGCATACCCTCAGAAAGCATTAATTGTAAACTCCTTAATCAACAGTGAGAGGTTTGAGGTTGTTTTGTTTTTAAGGTGTGAAGTCTTTCACTTGAGTTGTTAAATCTTCTCTATTATTGGCATTGCTTACTGATGGATGTAAATGTTAACTAGTTGGAGGACTATTTCTGATGTGTTTAAATGACCAGTTTCTAATTACTTCTCTCACTCAGTGTCAGTAATATTCCTCAAACATGTAGTACACTCTTCGTGCCGTATAATGCTGAAAAACACCATGCAGCCTAAAATATGCAGTGTCAAAACACTCCACTGTTTATGAAACGTTTCACTGATTTGACAACTGCAATTCCAAATGTTAATGAAGCACCATGTACACTTCATCTGGCTGTAGTATTTGCAGAATTTCAAAAATGTCTTTTCTATGTGTAAAGACTGAAGATGTCTAAAAATCGAGGGGGGGGGGGGGAACAGCTAGTTCAAAGTAAAGTACTGCAAAATTTATGAATTCTTTTTAAGATCACATGGAATTTATCCTTTAGTTGCCTTATTTTATTTTATTTTATTTTTTGATGAAAAGCGGGATTGCAGCGGGGAGGAGGATGACTAGTTTGCTTTTTAAGAGGAAGTCTTGCACTATTTTTTTTTTCTTTTTAGTAAAAGAACTTGACTATCTAAGGAGTTCTGTATTTCTTTAGAAACCTCATATTCAGCTAAATTGCAGTGTGCTTACTTATATCTCTTACATAAAGCAGGATTATGTGGAAAAAAAAATATATGAACCTCATCTGTTTTTCTCTCACTGTATCAATTACATCAAACTTTGCACCTCAAAACTAAAAAAAACCTTTTCTTTACAGTGTTTTGGAGAAAAAAATGTAAAACTTCTGAGCTACTGCCCTTATTTTAATTTTGAATATACTAGTCTGACAAAGCTTATTCCTGAATTAGTCATATAACTGTTTCTTTCCTTTCTCCTAGTTACTTTATGTATCTTTGTTTCTGGAAATATTTTTATTGTTCAATGGTTGTCCCTGTTAACTGAAAGCATCTACGTAATACTATGTTCTGAGTTGCAATTGACAGCTAAACAGATACTATGAAGCCTGTTCTGAATGCGTGTGTACAGGCCATTAGATTTACTTCATACTTTAGTTTTCAAAGCACAGTTATATTATTTTTGTCATGGTAAAATGATGAGCTGATAACTTTTTTCTTTCTTAAATGTTTAGATTATACATAGGGATAGTGGCTCCATCCTATGGTGGAAGAGAAACCTGCATCAGATCAATTAGGTTAGTTGCTATAGTGATAAATATAATGTGATATTCTCCCTCTAAACATTTGGTAGATTCTCAGCGGGAGAAGGCTGTTGAGTACACTAAGGTGATAAATTAGACTGTTAATATACAAAGTTCACTTGTGTGACTACCGAGGAGTTTGTTCACTCATCAGAAGCATGATTAATAAAATAAAAAAGCAATTGAGAGACTTGGCTTGGTACTATGAAAAATATGGTTAGTTCTTATTAAAAAATATTACATTGATCCCACCTAAATTTGAAATTCTGTTGTTACATGTTGTTGGACACTGCTTGCTTGAGAAATACCTTTTCATTGTATTGTTCTGTAATTACTTTGTCTGGAAGGCTGAGGTTATTATAGTCTGCAGGTCTTATGTTTTCCTTACGCTGTTTGAGACTACTATCAGGGATGAACATAGGCAGTGACTGTCAGCTAGACACTTCTCAAATAGGCACTTCTGCATCATCAGTAGGCTAGTGAGCTGTTGTTGGATGATATGTGGTCACTACTTGTTTGCATTTTACATGAATTGGTCTCCACTGAATGAAGGACTGCAGCTCCCATTGCTGATCTTATGTCATACATACAACTTTTTTTTTTTTTTACAGATGTATAAATTTACTAATTTTTTCTAACTGGTCTGTAGTTTTATTCGGTTTTCTGCAAGAAGTACTGTGCTTGTATTTTTCCAAAGCTCTGTCTGCAGAATTAATGTGACATATAAAGCAACAGTTACAATTCAAACTTTTTTCAGTTTACTCCTACATCACATAATCTTTTATTAAATTAAAAAAAAAGAAAACCAAGATATTAAAGTTGTTTTGTTGTGTAATATCTCTGCTATGCCTTTTTCAGAAGGTTATTTAAAAAAAAAAAAGCGGTTTAAATTTAGTGGCCTCTACAACACTACTGTTCATCACTGTGAATAGTGAGCTGATGAGGGACTGCCTCACTCATTCTGTTGTCATTTGTCCAGATGATCTTTCCATAGAACTCATGGGTATCTACATAAGAAATAAATTTGTTTCTACCTTTAATGTTGAATTCGACCCTTTAAGGATGAGTAATCACTGTACAAGTTCTCAAATGCTTCCTTGAATTCTGAAAGCTACTGCTTCCATGCAAATATAGCACAAGTGATAGATTATAATGTATAGCAGAGAAGGATGGGGACACTAGAAAGAAATGAACATTTTCAATTAAATTTATGGCATAGGGTTCTCCATGTCCTCCAGCAGGGTTGTAGGAGAGAGTCCAAGGTCTCATAGCATATGCTGTGAAAACAGTATTGTATTGGAAGTGTGTGGTAGAGCCCCTTTGCTCTGACCTCTACTGCAATACAACCAACATCCTCTTCTGATGTTGAGGGACAGTATTATAAACTAAGAAACATTATAAGTGTGTCTTGAATGTTGTCATTAACACAAAAATGCTTTTGCATATTGAACTATGGACAGTATTGTAAAAAGCAAGGACAGATCTAGACAGTGTTGATTGACCATAATCTTTCTAGTTTCATTATTTGTTGTGAAACTTAGAACAGAGTGTTTTCATGCTTAGGTTTATATTTGACCAGATGTATTATTCTGCTGTTAAACTGGGAATTGTTTATTTTGGGTCTGCTTAAAAGAAAGTTACACTGCTTTTTGTACAGACAAACAGCAGAACTACATATTGTTGAATTTTTGGGAAGTCATCTCTTTGGTGATATACTTATGTTAGCCCTGCAAGTAGGAAAATCTTCTGTAGTGACAATTCTGTAAAGGATGAACTGCATGAAGTATATGCATTTTCCAATGTTTTTGCTGTAGACATTTATTTCAAAGATTTTGTGCATATTTTAAAATGTGTAGACTGGCTAAAACATAAGAAGTGCAGACATAATCATGTATAATTTTGTATTCATATGATGACCTACTGATCTTCCAAAGTCTTTGTGACCTATCCTACTTCAGACTTCGAGTAGGCTGTTTTTTTTGTCACCTTTCTTCAAACACTTGATTACCCTCAGCTGAGTATCTTGTCTATCTCTGGGGGGAGGGATGTAGTTGGTAATTTCCTGAATGGGAGTTAGTTACTCAACATCATCTTGGGTTTTGCATCTTCTGGCATTTCTTTAAGAGCCTGTAGCCCAGGACATCAATAAAGAAATTTTTCTTAACATCCAACCTGAATCTCCCTTGATGCAACTTTAGGCCATTTCCTCCTTGCTTTCCAGCAATGGCAGCTCCTGCTTTTCCCAAGAAGTGTGGTTATAGGGTGGGATGCTCTCAGGATAACATACCTGGCAAAATAAAGCTTTCTTCTGTCTTTGTGACTGGAAATAGGAATTTGATATATGTCCCAATTGTTCTCTTTAGTGTTCTGATGGTTCAGAATGGGGGCTGCCTTTGTTTTTAGTCTGTTTGTTTTGTGTGGAGGTTAATTCCTGAGCACTGTTAACAGGTATGTTTTGTTTGTATTTTGTTTAGCAGAGGCTGAGTGAAAGCCCAGAGCAGAATGCCGAAGAGGCTGGTAATAATTCAAATTGCAAGTTCTTTTGGTTGAACTGATCCCTGATTTTCTTCCATTACAAAGTAGAATCCTAGCGACCAGTTTTATTAGAGCACAGGGATAGACTCTCCTGGTTATTTTAGCTAACAAAAGCTGTATCATTGAGAAGAGAGGTTCTTAATTCTTACAGGAAGAAGAAATTACTAGGTATGGGGAAAAACAAGCAAACAAAAAAATTGGGTTTCCGAATTCTATCAATCAAAATGTAAAAGGGAATTGAATTCTTGTTAATCAGTGTAGTTTATGATGGCTTTTACCTTTGATCTTAGGCCTTTTTTGGTCATGATTGTCTGAGGACTCTGATATTGACAAATGAATTCTGAGATGATACTCTGACAAAATGACATACTGTTATTGCCAAACACCTGCATCACATGTAATACTCTCAGATTTCTGTACTCTTCTTTGTGGAATATTTAATTTTTACATTGAACTCTACCACTGCAGAGTGGCAACTTAGTCACATGGTGGATGCAAGTCTAAGCTAAGCTGCTGCATTTTTCTTTAAAAGATTCATTTGCTGACAGAAGTGTTGAAGTGCTGCAGGACCAATGATTTCTGACACTTCTTATCTTTCGTCAAACTAAACTAAATATGATATTGTAAAAAGTTATGTGTTACTGGCGTTCTCTGGTGTTACTGAATGAGTTCTCTTCTGGATATAGATTTGAAACATAAAACTATAAAATTATTTTCTGAATTGAGCTAATACAGTAATCTGAGTTAATCTTGAAAATGATTTTATTGAAAAATACCAGAAGGTTGTTCCAGAGCTTTTTTCAATACACTGTCAGCAGTACTTTATTGAACATTCGCCTCAAGATTAATCTCAAGATGGGTAAGTGTATAAGTATTTATGAATGTATATGTATTAAAAATAAAAATACAAGATCCTTCAATATATAAAATAAAAGCAAGAGGTTTTAGAAATTGTTCTCATTAAATATTTTTTAAAGATGGTAGTTTCCCTGAAGTCATTTCCTGTAAAGTTTTAGGGCTAGCATGTATTTATGTATCTTAATACTCAGGTTAGCTGTCCTTTTAAGATACCAAAAATAATTGAGTAGATGTTTTCCTGTTAGGTTATCAGCTCTAAGTAGATAAACCAAACTTTTTCTGGTTGGGTGAAAAGACATGGCAAACACATTTTGCACTTTTTGAGTACAATTGATCTTAATTAGGATTTTTGCTGTACAGTCATTTGCATTTATCATAATCTCCTTTTAAATTCAATGGAAATTAAGGCAATTTACTGTGCAAGACATGCAACCTGCTTTAGATACCTTTCTGTAGTGCAGTTTGCCTCAGACTTCATTGTGTTTAGTTTTGTGGGCTGTAATGCAGCTGAAACAATTTAAACTTACGTGTTATCAGGAGAATTCTGCCCTTTGTGAAAGAATCTTTAGATGCTTAATGTATAAATGCTTAATTTTAACTAAGCGGCTCAATATTTCTGTAGATAAGAAAGGGAAGAAAAAGTGTGGCAAAATAGGCTTGTGGTAAAGATTCATTAAGAGTGTAGGTCAAGATACTGAACTATTGCAGCAAAGAGCTTGTATAAATTGAGAGATGTAGTTGGCATACACGATTGGTATCTTCTGAAGACATCTTTGCGAACAGCTTGTATCATGAATTGCAGTGTGTTTTGTCTTACTGTAAATGCTCAGGTTTTATTGCCAGTATTTTCACATTCTACATACTCTAAAAATGCTGTCTTTCCCTCAAAGCTGGAAACTAGGTGAATTTTAGATGAGTGTACCAAAGTTTATTAACTTCACTGTTGTGTTTTCCTCATTTTCTTGTCATGTTCTTTATGAAATGTCATTAAACATTTCTGCACCATGCAAAATTTTAGTGTGATTAACTCATTTAAATCACCTACTAGTGAATTATCTAAGAAGTTTAGAGATTAATAATGTGTGTGTATGTATATGTGTGTGTGTATATATATGCATATACACATATAAGAAGCTGCAGAGAAGAACTAGGAATAAAATCCTTTAACTCTTGGTTAGTCCTGAAGTGGTCAGGCAGTTGTACAAGCTGATCTCTGAAGGACCCTTCCAAAATAACTTATTTATCCTACTGGGAAAATAGAAACTATTTTTGAAAAACAAACAAACAAAAAAACCCACCAAAACCATGATGCTTGTTAGAGTGTTGGCCTGTACTGAAACAGGTCCTCCAATTCAATGCAAACATTTTCTTGTCATGTTCTTTATGAAATGTCATTAAACATTTCTGCACCATGCCAATTTAAACTTACGTGTTATCAGGAGAATTCTGCCCTTTGTTGGGTGAAAAGACATGGCAAACACATTTTGCACTTTTTGAGTACAATTGATCTTAATTAAACCATGATGCTTGTTAGAGTGTTGGCCTGTACTGAAACAGGTCCTCCAATTCAATGCAAACATTTTCTTGTCATGTTCTTTATGAAATGTCATTAAACATTTCTGCACCATGCCAATTTAAACTTACGTGTTATCAGGAGAATTCTGCCCTTTGTTGGGTGAAAAGACATGGCAAACACATTTTGCACTTTTTGAGTACAATTGATCTTAATTAAACCATGATGCTTGTTAGAGTGTTGGCCTGTACTGAAACAGGTCCTCCAATTCAATGCAAACATTTTCTTGTCATGTTCTTTATGAAATGTCATTAAACATTTCTGCACCATGCCAATTTAAACTTACGTGTTATCAGGAGAATTCTGCCCTTTGTTGGGTGAAAAGACATGGCAAACACATTTTGCACTTTTTGAGTACAATTGATCTTAATTAAACCATGATGCTTGTTAGAGTGTTGGCCTGTACTGAAACAGGTCCTCCAATTCAATGCAAACATTTTCTTGTCATGTTCTTTATGAAATGTCATTAAACATTTCTGCACCATGCCAATTTAAACTTACGTGTTATCAGGAGAATTCTGCCCTTTGTTGGGTGAAAAGACATGGCAAACACATTTTGCACTTTTTGAGTACAATTGATCTTAATTAAACCATGATGCTTGTTAGAGTGTTGGCCTGTACTGAAACAGGTCCTCCAATTCAATGCAAACATTTTCTTGTCATGTTCTTTATGAAATGTCATTAAACATTTCTGCACCATGCCAATTTAAACTTACGTGTTATCAGGAGAATTCTGCCCTTTGTTGGGTGAAAAGACATGGCAAACACATTTTGCACTTTTTGAGTACAATTGATCTTAATTAAACCATGATGCTTGTTAGAGTGTTGGCCTGTACTGAAACAGGTCCTCCAATTCAATGCAAACATTTTCTTGTCATGTTCTTTATGAAATGTCATTAAACATTTCTGCACCATGCAAAATTTTAGTGTGATTAACTCATTTAAATCACCTACTAGTGAATTATCTAAGAAGTTTAGAGATTAATAATGTGTGTGTATGTATATGTGTGTGTGTATATATATGCATATACACATATAAGAAGCTGCAGAGAAGAACTAGGAATAAAATCCTTTAACTCTTGGTTAGTCCTGAAGTGGTCAGGCAGTTGTACAAGCTGATCTCTGAAGGACCCTTCCAAAATAACTTATTTATCCTACTGGGAAAATAGAAACTTTTGAAAAACAAACAAACAAAAAAAACCACCAAAACCATGATGCTTGTTAGAGTGTTGGCCTGTACTGAAACAGTTCCTCCAATTCAATGCAAATGTCACTTCTACAGTATTTTTTTTTTTTGTCTTAAGAGGTTTGTTTTTTACTGTGCTTCATTCTTTTATCTTTATGTGACCATTCAAGGAATACATTACTACTTTTTACGTTTTTTCCATGGTATATATCTTTTCTTTAGATGGTTCATGGACCTTTTTTTGTCTAACAGCTGGGTAAAACTGTGTGCTTTCTGTATAGCTGGAGATCCCTACCTTAATCCTATCTATAAATGTCCTTATTTTTAATATAATCTTACTGAGAATACCTTTCTGAAGAGACTTTTTAACAGGTAATGTTGCTATATGAAATCTTTGTGATGTTTTGTGAAGTGTTTCTGCAAACTCTCAGGGTGATAACAAGTTGCATTAACTGCCACTTGTAATTACAATAAATGGATTTGAGGTATTTCAGATACATTTCCAAAGAATTAGCTTGAAAACAATTTATAATACTTAGTTGGTGGCATTTCAAAAGCAATTTCTGTGAAACAGCTTAATCCTTATCTGTTTCCATTTTGACATTTGACAGGAATATAGGTAAGCCAGCATATTCTTTGGCAGAAATATGACACTGACTTTGAGACTGATATCATATTGAGCATATGTTCCACTAAGAAGCATTGCTTAATGTTTTCTCAGATAATTTATCTGTATATAGAGGAAAGGGATGTGCTTCAGAATCCTCATTTTTGCAGTGTGAAAATAGTCTTTTCCTCTTGAGGTCTTAATATAACATACAAAACAGAGCAAAGCAACTACTTTCCTCATTATTTATGTTAAGCCCCTGAAATTTATGTAGTGTTTTTTTTTCACTCTCACAGACCAAGTCTGCAAAATCAAGTGAATATTTCATATGTTATCTTATCTTAATAGAGTTCATTCTCAATATATTTCACAGCCTTTCTTTTTGCTGCTTGTGACAGCTGATGTCCATTTCCTTTCTGAGTGCTTCTTTTGGAATTTAGTGCTCTGTGTTGTTGCAGAGTCTCAGTAATAATTTCTCTACATTTTTCAGTTTGCTTTATTTTTCTTAACGGAGGTCAGGTGAATTGGCCCTCCTATTCGTCTTGCTGCTTTCTGAAGTGCTTTGTCTATTACTAAGTCTGACAAGTACAGCCATGTGAATCACGTTGGCTTGCTAGTGACTTCTCAAACAAATTAACTTGATTTATGTGTAGAGGCTTTTCTTCCCGACTGCTAGCCCTGCAGAGGTTTGAGAATTGCACTTGATTGTTTTTCTTCCACATGCATCATATTCTCTGAGCCCAATTATA
The DNA here is from genome assembly GCA_013399175.1 of Odontophorus gujanensis. Taxonomy (NCBI): domain Eukaryota; kingdom Metazoa; phylum Chordata; class Aves; order Galliformes; family Odontophoridae; genus Odontophorus; species Odontophorus gujanensis. Next base: position 4,381 of record VXAB01010913.1, on the reverse strand, counting down.
AACTCTGATCATTTTGCATCTATGTATGTTACTAGAACTTAGTGAACTGGCAGTGTGAAGAATATGCACACAACAGTAGATTTTTTTTGTCTGTGATTGTAAATTAAGTTAAAAGAACTTTAAAACAACAGAAATGAACTGCTGAGGAAAAATATGCTTCCACTTTCAATGTAGGGGATTTGAGCAAACACTTTTTATTTTCCCTGTTCTCAATGGGAAGAGAGGTGGAGCGTTTCTCAGGCAGTAAAACCAATATTGCATTTTATGGAGGTACAGTAGACCTGCATGCTTGAGGCAGTATTCTATCATGTCATTCTTCTGTGACCAAAATGCTGGAGAACCGTGTTACGTGGTGGTTGTGTTATTTGTCATGGTTGAAACATCTGAATTTTAAATACATTTTAGTATTATTCACGTGATGTATATTTTGTGTGATGAAAGATGATGTATGTTTTGGCTGGATGTTGCACGTTTTTCCAGCTGTGAAAGATAGGAAGCAGGAATATAAAACTAACTGTGATCTTTGGTAGAGATCTTTAAAAGATAATTTTTGGCTGGTCACATAAAACACGGAATGAAAATTTCAGACCTCTTCTTTAAAGTGTAGGAGTAGTGGTTCTGAAGTTTGCTTTCAACGTATGTTATGTTCTTATTTTGCTTTCTGTTTTACTCAAGTCATTTTGAAAACTGTATATTTGTACAAATGCATATATTTATTCTTAGGATGTAGCATTGCATTTGAACTTAACTTCCAAAATATGGTTTTATTTCCCAGATCTCTAAATTTATCTGTTCGTTTTCCTGAAGAAGAGAGAGAACCACAAGATTATGTTTTTTTTAAAGGAAGGAAAAATGGAAGCTTCAGAAGAAGAAAAATGTGTTTACAGAAGGAAGAGAGGAAATAAAATTCTTAATCTTGCTGTTGAGAGGTAGAAAAAACTGCAATGTAGATTTTAATTTCCTGACATTGACTTTCAAAGAAACATTATCAACAGAGTGCTTTTCAAATCAAGAAGAGCTGTGTGATAGAGAAAACTGTGTGAGGGAAAACCTGTCCTTACGAAATGAAAGCATAGGACTTCACACTTACACTTGTGTTCGTTGCTTTTTCCTCTTACCTTCATCTCAGGATGGATTAGTGTATAAACATGTGAATGCGGATACTATTAAGTCACATCATAATCTGGATCATCAATTTTTGTTTTGCGTCATTTGAAATGAAGTTATCATATTGGTTTACTTGTCTCAAAGATTCCAGACAAGATATGAGTAATCTTTTACTCTAGAAATGTTTTGGTCAGTAAATATGTAAAGGTAAATGTAATTTTTTTCTTTGATGGCTCTTTCCTGCAATATCATATGAGAACACTTGAAACAGCAGTTCTCTCCAATCTTATAAGGTAAAGAGCTTTATTGATTTATAGGTCATTGGATACATTTGTGGCTGCAAATCATCTAAAGAAAGTTAAGAGTTGAGTTCAGAGATGGCTTTGAGGTAGTGGTTTGTGTGTCCAGCCTTGTCGCTCTACTGCCTTTTGCAGAGGCACCTGGATTTGAAACATTACTGCTTGTGAGAAACCTGCACTTATTTAAAGATAGAACTTCCAATTCCATGCTTGCATAACACAAGAACTGTCTTAGTGGAGGAATTAAAGCTGTTGAAAATAATAAAAAATGTAGTTCCCAACAGTACTGTATAATGTATTTGACTAATTATTCCAGTTGTTCCACACACATACTGTTAGAATCTCAGCCAAGAGGTTTATCTACTTCTAGTGGATAATCAGGAGGTTACAACTTTTAGCTCTCTGAAATATGTTGTGGCAACAGAAAAACCCCAAAACACAACTTTCTTTTAAATTGAAAGTAGCTGTTATTGGAACTATATCCAGGCAGAAAGAAAAAATATGTTGCCTAATGTATTTAAAAATTGCTTAATCTATCAGTTGATATTATTTTGTGAAAATGACCATGTGTCATTTTTCATTCAAAATGGCCTTGTTTCCTGAAAACAAACATTTTTAACTGGCTTAAATACACAAGATGAGGAACGATTTATTGTGTGTAAGCGAATGAAAAGACTCCTTTTAAACCAATTGCAGATAACGAACAAGAATTAATGGTGAAAAAAGTTTGTTTGTTCTTCCCTTGAATTTTGATTTAAAATAACTAATGATGAAACAATACATTAGAGATTTGCATGAGTGTCTAAGCCAGTGAAGCTAACAAAGGAAGAATAGCTTCCACAAGTGAGATCTGTGCAAGATCAAAGTATCTACCAAAATTTGCTTAATTAAATATAAAAGAATACTAAAAAAAAAAAAAAAGAAAAAAACTTAAGGGGNTAAAAAAAAAAAAAAAGCTACAATACTGAAGGTGGGATTGAAATATCACTCTTAAAATGTGCTTTGGTTTTCTGTTCAATATGATGAACTATGTAAGCATTTTCATGTAGTATCTGTAAATACAGGATATTTTTTTCCCAGAATGTCATTTTCCACAGTGATTCTGACTGCATTTAGAATAAGCCTATACACATCAGAAACCTTTTTTTGTAGCAGATATTTTTTTTCATTGCTCAACTAGTTTCAGTACAAATAAAAAACACATTTATGCAGTTTTCCGTGAACAATATTGATTTTAGAGTAACAATAGGCTTCTAAATGTAGATGTATTTCCTATATATGTTTTTGATAACACTGGAGAACAGTGGTTTTGATATGCTGGTTTTTTGTTTGTTTTGCAGGACAGGCATAATGCAGCTGTTATTTTTGCATGTGATGACAGACATTAATTTTCTTGATACAATATATTTTTAAAGAGAAGTGGATAGATTCTGGGAAGTTTCTGTGAGTGGTATGTTTGGCTGTTATGATGAATCAGACAAAATAAAGTGGTTTCTTTTGGCATGTCAAGTATACACTCTGAATTTGTGAAGCTCAGAAACAAGTGTCAAGGAGTTTTATGGGCCCCATTACCTTTCAGGTTCATAAAACACTGCCAACAAACATATCCGTCTCTTCTGTAGAATAAATAGCTCAATAAGTTTATTGGAGTCTTTCCTTTCTTCTGTGCAAGAGAAAAACTTCAGAGTAAATTAATCTTAATAAATTGCATTTGTATTTTATGCCACTAATCTTGTGGGGAATTAATATCAGAATGTTGCTAATACTGTTTTAACATCTTTTGCTTCATTGCCAAGAATGGCAAACATAACATCTGTCTTGAAATGGTGATACCATGAGAAATTACCTATTATATACATTATTATATTAATACTTATGATGGCGCAGATTGTCTTGAGGGAGATCGGGCAGCATGTGTGAAACAACTGGGAGATCAAGCCTAGACAGCATGGATTCATGGAGGGCTGGTCCTGCTTGATCAACCTGATCTCCTATGGTCTACTGTCCTGTCGGGTGGATGAGGGAAAGACTGTTGGTGTAGTCTACCTACAGTTCAGTGGAGACTTTGATACTGTCTCCCACAGTATTGTCCTGCAGAGGGTGGCAGACCACGGCTTGGACACGTACGCTCTTTGCTGGGTAAGGAACTGGCTGAAGGGTCGACCACAGAGAGTAGTGGTGAATGGAGTTAAATCCCTGTTCCCCAGGGGTTAGTACTAGGGCCTGTCCTCTTTGGTATCTTTAAGTGATGACCTGGAAGAGTCATTCTGTCATTGGCATTGAGTGCACCCTCAGTGTATTTGCAGATGGCACCAAGTTGGCTGGAAGTGTTGATCTGCCTGAGGGTAGCAAGGCCCTACAGAGGGATCTGGACAGGCTGAATCACTGGGCTGAAGCCGACGAGATGAGGTTCAATAAGATCAAGTGCCAGCAGTGTGCCCAGGTGGCCAAAAAGGCCAATGGCATACTGGCTTGTATCAGAAATAGAGTTGCCAGCAGGAACAGGAAAGTAATGACCCCTGTACACAGCACTGATGAGGCTGCACTTCAAGAATTGTGTTTAGTTTTGGGCCCTTCACTGCAAAAAAGGCATCGAGGCCCTGGAGCATGTCCGGAGAATGGTAACAAAGCTGGTGAGGGATCTGGATTACAGGCCTGATGAGGAGTAGCAGAGGGAGCTGGAATTGCTCAGTCTGGAGAAGAGGAGGCTTAGGGAAGACATTATTGCTCTCTGTAACTGCCTAAAGGGAGGCTGTAGTGAGCTTGGGGGCCGGCCTCTTCTCTATTGTAAGAGAATGGCTTCAAGTTGTGCCAGGGGAGATTCAGACTGGGTGTTAAGAAATACTTCTCTGAAAGAGTGGTCAGGCACCGGAATGGGCTGCCCAGGGAGGTGGTAGTCACTGACCCTGGAGGCATTCAAGGAACGTTTAGACATTGTGCTGAGGAATATTTTTTAGTGAGAACGATTGGTGATA
>VXAB01010912.1:257931-316590 GCA_013399175.1 Odontophorus gujanensis | reverse complement strand
TGGGAGTGGTGGGGGAAAGCGGGGTTCTGGGGTGTCTCGCGGTGAGGATGGCTTGTGTCGGAGGATGGGGTGGGGCGCTGGGGCTCCGGCCGTAGAGCAGCAGGTTGGCTCTGGCACCGTCTTTGCAGGGTGGAGGGTTTGGGAGGATGGGGTCGGCGGTGCAGGGGGTGAGGATGCCCTCGCTGCCATCCCCGTGGGGCGGAGGCGGCCGTCTGTGTCGGTGTTTGCGCCGCGTTCCGCCCGTGGGGGCTGCTCTGCCTCGCACGCCCGTGTGCAAGGAAGGGGCTTTTTTTTTTTTTTGCATCTCTTTTTGCGTCAAGGTGAATTGAAGGCAAAGCCGAAGCGCTGTCCCGAGGGCTGGAGCCGAGCAGCGTGTGCCTACCCCAATGCTGCGGGGCACAGAGGCGGTGGGAGGAGTGCCGGGTCCCCGTGTTGGGTTCATGCAGGCCGGGTCTCAATGCCGTGCCGGCAGCCGGCTTCTCCCAGCTGCACAGATGAGGCTTTTTTTTCCCTCTAGAGGCTGATACTGCACACAGAAGCCAGCCTCATTCCCTGCTGAGGCCGCCTCGGAGGGCCAGGACACTGCCTCATTTTCCTCCCTCGGTCCAGCCATGGGCATCCCGAGGCACTCGGTGTTTGGAGGAGCTGAGGGTCCCGCAGGCCCCTTTGCCAATGGCCTCCTTTCCCAGCTGACATCCCCTTGGTTAATGAGTGACTCAGGTCCTTGGGACCGGCCCAGCGTGGCCTGCAGCCTCCTGTATGCAGGGAGCAAGAGCCAAAGTCCAGGCTCTCTGATGGAGCAAGGTGAAACCACAGGGGAGCAGGAAACAGAGAGGCTTCTTCCTCTTCTTCCTCCTTCCCTTCCCCTTCGTCCTCCTCCGGCCGGGTCACTGCGTGCGGCCCTGTCGTGGTTGGGGTTGGCCGCCTCACGGCCCGGCCTCCGCCCTGGGCAGTCAAACAGGATGGATGAGGTGTAAGAGCAGTGCCGAATCTGCTGCCCTGGGCTGGAAGTGGAGTCAGATCGGTCCTGACCTGGGCCAGCTCCTTATCTGACCCTTTGTTTTCGGGAGGCAGCAGGAAGGGCTCTGTAGATGGGATGGCCACTAGGACCGGGTCATGGTTATCACCTCCCGCTTCTGTTCTTTGTTTTGGCTTCTTGCCCGTCTCCTCCTGTGCTGCCTCACGGACTCCTGTGTGGGTGTCATGTACCTGCTGTCCCCAGGTCCCTGTATTCCATTCCATGGTCTCTACGCTTCTGCCAGTGCTTCACTCCCAGCCTCAGTGCCACTGAAACCCAGTGTGAGGGGCAGGCAGCAGCGTGCCAGCCAAATGTCCGTGCAGTGACACCTTTAGCTAACCAGCAGCCACTAGATTTCTTTTTTAAAGAGTTGTTTTGGGGGATCCCCCTTGAACTAAGGCTGCCCAGGAAGGTGGTGGGGTCACTGTCCTCAGAGGTGCTCAAGAACCATAGAGATGTGGCACTGAGAGACGTGGCCGGTGGGCATAGTGGGGGTGGGCTTGGGGATCTCAGAGTTCTTTTCCAACCTGAGTGATTCTGTGATTCAAAGGGAGCAGCCCTTTCCATGACCCTGGGTTTATAGCAGCACAAGAAGCAATGTACCTACTGCATTACAACCCGAAGGTAGCTGCTGGTGGTGCAGGCAGATGCACCACATAGGGCGGGTGGTCTTCTGCACGAGCTGCTGCTGCATGGCTGCTTTTATCTCTGAGGTATTAATACACGAGGCTCGCTATTTATATGGGTCTTTTAAAGAGCCTGGCGGGGCTGCCTGGAAGGCTCGCGTGGCACTGCAAGCATTCGGGGCTTTTTTGTGCGTGCTTCAGCAGTAGATAAGCAAGGGCATCCAGCTGTCAGCTTCGGAGATTGCCAAAGCCTGCTCAACGGGATTTCTGCAGGCTTCTGTCACAAATGAGGATTTTGTTGGGTGCTTTGGTTTCTGACTCGATGCTGGTGATTAAATATCTCAGCTTGGCTTGGGAAGGCTGCTGGGGCTGGAGCAGTGAGGCTGTGTGGAGCAGGGCACGCTTGTTCTGCAGTAGTTGAGTTGGACTCGACGTTGGTGCTTCAGCCTGCATTTTCTTTTCGTTTTAAATGCATGTCTTTCTATCAGTAGTTCTGATAATAAATAATCTTACGTTTTGCTGCTGTCCTGTAAGACCTACTGGGACGGCCATTCTGCTGCAAGTTGTGATAGTTGAGTGCTGTACAATTCAAATTGTGTCAGTATTAATTCTTTTTTTTTCCCCGTCTATGAGATAACAGCACGTGTACTTTTCACCTCTGCACAAAGACAAACATAACTGCTGTGCTGAGGAAGAGCTGATCTGAATGAAGACCTGAAAGTTGGAAAGAAATACTGAGCATGTGACCCTAACTTCTGCATTGGTTAAGTCTACGTGGCTTAGCGTGCAGATTACTTACTCGACATGCTTCCCATAGGGGATGGGAGAAACAACTAACGAAGCTTTGGAAAGCAGTTCCATGTGCCAGCAGTGGCTTTTTTGCATATTGCATGAGCTCTGCTCTGCACATCAGCCCCAAATGCATTAAGTAGGAAGTTGGAGATAGAAAGTTTTTAGCTTTCTGTTTTTTATTCTTAGTTCTTTTTTTCCCCTGCTTTCTCCTTTCTGAGGAGCTGGGAGGGAAGCCGTGCTGGTGCTGCCTTAGCCCTGTCCCGCTGGGAGGTGAGCTGTGCTCTGTCTCTCCTGTCCCTGTGCATTGCAGCATTTTGGAATATGTTGAAGAACCAGAAGTTCTGGGATGGCGTGGAAAATGTCAGCTCAGTGAGTCATAAAACTTTCAAATCTTTGTGTGGCCTCTGAGGAAATAAAAACAAAACAAAAGCAAAGGAGGTGGGGGCGAGGAGCAGCTTGGCACCCCACAGCTACCTTGTTGGTTGAGCAGAGACTTTGGTGATGTGAGCTGACAGGGTTTGTTGTGTGAGTGGTGTGGCCTGAAAGCCAGCCCCTGACATGATAGCAAAGCAAAATGATGCATGGCGTTATGAGCGTGTTCCTATTGGTGAAACCAGGTGGGGTTGTCCTCTGCGATGCCCCATCTCACATGAATCACCTGTTGCTATGCTTCCTGAGTGCTTCCTCCACTGTTGGGCCCCCAGCCTCCACCTTTGCTTCCCAATTTGCAAAATGGAAGAGCTCTGTGCTGCCGGGAGCACCTGCACCTGAAAGTCACTTCCTACATCAGCAGAGTGAATGGGGTGGCCTAACTTGGTGTCACTCACCCATGAGTCACTGTTGTAAGTCATTCAGTTACTCCATTAATTACTGCTCGTTGACTGAGGTGCAGTGACAGTCACTGCAGAGTGTTGGTGCTGAAGGTGGAGTGGCATGGACCCTGTCACAGGTCTGTCACCGTGACAGAGCTGGTGGCAAGGCATTGCATAGCCTGTCGGAGCTCAGTTCTGGTGCTCATTTGTGTCTTCCTGCAGGTCGGCGTGCTTGGTTTGTTGCCATTTGGATGGTTTGAAGTCATTTTGGAGCTCTCATTCTGAACCCTTTCCTACCTGCCACTGAGGACATTCAGTAGTGCATCTGTAAAATGATGAGCAAGGGGTGATGTGTTGTTGGTCGGAGGCATCTTCATCCCCCTGAGCCTGCCCTTGCTGCAGCAGAGTCCTGCTGAGCACCAGGGCTGTGCGTGTCACTGCAGAGCTCCTCGCCGTGCCAGACAAGTGGCTTCATGTTGCTCCTGCATTCCTTCAGCGAGCATTGCTCAGCTATGCACTCCCAGCTACGTGCTGCTCACCTGAATCATGTCTTCGTGTGTGTGCACAGCTTCACCACCCATAAGCCTGGGCCTATGGGTGCCTCTCTGGGCTGCCTCAGCCGAGTTCAGACATTTTTATAAGAGGCTGAATGAAATAATGCTCTAAGGGCATGGCAGGAAAGCAGCAGGAGTGCCTCGGTGCAGGGGGCTGCTCCTGAGCTCTCAGGCTGACGTCTTGCCATCAGATTCATCTGCAAAAGCTGGCCAGAGCCGCCCATTCCCCAGGGCTTGGGATGTCCCAGACTGGGACTCCTCGTTCCTCATTGCACAGGCAAAGCCCAGGCTGGAAATTTGTCATGCAAAGCTCAAAACCCGTGTGTGTATGTACGTGCATAGCGGTGATAGAAAGGCCCAATTAACTCCTCAGACACATGCCCACCCTTAGGGACGTGTAGGGCACAGCGGAACCTCTGGGTGCTCCCCGTGCCACTTTCCTGTCCCCTTCCCACAGCGTGGGTTGGGTTTGGGGCACATCTGCTAAGGCAGCTTGGAGCTGTGCTGCTCTCAGGCTGATGTCAGGGGGTTTAGCATTGGAATTAGCAGCTGGTTTTCCTACCAGTATGCAAAGCTGAGCTACATTTGACAGTTTTGGGGAAATCACTGTAGGAGGCGAATTCCTTCAGCGCCTTATAGGAAATGGGCTTCCTGGCCCAGGGGAGGTCCTGTGTGTACGTGGGAATCCCCAGGGGGTGGGCTGTCAGCAAGCAGGAAAAATGCATGCACACTCCTTGGAGAGCAGCAATACTCCACACCTCCCTGGGCTGTGCAAGCCTCAGGTCTGAGGAGTGGGCACTGCTGGAGCTCTGCAGCTGCGCTCTGCACCCATCATTTGCACTGCTTGGACTGGGAGGGTGGGACAGCACTTGCCCTAAAGTGCTGCAACATGAGACCAGGGGGTGCTGGAGTCAGCTTACTGTACCCTGAAACAGGGGTACCCCGAACAAGGCTCCGAATGCAGCATGGCCACGTGCTTTTTAGCTTTTATTTTTCTGGATGCCTTCTCCTTGCTTGGCCTCAGCATCATGTATGTGAACCAAGCTGTGGACTCTCGCGTGCCGTCCCGGAGGGCCGTGGTAGCTGAGGTCCGGTGCAGCTGTTTCCTTCGAGGATGGCTGTAAGTGGCTGTGAGGCTGTTTGTGTAAAGCTCTTTCCTTGCTGCAAACCCTTCGGATATTTGGTGATTCCGGCTGCCCTGTGGGGTTGGCCCCATGCTGCCTGCACAGCTCCCGGCTGCTCCGCCCCTGCCCTGCTCCAGGTTGGTTGGACTTGGGTTTTGCAGATGGCTTTAGGGCTTCTCCCATCACCCTGCTGGTGCAGGGGGGTGTCAGTGGGGCCAAGCTCTCAGGGTGTGATCCCACATGATCCTTGGCAGCGCCAGGCGAGAGCCGGGCAGCAGAAAAGCTGAACTTGCAAATCTGCTCCAGTAAGACCCCTGTCCTGTCAGCCATAGTCATCATTGGCCCCTGTCCTGACGGCCCTATGTCACTTGTTTGCTTAGTGAAACCTGGTGGCTGCAGGAGGTTGGCTCTGAGAGCTGACACCGTGCTCCTTCCTCACCACCCCCTTGTTATGGACGCATCCTGCAGAGCGGCTGGAGGCTCTCTGGGGACACCTCGGTTCCGTTTTCAGACTCCATCTCTTTTATCTCCCATGGAGACCGCTGTCTGGCACGTTGCACATGAAATCGCCGCTGGCTCCGGAGCCCTGGGAAGTCTCTACCCATCACACGGAGCAAAAAAGATGTCAAGGGAAATTTTTGGAGCGTGCTAAATGTCGTAATTCCTACAGACAGTTTACTTTGGGTTCTGGAGTTGGAAGGGAGTCTTGGTGCACGTGGTTTTCTCACGTTTGTTTTTTGTATTAAGTGCTGCTCTTCTGCTCGCTGAGGTCAACGTTTTGACATTTCTTCATCGTGGTGACAGTTCAGACTGCAGTGACGTGCCATGGGCTCTGCTGTGAGAAACTCTGTGGTTCCCTTTTAAAAAGAGATACCATGAAGTACAGTCTGCCCATTTTTGAAGCCATCCTACAGCCTGATGGGTTTCAGCATGAGAAAAAGAGGAAAGGGGGTGGCCTTAACCTGTGGAACTTGGTTGCCTCGTGTTCTGTTTCATTTCATTGGGAACCTGGGGAAAGAGAATGCATCAGTGGGGTCTGCAATCCCCACACCACGGGGTGTCGGGGCAATTGGAGCATGGGGGATCCAGAGGGCTGAGCTTTGGCTGCAGTGATGAGCTGTGGTGAGCAGGGAGATAAATCTGTGAGTAAATGGGTGCTCATTTTTTCCAAGGGGAGAAAAAGCCTGCAGACATCTCCCTGGCAGGTGCAAGTCCCCCGCACACCGCAGCGATGTGATCTCCCATCTGCCTTGGGTGCAGCTCTGCCCACCCTGCACAACTGGCTGGGATCCCAAAAACAAACAGGCCTCCTACACCAGGCTGCTGCACAAGGGAAGGCTTTCGACACAGATCCTTTCGGCACTGCTACCTGCACTGCTGCCAATGCTGCTTGGCTCACCCCAAGCCTACTGAAAGCCCATGGGATCGACTCTTCCCCTTCCTCCTCCCGCTTCCTTCCCCCCCTCCACTCAGTTTTCAACACTAGATACTTGAATAAATCATCGAGGATGTGATCACACAGGAAACCTCTTTTTTTTTTTTTTTGCAGCCTGGTTAGGAAGTGAATTCAGCTCTCCAGGGTTTCAGTCCTGTGCTTTTTAATCACAAGGTTCTTCGTTCTTTCGACTCCATCACTCGTGAAATGACGTGTCCTCAGCTGCTTTTCCCCTTGCAACTGCAGACCTTCAGAAACAATAGTGCCTGGAAACGCTCTTCAAGAAACTGAAATGGATGGTGCTGGCTTGTGCAGCAAGAGGGAGTGCACACATTTGATCTGCGTAACGTCTTTATTTGTTGTCTTGTTTCCTACTTGGTTATTCCTTTGCCTCAAAGGAGAGCAGAGCCCTTGCTCCTGCAGAATTCATAGCTTCTAATTTGCTCCTTGTTAGAAGTAGTGTCCCAAATCCCGCATTCCTTTGTGCATCTTCTTTCCCCCCCCCCCTTTTTCTTTGTCAGTGGGGGCTTATGGAGTATAATGGGCAGATTAGCAACTGTATTTGTGGAGTAACCCATCTTTGTGCAGGTCTGGCTAGAAACCAATTAAGCTTGTCTTGATCTCTAAATGAGATTTTTGTTGAACGTCTTACCCAACCGCCTTTTACATCCACTAATAGCGGGTGGGATTAAAATAGCTGAACGTGTAGAGATGGCGTGTTGGATAAACAAAGCGCTGGTCGCAGGGAAGTTCCCGGGGATGTGTGCAAACCGGTGCCTCTTTGTTCCGCGCTTTTGTAGCTCCGCTTGTTGAAACCTGGCGTCAAGTGCGTTTGGCTCCAGGCATGCAGAGCCTGCTGGTTGGATGTGAGGTGCAGGGGCAGATGTGTGGTGAATAAATAGGAAGCTTTCCATCAGCCTCTGCAGAATGCCTGGTGGTGAGCAGCCACGTTGCTCAGTGTGGGGACGGGGCTCTGTGGGGTCACTGCTGCCTTCGGGTCCCTGCAGGTGCTTTGGACCAGACGTGCCCCCTGGTCCTGGGGTTGCTTTTTCAGCCTGAAGAATCGCAATGGCTTTGCTGGTGTGAGTGGCAGCTGACAGTGGTGACGTGTCCCTTGGGTTTATGTAGGCTGCTGCAGTGAAAACCCATATGGGAATGGTGCTTTAGTTCATTTTTCTTTCTTTTTTTTTTTTTTTTTGAAGAAAACAGGCTAAATAAAGGTGCATTTAATAAACAGTGCCTTCAGGGAACCCTTGTTGTGTCTCATCCCAGACTGTTTCTGCATCGAGATAAGATTGTGAAGCAGCTGGATTTGCACTCTGCTTGGATGAAGGGCTGTGGGGTGTTTTCAGGGTGCAGACATTCATTCTTTGTTTATTTGTAAAGGAACTACAGAGAAGCAGTGCAAAACCCAGTGTCTTCTTTGGCGACCACCAAGTTTCTTTGGCGTGCCCAAGCAGCACAGCCCGGAGGGAAGGAAGGAACTGAAACTTAATGCAAACTCTGCTCCCTTTGATCAATTTTCTCCCATCCCAACCCTCTTGATTGTCACCCAACCACCACCATGCCACCAGCCTGGTGTAAGGGAACTGTTGAATCCCGGCCTGAACCACTGATTGGTCACCTGAGGTGAGCATCGAGTCAGCCATGGGGGCACAGGTGGAGGTGATAATACCTGTGTGATTGGAAGGGGTGGAGCCTGGCTCCACCTCTCCCCAGGCTCCATTTAAGGGCTGACCACCACCAGGAAAGGATCTCTTCTTGGAGATCCCTCCTACATGGAGTCTGCCATGAACCTTTGACATCTGAAAGGTGAGCCATTTTCCTTTTTGTATAATTTGTACACCATCTGTATAGACCTACCCAAATATACCATCTTCTATACCATTTTTGAGTACCATCCTTAAGATCACTCACATTACACCTGGGTACTGAATTGTCCCCATGGGGGGACATGCATTCTCTTTGGTGTGGCACCCTCAGCATGGCCAAACCTGAAAACCTCAGGAAAAAAAACCCACAAAACAACAGCATAAGCCAAAGTGTAAGATGTAAGGTGATTTTCCTTCTTAGGTGGTGTATGATGGGGCTAGGGTGTGAGGTGGGAACTTGCTGGTTCTGTATGGTGATGTGATGTGACAAATGATGTGGCTTCCTGGGAGGAAGATGTAAAAATAAGCCTGTCTTCAGCCTTGTATGTGTGTTATCCTGCTGTTCTGGCCGTACTCTTACTTCCTCAATGCTGAAGAGCTGTGGAGGACAATGCATCTCATCCCAGTGTCCAAAGGGGTGACACAAACCCTTGTGAGGCCATGCTGTGCCCAAGGCATGGAGAACTCATTGGGCCTACTCCTCTGTTTCCTCGGTGTGTTTCTCCTTCCAAAGCTCTGCAGGAGCTGCTCTGTTCCTCCTCCTCCTGGGGCCAGTGAATCTCAGAGCTATAAGGAATGTTTGTATAGGGTATGGTTGCTGTTGGACGTGAGCTTGTGGTGTAACCATGCTGAGTGCTAAGTTGCCGTTGTCCCAAACTTTGTCTTCCATTTCAGTTAAATATACCCTTAAAGGTGTGGTTACTGAGGCTAACTCTAATTTTGGTTATGCAAAACAGGCAAACACAGCTCCAAACCAACCCAGGAGGACGACCTTGTGCCCATCTGGGGGTCAGGGCACCCCGTGGCCAAGCCCTGTATTATTGCCTCCTGTTAAGTGATGTCTGGTCTGTGCTGGTGAGGTGTGAGATGGTTGCTGCAAGGCCACCTCTAGCTCTGAGAGAGGTGGGTTTTAGAAGAGTTGGTTGTGTAACATGGCCATAAGCTGTCACAGCTTTCAAAATAGCCAAGAAAACTGCTCACTGGGAGAGCTGTAATGAAACAGTCGCTTCAGGATCTGTGATCAGAGAATCAGAGCTACTTCCTTATATCCAATCTAAATCCCTTTTTAAATGGTGGAGGGACCTTGTGAGATGGAGGCCAGTGAGAGTGCTGTGTGTGATTTGTGCCCATATTTGCTGTGTGTTGGTGCTTCTCTTTGCAGTGCAGTTTGCCATTTGTTATCAGCAGTCTGTGACCACACTTAGCCTTGGGCAGCCAGAGCCAGCCCTTAAGCTGTGCAAATACTGGCCCTCGAGGAGCCTAGGCCAGTGTAAGGATTAGACAGATATATAAATAGGTAAAATAAATGTGTGTTGTGGTACTTACACAAACCAGCAGGTGACCTGAATGGAGGACAAGATATTATCCTTGACTTGGCTCACGTAGAGGTAAATTTTAGATATAAGAGAGGGGATTGGCTTTCCTCTTGAAAGGCCAATTCCTTGAGTTCTTTGGTTCTGCATGTTAGTTAGTTAAGAGAACAATAGGACAGCTTTCTGAGTGCAGCACGTTTTGTGCTTCGCAGGGGCCTGGGGAGTAGAGCATTGTGTGGCCAGGGTGCCACAAGATGGGGGATTGTCCCCATGTCCTTGTCCCCCTGTGCTAGCTGGCACACGGACAGAGTGGTGTGGGCATCCTGGCGCTGGTCTCCTGTGTGTGCAGGATGCTTGACTGCAGAATTCACTGCTCTCTGTTAAATGAGCACAGATAATTGCAATTTTAATATCCCCAGCAGGGAAATTTGTTAGAGGAAAAGGCGTTCCTGCAGCACTTCTGGAGGTACGATCCTGCAGGGTAATATCCATCACTCCTTCCCCTCCTCGCTGCTTATTTCAAAAATAGATCTCAAATGGATGCTGATTTAAAAACTGGCAGATGATCTGAAAATAGGGAGCTTGGTAAATGGTTCCAGAAGGTGATTTGGAGCCATGAGCAGCAATTTGAGTCTTAATAAGCTGCTCTTGCTCCTACAAAAGGCAGCTTCACCTTGCTGCATCTACCTCATCTTTGTGTGGATGTCCTAGGTCCAGCCTGGCTGCCCGTGAAGCCCTGATAGTGCCATCCTGTTTCAAAGCATGTTTTCCCCCGTAGGAGGGGACTGAAATTGGGACTAAAAGCCCTGGCAGTGCGGCTACCTCAGATAGCCCTCATTTTGTTTTGTCCTCTTAATCTGAATGAAGTAATTCATAAGGACGTTTTCCATGAATCAATAAATCCATCCTTGCTTCTGTGCCTGGGAGGTTTGCTTTGCTCTAGTTACCGAGCATCTCCATCCCCAACAGCCCCACGAAGCCCTGCTCTTCGGGCTGAAATAGCTGTTCTAGGTATGCGTGTGGAGCTTGAGGAATTTGTCCCCGTGCCAAGCAATTCCTGATGTTACAAGTCTCGGGGAAACCAGTGCCAAAAATAAAGGGGGGAGGGAGCGGTTGCTTTTTGAAGGGAACTGGTAACAGGAATCTCAGTCGCAGGTAAATCTGCCTTTCGGATCTCAACTTGGCATTTCCTGTTGGGAGGAACTGGAAAATTCCTGTTGCACCACACCACATCCCCTTCCGAAAACCGCTCCCGCAAATGGGGGAGCGTGCGTCTTTGGAGAGCGATACGTGCGTGTGTGCATAAGGAGCCTGCTGTATGGGACCTGCCCCGAAAATGAGGGTTTGAAAACAAGGCTTTGCTACGTGTGAAGTCAAAGATAAGGCCGCCATCCCCAAACCTGAGCTTTCTTGGTGTGGTCCAGCAACGATGGAGCAGTGGTTAGAATCGTAGAATCACTAAGGTTGGAAAACACCTCCGGGATCCCCAAGGAGGTTCTGCCCCATCCTCATGGTGGTTTGGACTCTTTGGAACTGGTGTTTGGGATCCAGAGATGTTCCCAAAAACTCACCGTGGTGAGCGGGCGTGCGCGTGGGCTCTGCTTCTGATTTCTTTCATTGCTGCAGAGAGCAGCTGAGCGACACACGATGTTTCAGCAGGACGTCCCCTCTTTTGTTCCTCCATATTAGAAAAGTCTGTGCGTGTGTTTATATTTAAAATAGGTATGTGCTTCACATCACTGTTTGTGAGCTGTGCCACTCGGGACGTGGCCCAGCGGTACCGGGGAGAGACGAAGCGTTACCATGCCCCCCCGCGAACCAGAGCAGCCCTGTGAAACTGTCATTTCAAATAAATGCCACAGTGGTTTCTCCTCCCCTCCTTCCCCCTGTCCCCATGTTCTTCCCCTGGCACTGTGTCCCTCCCCACCCACCACCCTGGGGCTGGGGGCATCTGATGAGGATTTATGTTAAAAGGCTCATTTTATGTGCGTAATTAAAACGTGCTATTGCTGGGTAGAAATGGGATTTGATGCTTACTGCTGTGACTCTTTCTCATGCGTTAGGGTGAACTGATTGATTACTGAGGTTTGAGATTAAATATTCCCCTGAGGCCTGCTGGTATTTAATGTGGTAGGAGGAGGGCAGAGAGGAAGGGGGGAGGAAAGTGATGTTTTTCCACCAAGGCAAGGGGAGCTGAGCAACGTCTGCTGAGCACATCTCCTTCCCTTGTTCTGAGTGCAGTATCTGCTGTAGCAGTGGCTCCCAGCACTTGGCACCAGGATAGATCCAGGCCCGTGGTGGCAGACGAGCTGCTGGTGGTGAGAAGCAGCAGCACATCCCATTGCCTTGAGCATCCCATCACACCTCGTCTCACCTCATCCCATCCGGGCAGTTCAGCATTAAGACACGACTCCCAGATCGTCTCTTCAATCCAGGAATACACCTTAGTTACTATCCTTAATTTCTTTTAATTCAGAAAAGCTCTATTTTCAGTCTCAGTGGCCGTTAGGGGATAAAAAGCCCAGTGTGCCACTCTGAAGCGAGTAGTGGGAGTGCTGTCGTGCAGGCGCATGCAGGAACCACCCGTGTTTACCCACTTTGCTTTCATTGATGCCTAATTTTAGCTGATGGTGACGGATCCCCTCCAGGGTACTGTAGAGGTTTCCTATCAGCATACAAACAAAAAACACTTGCATGTATTTTGGCAAATTCTTTTGGAAAGGGTGTGACTTATTTTTGCGAGCGGCCCAGGAGCACACTGGCTTTGTTCTGCTGCAGTCTGGCTGGGTTGGTGATTTCAGGTCTTCCAAGATTTAATCAGAATAATTAGTTACTGTCTGTTTATACCTTCTGTTTTTGTTGCAGGGTTTCCAAAGGGCGTATTTATCTTTCTGAGCGCTGCCTAAGTGTCGCTTAATCATTAAGCATCTGATTTCCTCCAAGTTATCTGTCATGCTGCTTGTGTAAACTAAGCATAAAAAAAAAAAAAAATTGGGGGGGGATGCTACCCTTGGGGAGGGGGAGGGGGAGCTGGAAGGATTTTCCCTGGATATCACCAGTTTCACTGAGCACTGTGTTTGCTTCCCAGCGCCTCGTGCAATGATCAGAGCACTGCCTGTTTTGATTGGCACTTAACAAACCCACCAGCTTAATGAACTTGCTTTCAGCCAAGCCTTCATGTCCACCCCAGTTTACTGGCAGGATCTGTTACTTGCTGTCGTTTTGGAGAAATAAAGGGCTTTTCCTTTCCCTTCTATAGTTCCACCATCAACTCCTTAACTGAGTGGTGTTATAAAAACCAGAGTTCTCCTTGCCTGAATCAATAGTGTGACTTCTTTTCCTTTAATATTTATCACTGCAGTCCCAAGAGCAGCTTGTGCAGCGGGGCCAGAGCGATGCGGGGCAGGCAGGGCTGGCAGCAGCCCAGAGGACAACATATGGGTCTCAATAATTTGCCTTTTACTCTTGGTTTTACTTTCTTGGGTAACTGTGCCAGCAGTCAGGGGCTGCAGTGCTGGCTCGTCGGCCACGTAATTCATCGCGTCAGATAGCCCGTGTGCGAACCTTGGGGGCACGGGCACGCTGCTGCCAGTGATGGATGTGCTCCTGCAGCCTTTTAAAGCCAGGAGCTGCCATTACGATCTGCTCCTCCGTTTGCCTGTGTGATGCACACCATAAATTTTCTCTGGCTGGCTTCTGTCCTGAGGTCAGTAACTGCGCTTTAATTAGCTCCTGTCAAGGATTATGGATGTGCGGTGTGGCTTTGCTCGCTGCCTTCCCATGAAAGGAAGGGGCTGATGTGAGTGTGAAGTGGGGCCATCAGCATCTGCCCAGCTTCAGGAGACCGAGCAAAACTAGCATATCGGGCGTCAGAGCTCAAAGTCCATCTCTTTTCCACGCTAACTATAAATCCTTTGAATATAAGGAAGGAATTTGTCAGTGGTGAGACGCTGACACCGCTGCCCAGAGAAGCTGTGGGTGCCCCATCCCTGGTAGTGCTCATGGCCAGGTTGGATGAGGCTGAGTGGGCTTTAAGATCCCTTCCATCCCAAACCATTCTGTGATTTCAGATGACACCTCCCAAAGCGCCTGTGATGTTCAGTGTGTAGTGCTGCTGTTGGATTCCCAGATGTCAGTGAGGATGAAGGGTCTTTAAGCACCGTCCTCTCCATACCTGCCTGTGGCTGTCCCAGGTCTGCTTCGATGGCATCTGGGGAGAGGTCAGGCTGATAGTGGGATCAAAAAGAGGCAGCTCGTCTTGTTTGCAGCGTTACTGCTGCAGAAGCTGCTTAGTGGAGCAAAAGATTCACCAGGGAAAATGAAAGATGTGATGGAGGATGCTGAAGGCAGGCACAGATTGCAGGAAGGGAGTACATAGGATGTTTGCCTTCCAAAATCCTTCATCTAAATCCAGGATGGAGAATATCCCCCTGCCCCATGACTGTCAACTGGGGGGACAGACCATGTCCTCGCATGTAGCCTCCCCATGTGCAGGCTGACCGTCAGCCACTCAGATGCAGGGGGAAGGACTGGGACGAGCATACCCCATTTTCCTCATAAAACTCCAAACAAGAGGCTTGGCCTGGTTTAGATTTTAAAAATAACTTGCACATTTGGAAGCTAAGGTTTCAGAAGGGCTCCGAATGGGATAATGGCTTTGATCGTGGCAGTCTGAGATCAAGGGAGGGCTTTTTAGGTTTGCTGCATCAGATGGAAAATATATTGTGGTGTCTAGACTTTATCATCCTCGAGCAAGGCTTTTTTCTATTCTACAGAAGGTCTAATCCAAAGCCCAAGTACAGTTGATAGGGTTCCTTTGGAAAGCAGCCTGCTCTTGGGCTTGACTGTGTCCAGAAGCAAGTTGAAAGACATGCTATTCACTTCTTGAATATCCATGTGGCAGTCAAGCTCCGTCATGCTGGAAGATGCCCTACTGAGAAAGCCGTGACAGTTTTCCTTTGAAATGCTGTTTTTTCAGCACAGAATCATGGAATGCCTTGGGTTGGAAAGGACCTTGAAGATCGTGTAGTTCCAGCTCCCCTGCTGCAGGCACGGCTGCCAGCCACTACATTGGGCACTAGATCAGGTTTCCCAGGGCCCCATCCAACCCAGCCTTGTGTTTTCTACGTAAGAGTTTGGGGTGTTTTTTGGCAAGCATGCTGCCAAAAAGGCATTGCCAACCATCCCATGCACGGCCCCGATGCACTGTGGTACAACACTGAAATACATCCTGAGCTGCAGACGCTGCCCCGGGCTCTGATGGTGTTGCAGCTTAGCTGTGAAAAGCTTCAACTGGAAATTTTGGAAAACATTTGGAAATGTTTTGGAAAACATTTGAATTGAGGATGTCATGGCTTTGTGTCTGGTTGTTTTCCCTCAGTTTTTTCTTTCTGAGAGTGAGAAAACTGCTGTTGTGTTTCTGTTTTTCCTTGCCATCAATTACTTTTTTAGACATATTTACTTCCAAGCATGAATCAGAGCGAATGTCAGCCTGTAAACAGTTTGTAGCATAACACTGTAATGGAATCAGGACAGAAGGGGACCGTGAGGTGTTGCTTTGTCCCCAAGGCAGGGACAGGTAAATCTACTCACTGAACTGGAAGGCGATCGCATTTGTTGAGAGTTGTTTTCTCATAAATAATGTAAGGAGCAAGGGCAGGAATCTATCAAATAATGCTGTCAGGCTGTGTGAGAGAGTCTTTCTCAGCTTATTCAAATCATTTGCTGAATAAGTGTTGAAAGTGAATGCTGGGTTTGTTCGCAGAACCGCTCAAAGTGATATTCCAGAGTAATATTTTTGGCCTGGGTTTTTGCCAGAGTGCTGTGACTTCCACGGGTGAGGGTGCTTTTACCCATAGCCTGTGTCTGATGTGAAGTCATGCCCGTCACCCAATGCCTGAGATGACCAGATCCCAGAAGTCCTGTGGGGATGCAGAAGTTTGGCTTTGTTTCTTGTGGAGTAGATGTGAATTTTCAGAATGAAAGCTCTTCTCCAGATGGTAAAAAGAACCAAATCCCCCAAACCCATCTGCCAACACGGGTAGTTGGTGTGTGCTGGGCTTGCATCCTCAGCTAACTGTGATGCTAAACCCATAGAATTAAATGACCACCTCCCTCCTTGACATCTGCAGGCTTTAGACAAAGCTGCAAGATGCTGGACAGTGGTGGTGGAGGAGGAGTAGCAGGAGAAATCTTGTCTGCTTTGAGACTGAGAGCCGAGTGATGGCTCTCAGTTAATTTCTCATGCACCTTCCTCTGTCCTAGCTTTGTGTCTCAAGTGGTGGATTGAGAAGGCTGTACAGAAGAGCCCTAGCTAAGTCCCTTCCTTTCAGAGGTGCCACAAAGCTCTAGTGGGTCAATTTTTGTTTGGAATTGCTTCCAGTTTCACCAATGAGAGGTGCTGAAAGCGGTTCACCTGTCCCCAGCTGAAGGCTGGCCTGCTCTCCAGTTGGCATTGCATTAATATTAGCATTCACACAGCCCAGATGGGGACTGGTTTTCTTTCATCTCCTCCTTCCTCCAACTGGTTTGTAGTAGGTAAAAGCAAAATGCATCCATCTATGGCTGTGTGGCAGGTTTGGAGAGCTCCCCCAGCCCATCTGTACATTTGATGTCAAGATGGCAGGCAGTGTTATTGTTTGGCCAAATGTATGCGGAGATATCACGGCTTAGATTTGTTACAGATGGGTTTCTGGATATAGTGGAAGGCATTCTGCCAGCCCATTTTATATCTGTGTAAAAGTGATTGGCATCCCTATAAATAAAGCTGCTGTGGGGTTATAAATCTAAATATACTTATTCATTATATTATTTTTACATCTCAAATAGGTTGCCATTCTGTTTCTCCATGAGCAAACCATGCTCTTCACATGTGTGTTACCCACAGCATCACAACAAATGGTCAAAAACGCAGCACTGGAGGCTTTGAACAATGTTTTTTCCCTTGGAAATATATGAGTATGTGGACTGTCTGTGGTCTGCTGTGCTGTAGTGGGATGAAGGATCCTCTCTGAGACAGTCATCTTGAGGAAGGAACTGAACTCAGAAGTGATAGTGAGTGTCAACGTAGGAATGTCAGCTCTTTTTTTATAGCTCACAAAGGAGTATGACCTTGTTGGGGTGTTCAGGCCCTAAGGCCAAGCAGATATATTTCTGTGTTCATTCGGGAAGGAACCCCAGCTAGCACCTCCATCCATGTCCTTGGGTGGGAGGCTGGCAAAGGCTTTCTTCCCTCTGTGCCATGGGCTGGGCTTCATGGAGAAGGAGATCTTTCCACACATCTGACCTTCCCTGCTGTCACCTCAGTCGTAGGAGCACAGAAGAAAAGTCACCCAGATTTTCTCTAGGCACTGCTGTGAGTTGGAGGAGGTGATGAGGCACAGTTAGAGGGACAGCCATCACCATCCAGCTTGGTCTCTGAAAAGGCTTGTGAAAACACTTTAAGCTGCAGCCTTTGGTTCCTTTGGGTTTGTTTTTCTTCTCTTTCCAAGGCATTAGGATATTTGATCAGTAAGTTATGAAGCACAGAGCACGTGTGCCTGAGAGGCAGAGCATCAGCTGCTTTGCTTTTCGCAGTAATAACGTGCATCTTTTAAAGTTAACCTATACTTTTAGCAGCTTTCTAATGAAAGGAAGCCTTGACGTTGCCCTGTACATCTGTGCCTCCTCCCCCTCTGCTAATAATTCATTAATTCCATTGGCTGATTTTGTCCTCTCTTCCAGATTGATTTTCATCTCCAATATGGGGAGCTGCTACAAGTTTTGTCAAAACAGGCATCGTGTTAGAAGGGTGTTGTGGAGGTTTTTATTTAGGGAGGGGCTGCAATGAAAATTCAGTCTGTACTGGATGCCAGGGAACAAACATAAATGTTATGAACATCCAAGCCATAAGGAGTGCTTTAGTTGGGTTTAATGCATTACGGTACCACGGAGAGCCCACACTGCAGGATTCTGCACAGACACGTAGGTGTTGCAGGGGGAAAATGCTTGCTGACATATATTCTCTGCTGTGTAATAAATCTAAGTTCATCTTGCAGCCTTAATATAAACATAGTTTATATGACATAGGTTCACCAGCACAAACCTTGTCTTAGTTCTGGTGTTCGTGGTGCTGCTACCCCCACCAGGTGTGGTTTCTCTCGCATACAAGGTCAGTGCAGTCTTATAAGTGATTTCAGAGGCTGGTAACAATTTTTGCATTTCTTTGCTGGAGCTAGTTGCAGGTCTCTGTGCCATTTGTCATGGCAGGCTGAACAGCTGTTGTTTAATGGTGGCTGAGTCGTGGCTACACGGTGGGGAAGAAAGTTGGGGTATTGGTTGTATCCTGGAGGTACTGGAGGTGGCATACAGCTTGGACAAACCAACTGTATTCAGCAGACTTGGAAATGAAATGAATCACCGTGCCTGGTGCAGGTAGGGATGGAAAGGATGTTGATCACAGTGTGAAGCTGCTGTGTAGCTGTTGCCAGCAAACAGACAGGCAGTGACCTCTGGGAATGACATTCACAGGGTCCCTGCAGCAAGAAACCCCCATCCTCCCCAAACCAGCATGATGTCTCCTGACTGGAGCACGTTACCTAGGCTCTGGTGGCCCTGGCCTGGGTGCCCAGAGCATCTGTAAGGTGCTTTGCTAACCTGGAACCAGACAAGCTTGGTGCTTCTGGGAACAGTCTGCTAGCAGATGAGTTCTACATGGGCGTGTGAGACCTTTGCATGGCCTTACGTTTCACAGGGGAAAGGGAGACCTCCCCAAGACCAACCAGGGGAATACAGTGGGGTGTGAGCAGGAGTCAGTGCTCATTGCACTGCTGGTGAGCTGAGAAATGTTTGTGCATCTGCTTGGTTTTTACTGGTAGATATCAATACATTTTTATGCTTTATTCTGTTTACATTTTAAATATAGTGCGTTATTTTCCCTAATAATAGCACAGACAAAGGACTGGGAGCCCAAACTAAAACTCCCTGATACGTGTTACCCAATTAGACGCCATGGTAATAAGCATTTGAATCTAAAGCTAGATTAGGCAGGGAGCAGTCTCAGGCTGGATTTGCATAGCATGCATTCCTCATCCACGTGACATGTTGGTAGAACTGCTGAAATCTAATTTATAAGGTGTTGGTGTGCCTCAGGTGCTCCTGGTGATGAGGGGTTGCTCCCCCACGAGGCACTCAGCTCCACAGAGTTGTCTGAAGGTGCTTTTTCTCCCTCTCCCCACTCTTGCAACTGCAGTGTTGCAGGTGATGGGGACAGGTAGCTCTTACTAGCTCAAAAATCTGCGCTGATGGGATTTGGAAAGATTTTTTCATTACAGGGAGTTATTTCAGGGTGTGTTGTGTTCCTGCGGTGATCTCTGGCTGTGGGGGAGTGAAGCAGGAGTGTTCACGCACCCGAATCTAGTGTGCAGCTTTTGCAAGCTCCCACAATGACATTTCAGCTCTTGTGCTGGAGCACACTCCATAGATTTGTTATCCCAGAGCCGTTGCATTTCCTTCCCTCGTGGTCAGCCATAAATGATCTCAGCATAGTTCCCTCTCCAAGTGTATGCGTAGGACAGCCAAACCACGGTGTTAATGTGGAGCAATGGGCTAATGAGGCTAAGCACAGAGGAAAGCCCTTTGAGGTGGAGGTAGATGCTGGATTATTTGATAGCAGAGGGTGGGACAGAGGCCCCGTGGGTCTCCCCAGCATGACCTGGTGCTGGGAACCAGGCCCAGGGCAGCCTCCCCCAGCCAGCCCTTGTGGCACCTCCATCCCATGGCTGAGCCTTGAAAGCATTACCAGTGGGCACTGAGCGCAGATGATCTCTCCCCATTGCAGTCCCTGAGCCAGGCAGCAGCATCTCCACACGCTTTGCTGGTTTATTTTTTATTATTATTACGGCCATTAAGCACTTTGTGAGCTGAGTGAGCGCCGCTCTCCTTGCTCACAGCGTTTGCTTGGCCGGCTCCTGACCCTCCTATCCTGGGCATGATGAAGCACAAATGGAGGAACAGAGCTCAGTTCACTGGGTTTCAGGCTTGGTTAGACCTGCTGGGCCCTGTGCTGTCTGGGGTCAATGGAAAGCTGCAGCCAGAAACTCAGTCATGTCCTTCTCTGCAAGAGCTGCTTCAGCTTCAGAGCTGATAAATACATTGAAATTAAAGAAATACATGCAGTGTTTTTTGGGGTGTCTTTCACTTTATCAGTGCAGAGCAGTTGGTAAATCACCCTGTAGCCAGGAGGGAAGGTGAGCTCTGAGGGAACATCCCCAAAGCCCTGATCCCCAGTGGTAGCACGAGGCTGTATGGGGGCAGAATTGAAGGCCTCCTCCCGCACCAGGGATTGGAAGCCCTCAAAGAGAGCCACAGAATATAGTATTGTTTGAGTCTGAATGGACCTTTAAAGGCCATCTGGTCCCACTCCACTCGATGAACAGGGACACCACAGCTGCAGGCTTTGTTGCCTTGGGTTCTGAGTCAATTGAGCTGGTGCTGATGGAGAGAAGTGGCAGCCTCCCACCTCAAGAGTTAACGTATCTGTAGTGCAAATTCAGAAGAGGCCAAGAGCTTTAGGAGTGGTTTGAGGATGTGTGCAGATGAGCAAAGTGGTGACAGTGAGGTCTCTCCGTAGAGCTGAAGACTGGGTGATGGGGGAGAGCAGAGCACGGTGCCATATCCCTGCAGAAACAGGAGGTGTTGTGGCTTTCTTGTGCCTGTCACGGTGGCTGGGGAGGTGTCCTTGTGCTTGTGGGGTGGCAGGTCCCAAATAGAGGAACGCCGAATTCCGCTATCTTATCTCCAAAAGATGAGATAACTGTATTTGAAGCTTTTAAGTTTATCTTATCTCAGAGCATCTGAGCCTCTTAGGGTACCCTTGGGTCATGTTTTCAAGCATTTCCTTGCAATCCTAAGGCTGCTTGTTTCCCAGTTTTAATGAAAAGGGAGATCATTATGTAAATATCAGCAGGGAATGGGAACTTCAGTGTTGTGACTTACGATGAGTGCAATGTGAAAACCTGCAAAAACAAACAAACCCAACACTTTGCTATGTAACCTTGGTGGGGAGATGGCTGCTGTCACTGTGATTTTGCACCTTCATTGGGGGGAGGTGGGTCCCTGCTGGGAGTATTTGCTCATGGAGGTTTGGTTTTTAAACAGCAACAGTGCATCGAAGAGGCTCCAGAGATGAGGCAGACAGTGCCTGAAGTGTCAGCAGTGCTACTGATATCCCATTTGGACTGGAAAATGTTGGGGGAAAAGACAGATTTGGCTAAATCAGTGCACAAAAAAGCAGAGCCTGTGCATGTACTCGCTGTGCTTAAATCTGGTTTATATCGACACTGCTGATACTGATACTTTCCTGGATTAGGCACCTAAATGCCCGGTATTGATTTTTAAATGCATCCCCTTGAGATTTTCACTGGGTGGATGCTTCTATGTGGATGCTGTGCTGGGGAAGGGTCAGTGCTCAGCTCAGCTCTGGCAGCAGATGGGTTGGGCAGGCTCAAAGCAAGCCCCTGCTCTTCACAGTCAGTGGGAGGATAGTTAGGCAGTGAAAGTGGTGTGCCCTGATTAGGCAGCGCTGAGTTATAAGGAAGTGGGCTTGAGCATCTCTAATGGGAAGCTTGCATCTGCCCTCTTCAAAGGGAGGTTTTGCCATCATCTAGGTTGTGTTACNGCGCTGAGTTATAAGGAAGTGGGCTTGAGCATCTCTAATGGGAAGCTTGCATCTGCCCTCTTCAAAGGGAGGTTTTGCCATCATCTAGGTTGTGTTACACTAAAAAAATACAACCAAGCCTTCCAGTCGAACTCATCTGCTCTGATTGCCTGCTTTTATTTTTATTTTTTTCTTCATGTTCAAATGCAAGTGGTCTTTTAGTGTGAGGTGATAGAAATTGCTGCTTTTACCAGCCTGGCGAGGAGCAGACGCAGTGCTGGAGCTCTTCTCATTCCCCCGAGCCATTTTGGTGCAGTTGTGCAGCATCATGTCATGTCGATGTGAGTTCACATATATTATTTTCTGGCCTTCGTCTGCTGAAGCAGTGGGAGGTATCAGTGCCGTGAGTTGCCAGTGGGGAATTTCTGCTATCAGACATTTGCATCAAGGAATTCTCGACCCCAGATTCGTACTTAGGAGGCAAAAATAATTCCAGATTAATGTCAGAATTTTAAAATCTTTAAAGGGAAATAAGCATTTCACATGGCTTGTGGCGTGCAGGGCTATTGATAGACCAAATGAATCTGTTTTGTGTGCTTTGGGCACTTTCTGGACCAGAAGTTCAATGATCTACTCAGAGATCTGCCCTTCAGGGCCCCTTTCGATATGGTCTCCTGTTTATGGCAGCTTCAATCCAGTTCTGTTTTGAAAGGATAAACACAAGCTTGCTGCACACCACAAGTTGTGTAAATACCAGCAGCTCTAGTAGCCTCACCTTAAGCATGGATAATCCAAAAATCCCCAAACATGACCCTAGATTGGCCAGTGGGGATTCAGCTGGTAGCTCCTCAGTTCTTTGCCATGGTGGTGGCCCCAGCCTTTGCTGAGCTGCTGTACTGCAGGTGTTTGCTGCTGAACAGCTTCAAAAACCCTGTGTGCAATGCCAGATTAATTAAGGAGCTTAAGAGAGGAAAAACCTGCCTTCCTTCCTCCCTGGTTCTACAGTGGGAGAGCCTGTCTCACCCTGGGGATTACTGCTGAAACAGAGATCAGTGAAATGGAAAGTTCAGCAGTGAGGCTTTGCATATGATAAATCAAAGTTAGAGTCCAGATACTCATTGGAGAAGCAGGAGGGGGGAGAGAGGGAAGAAACTAAAATAAAGCAAAGCTTTTATTGTTGTTCTCCAGGAAAAGGCTAATTGGCAAACAGATATCCTCCAAGAGTAGGAAATGCAGCTCCTCTCTCCCCGCTTGCTGGGCTACTGAGCTTTTATTGACAAAAGGTTTGCATCATCAAAGTAAGTGCTTGGAGCCTGCACTGATCTCAGAAATGCAGTGACTCAAATCCACATCCTTTGGGGTAAGCACAGCAGTACTGAGATAGGAGCTTTCCTTCTGGCAGACAAGGCTGTGGCTGGCTGCAAGGCAGTCCTGCTGTGCTGGGAGGCTTCTGAAATCTGGGGAGGGCTTCATGTCTCCATATTATCAGCCTCGTGGTGGTGGTGATTAGCTTGGTGTGTACATTTCTTCCCAATTTGGACCGATCCAGGGGTGGAAATGGAGCAGGACTGGATGTCAGGTTGTGACAGCATTGAATGCTGAGAGTGGAGCTGGGATGGAGGAAGAGGAGGAGGTGAGGGCTTCCTTTTGCTCCAGATTGCTCAGTGAAGTTGTAGTGGGAAAAAATATTTCTTCCTCCCACCACCAACCCATGTGTTTTCATGTTTGCTTTTGGAAAAGAAGGACCATGGATCTGCCCATCTGCTGGTAAAAGGCATGTGTGTGCTTTGTAGAATAGGGTCTCTTAGCTCCCTAGTGAGTATTAGGAAACGTATATATATTTTTTTCAGGTTCCCAAACTGGATCTTGTCTGTGGTTACCTGCCTGTTGTCCTTGTTCCTGAAATATATAGCATTTGCCCAAGCTGATCTGATGGAACTTCGGTGGGAAGTGGTCTCTAGCCATTGAGAGGATCTGGCACCAACATCAAGCTCAGCACCATTTAGGTTTATACTTTTAATGGTGAACTCTTTTGGTATTACTGTACTGCACGCTGTATGGTTGGCTGGGAAAGTCTCTACAAGGTTTGGTTTTAAACCTTCAAAATTAAGCCAAGTTTTGCTTCAGCAGCACCTTCCCCAGTCACATGCATCAGTGCATTAAGCAGCATCGATCCCTGCAGTGGTGGTGAAGTGAGCACCCAGCAGGCATCTTCTTGCACCCAACCTTGTCTATGGGGCAGAGGTGGGCCCACAAGAGCCAGCATCCGTCCCCTGCTCTGCATTTCTGCTGGGTTGCCAAAGCAGATGACACTGCTGTGAGAATGGAGAGTTTAAAGGCAAATCATGTCTCGCTGTGCCATGTGGGTGCTTCTCCCCAGAAAAGATTGCAGATTGCAGCGTCGTGCTTCGTGGGGCTGGGTGCTCCTTGCTCATGTGCTGGAGAAGGGACTTGCTGCTGTGTTGTTGCTGGGCAAGTGCTTACATGGGAGCTGCTGCTCTTTTCTGTGACTAGCACTGTCAGATAGACTAAAGCAGGCATTTTTTTTTTCTGTCATATTATACAGCCCCGTACATAACTGTGTACTGGCTTAGTGAAAAAAGCTGTTTTAATATTTCATGCTGCAATCTGAATTTCACCATCCAGTCTCTAAAATGCCTCTGCAAGCTCATTTGGCCAGGAGCAGAATAAAACATCTTCTTGCAAGGCAACAGGCCCAGATGTGTGCCTCGTTTTATGATGAATGCCACAATAAGAAGAAGGAACACAGAAAGCAGTGAACACTTTTTATGTGAGCTCCTGCCAAAATCAGGGCATGGTGCAGCTATTGCATTGGGGATGTGCAGCACGAGTGAAATTCGGAGATGCAAAACCCTCTTTTTTTAGGCTCATGGAGTACAAGAGGACCTCTGGAAAGAGGGAGGAGGATCTAGGGTAGTTTAGGATTTGGCAGCAATATATATGTATATAAATCTATGAAACTGAAGAATTTGAGATTTGCTTATGCTGGGAATTACAGCTCTTGTGATTTTTGCAGTGAGTCGGGCTCCTGCTGGCAGCTGGTGTTCCCTGATAGAGGTAAGGCCACGTCCCCGTGTGCTTGATGCACAGCTGACCCACTGCAACAATGCAGCACGGCCCCCAAAGGTGTTGCAGTGGCATCACCGGGCAGGGGAGCTCCCAAGCTCTGCCCCATCTCATCTCACGGGTGGGTTCATGGGAAGAACCCATCATCAAACAGTTCAAGGCTTTTTGGCCAAGTGTTTTGTGGTTAGGTTTTTTTCTTTCCTTTTTGTCTTTCTCTCTCCTCCAACGTCAAAACTGTGGTCCTGCTGATGTGCACGTATTCCAGCCAGACATAAACATTCCTCTCCTATGCGGTCTGTGCGTGGAAACAGCTTTGTGTCTGAGAAAGGGGTCTGCGTGGGAGTTTGTGGCCAAGGAGCCTGCCTGGTTGCTTTTAATAGAAACCCCTGGGGCAGTGCCAGGCTGTGTCCTGGGGATGGATTCAGGTCCGCTGGGCTGGGAGCGGAGGTGGCTCCCATGGATGCAGTCCTGTGTCTTGAGTTGCTCATCCAAAGAAGGGCTTGATTCTGAAGTTTAAAGAAAGAATACCAATGAATGAAACATAGCAGTCGTGCTGTGTGATCAGATGGGCACCAGGCTCTGCGTGCGTGGGGAAGAGCGTTGAGGAAGGCTGCTGCATTGCTTAGCAGTGGGATGGGTTAACCTACAGGAGCAATGTTCTGGGTGCCCAACTTCTGCCTTAGCTGTGTTGTTATGAGTGGTACAGGGTCCACGACGCCCTGGGGGCCCCTCCTGACCACTGCCAGCAAGCGAGGCCACTTTGCAGCTCTGAGGATGTATCAGAGCATCCCACGCTGCACCGAAACTCCAGGGCTTGACATGACAGAAATGCTGCAGTCGGTCAAGGTTTGGCAGAGCTGGTCAGTGAGTGTCTCCATGGTTGCACAAAAGCAGTTTCACCTTGTGAAACACGCTGAAATAAAGCTCCCTGTTGGGAAAGAGCTTGCTTGGGATCTTGTATTCGTGACTGGGGAGGGGATGGGAGAGGAGCCAGAAAAACAACAAGCTAATATCCATATTTGATGATTTAGCTCCTAGCTCCCGTGTGGGTTTGGAGGCGGGTGTGAAGAGGAGCGTGCACACTCCTTTGCATGCGTTTGTGCCCTCTCTGGGTATTTTTGTGCTGCAGACCGCAGCTCTGCAATACCGGTGCTGGCTCCAGACCAGCTCACTGGGGCATCGGTTGCAGGCACGTTGCTCCACGCAGGCTAATTCAGCTTGCCAAGGAGGCTGCTGAATATGCAAGCAACAATTGCTGCTCTCCTTTCCTTAAAGCAAAGGCGGAAGCGACACCAGGGTCCAATTTTCTCCTAATGGCTGATTTCATTTAAGCACTGCTCCGGGCGATGTTGGGTTGGTGGTTTTTTTTTGTTTTGGTTTTTTTTGGGGGGGTGGGGACAAACTTCAGCTCACTTTACTCCCTGCATCCTTTCACTGCAGCCCATGTGGAGTCCCTGGTTAGCCATGGTGGCTCTCACATGGGGTACATGGGCTTCCAGGAGCTGGGGAGATGTGAAAGCATCCCATCCCAGCTGGGCTGCTGTGTTTCTGCCAGCTGTGGCTGCCGCTCTTCTTTTTTTTTCCTTTTGGTTTTGCACTGTATTTCCAAGGGAGCGTTGCCTCCCCGCACCCTCCCTCATCTGTGTTTTATGGCTGTTCAGCATAACAGGGAGTGGCTGCGAGGAACGCTTGGATTAACTCCTACCCAGAGCTTCATTTCACCCTTTGTGGCTTTTTTAGAACAAGCTGCATAAATCCAGCTGAGCAACACGGACAGGAGGGGAAGGTGCTGGGATTAAAGCACCTCTCTGTTGCTTTGTACCACCATGGTGGTGGTAGCACGGCATTGTGGGGGCACAGACAAGATCACAGTTGAAATGCCATCGTGACAGTCGTGCAGGGTTTTGGCACGGCTCACCAGGACAAAGTGCCAGCCTCCAGGAAGTGCCCTGCCCTGCTTTCACCTGGTTCTGCAGGGATGTGGCTCCCAAGCCGCTGGCACAAGCAGAAAACCTGCACAGGGCAGGTGGAAGCCATTGCCATACCTGCCCTGTCGCTGCAGGATGTGGCTGTGGTGGTGCAGTGCCTCCCAGCCCACCTGCAAGGAGCCTTGCTGGGACCTCTGACAGTTGCATGGCAGCCTCCTGGGGCTTAGAGTGACCTACCCTTACTAAATAAGAGGCGACTAGTTAATAGGGGTGCTACAAACCGAAGAGAGATGCTTCCAAAGCTGTCATTTTATTGGGTTGCTTAGGGACCCTATGGATCAGATCCTTATCATAATCAGACTTAACCCCACAGCCGAAAGCAGTCTTCATTTCAAGAAGTAATCTCAGCTTGAAACATCTCTGTTGTGTAGCCTGCTGCATCACAACAAAACATCTCTTTTTGTCCTGCATCAGCTTCAAACTTAGCAGAATTAGCTTTTGGCAGCTGCTCCCTTGCAATGCGTTATGTTTTCACCTGGGTAATACCTGCTGAAAGGTCAGACACCTTCTGGTCTCCTTTGCTGTCCTCTGGCTCTTGTCCTGGGCCATGTCTTGCGTCCTGGTCCCCAACCTCACAGCATGGATGAGCTGATCTCATGGGCATCTCCAGTTTGTAGCTTGCAGCCATGAACAGCAGTGTCCCCATTTCCACTTGTGTCAGTGTGTGTCCATCTTCAGAACCTCCCAGCCCTTGCTTTAGCATTAATTGGAACTGCACCTGAGCTGGGTAGGTGGGTATTTGGGTAGGTGGAGTTGGTCAGAGAAAGGGTTGGTGACACTGGTGCTGGTGGTAAGGATCAGTGGGACATCATCCAGCTTGCAACCCCTGCCAGAAATGCAAAAAGAGGTTGACAGGAAGATAGCTTTCCTAGCTGTTGTGACTCTTTCATTTCCCCCACGCTGGAAATGGATTACAACTTAATGCTTCTTCCAAGAAAACTTGAATTCTTTGTGAGTGCTTGACAAAGGTGTTGCCACAGGTACTATGCTATCTGCTGCCAGTGCCTGTAACAGAGGCAGTGACTTTATTCCCTTGTCTGGTTGCTTGAGTGGTTCGTTACTGTAGCTCAGAGAAGAAAAATTCCCTTTATCTCCTCCAGCTTGCCAAAAGCAAATGTCTTGGAATTAATTAGGTCCTATCTGTATCATTCCCAATCCTCGTCTGACTTCCCTTGGGGAAAAAAGCCAGACATGGATATGTGACGGAGCGAGCAGGCAGCAGAAATGCGTCAGGTGGTTCCCACGGAGCTTGCAGAAAGCCAGCTTCACTGCTGTCCTCCCTGGGAGCTCACGGGCACAACTGCTCTTTAATTCCCACATACTGCATTGCTGGGAAAGGGTCGAATTGAGATGACTCTGAATGTGCCCAGGTGAGAGGTGGAGTCATCCCTGAGGGTGGTGGCAATCATTTCTCTTATTTGGCCATGTTACTGCAGTAGAAGCCTTTTTGGAGCTCTTGGTGAGCCAAGGCGACTGCCATCACTTGCAGTAAAAATAAGGCTTACCTTTTGTAAACCTACATGAGGGCACACCTGACACAAGTCAGCAGAGAAGACCTTGGCCAGATGTGATGTGTGAGAGTCAGGTTGTGTGATGGGTCTCCTGCCACATCCTCCACTTCTGGCTTGTCCGTGTGTGTTTCTGCCCCTTTTGCTGTAAAATCAAAGCAGTTTTGGGAATGACTCAGCCCTTTGGGTCCTGGCTTGGGGTCAGGGCTTTGGCGAGAAGTTCCCTCAGTGACCCTTCCCAGACTATCTTCCTTGGCTTGATACACACAGTGGCAATTAAATTTAATTTATTCTGGCCTGCTCAATAGTAAAGGCCAGAAGGCACCATTAGATCACAATCTGACTTGAATTTATTGATGTAATTAGTGCTGCAGTGTGTAGAAGGGAGGTGGGAGCAGGACTTTTAATGGGTGACGCCGCATGAAACTGGTCCCTTTCATTTTCCTTAATGCAAGCCACTGGGTTGCAAGTAGTTGCTGTTCTTTTTTCCTTTCCTCTCCATGAATAACTGATTTCTGTAGAATTTACAGGGGAAAGAGGAGGCTGTGTATCTGGACTGCATCCTGCCAAGGCAGTCTGTGTTGTCTGCAGCACTCCCCATGACCTGCCAGGAAGCGGTGTTTTGATTTTTATCCATCACGTTAATGAATATTCATCAGTGCTCCCAAGGTTTAGTGCTATTTGCCTGGTAGCTAACATACTCTTTCTCTAACCATTTTTAGCCTTTGTGGCTAATAACCCACAGCCCACTCAGCCTGCATTATAAGGTGTTTCTTTTTTTTAATTGCTTGTAGATGAAAATTAGTAACCTCAATAGCTCCAAAGCTGGAAGCAACTCAAAAATACCTTGTCTTGCTTACTGCAGGACTAACTGTTTTAAAGCCCAAAATGAAGTCCTGCCTTTTGCTCTGTGATTCAGATTTTTCTTAAGACACCAACAGGAGCAGGTTGTCTCTGAAGAGCAAGTGTTGTTCTCATACAAGGTTTTTTGCAAGTCCAAGTCAGAGCTTGTATGTAGCAGCAGGTTTCAAGGACAGAGTTGATGTGGTGTTGAAAAGGGGCTGGCAAACGCCCTGTGGAAGAGGAGAACAGCTTGCTTTGCTCCAATAGCACGGTTGTTTGTCCACGAAGCATGCTGGCTGTGGGAGCATGATTCAGTAGGAAGGCCGAGTGGCCAAATTTTGCACAGCTGAGTGTGTGTGGACTGGAACCAAGCTTCAGGTGGAACTGGGGTATCACTGCCATCTCCCCTGCCTTCATTCCCCAGCAGTCCTGCAAAATCCAAGGCTGCAGTGCGTTGCTGGTTTACTCTGTGTTGGAGGAAACGTATCCATGTGTTGGTTTTTTTGCCCCCCCCCCCACCATTAACCTTAGGAAAGAAGCTGTCCACTGGGTCTCAAGCCCTCCTAAAGCCCAATGGGTGCCAGCAGGCTGCTCCTGGATTGCTGTGGTGCAGGCTGCCTGGGAGCTGTGATGAAAGGTTCTGTGGCAGCTGAAATTCCTCCAGAGGCTGCATTTGTCCAAATCCAAGGTGCTGAATGTGACATGAGGTTTGGGGCTCTCTGAGGAGGGGCACCATCCAGATTGGGCATGGAGCAGTTTTCAGAGTTTGGGTTTATTTTGTATGAAGACCAAGTAACTGTTTCCCATGGCTCTTGGTGCAGCAGATGTTTACGCTGTGTGCTGAAAGTATGCAGCTGAAAAGAATTTCAAGGGTCAGATCCTCAGTTAAGGCTATCTGAGTAAGCCTGAGTTTTCTGCAAGGTCCCTGTTTCGGGAAGGCAGTGTTGGCTGCTCAGGGGAAGCGAGTGGTGGTGTGGGGTCCTGCAGCAGGTCTGCCACCAACCCTCTGGCTCTCCATGGTGCCCAGCAGCTGTTTTTTTGGGCATACAAACATGTGGTCAGACAGCCGTGGCTGGCTCTGGAGAAATCAAACTTCTGTCCAAGTGTTGACCTTTTTTCCAAGTCTCTTCTTTGTTGGTGAATCCAAGTCATCAGTGTTTCAGCCTTCTGCATTAACCGTGGTGGTACGTGGTTACTTGCCCTGGCTCTGAACATCTCAGTGTCATGTTTTGCAGAGATTAGACAAGTGGACATTCAGTTAACGTGCACTGAAAATTCAGATGTTTAAGCTCTGTTACAGTGTGCTCTTTGCTAGTTGACTTTTCTCATTGGGGTGATCCTTATTCCTCATAGCAGCCCCTCCCCTTGTGTTGCTGACTCTTATCCTTGACAGTCACACTTTTTGTGCCATGTTTGGCTGGCCCTTGCCATAATCTGTCGAACCAGGCACCGAGTGGCATTTCTGGCTGCATGTTTACCCTCATGCCATGAGCATCACTCCTGATGTGGGCTTGAGAAATCAGCAAAACCGAACAAACTGATGGCGTGAGTAATGCCCCACGTAAGCACTGCGTAGGAAAGTCTGAGCTGCCAGCACCGTGTGACTTTTATCAGCTGAATTCATGTCTTGTAAATATTTACTGGAATTCCAAGTAGGGTTTATCTAATTAAAACCAAGTAAAACTTTCCGTGTAAAAGAACCTCCCAACTGGTGGCTGCTGGTGGATGTTCAGGAATGCATTTCAGAGTCTGGCGGGGATATATAGGACTTCTCTGTGCTTTACTGAGCAGGGCTGCATGAGGTCTTGATATACTGGGGACGCGTGGCCACAACATCCTAAATCCTCCATACCCTGTGACCAAGCTGCTCTGGCTGCTGGGCCTGCAGAAGCAGCACAGTGTGGGGATGTCAGCGGAGTTTGCTCTGGGATTTGCTGAGATTGGCAGTGATGGCAGGGGGTCAGGACCTGTTCCACTGCGGAGCTGCAAGCGTGGGGTCACCAGCGCGTCCTCCTGCTCTGATGGCACCCTCACAAGGCAAGTAAAGGCATCTTTTGAATTAGCACGGTCCTCAAGGTTGCCCGGACCGTAAATGTCAAATCTGAGCAGAAATATTTGGCACGCAGACGGTCTCCGTTCTTCCCCTCCGCTCCGAGCGCGTGGGTGGCTCCGATTCCTCCTCCCTGCAGGACGGGAGCGCAGCGCTGTGGGGCGGCTGCCAGAGCCTCCTCTCTCTTCTCTCCCCAGGATCTAGCGCCCAGCAGGGAGGGACGCGGAGCGTTTTGGCCATGGCCCCGAGGAAGAGGAGCAGTCGGGGGATCTCCTTCATCTTCTGCTGCTTTCGCAGCAGCGACCACCCCGAGATCACCTACCGGCTGCGCAATGACAGCAGCTTCGCCCTGCAGACCATGGAGCCTGCGCTGCCCATGCCGCCGGTGGAGGAGCTGGATGTCATGTTCACCGAGCTGGTGGTAAGCACCATGCTTTTTATATTTTCTTTTCCTTTTTTTCCCACCCCTCTCACCCTTCCTTCTGGACTGTCCGGTGAGGACATGCTTGGGTTTGTGTTTTCAGGCAGGCTTTGATGTGGAAAGGTGCATCAGGCGTTGCTCTTGGGAGTGGTTTTGTGCTGAGCCTCGAGATCTGCTCGCTCGAGTACTGCCAGCTGGGGGTGGTTTTCCTTTCTTGTTGGAAAGCATTGGTTTCTCAGAGCAGGTAGCAGCAGGGGTCTGTTCTGGCTTTGCACACCCCTGGAGTCTGAGGTGATGTGGTGGTGTCAGAGCTGGAAAAGCAGCTCATCCCATGTAGTTGCAAAGCAGTTTTCCTTGCCAGGTACTCTGCTTTGCAGGATTTTTTGCTAACAGTCTGAATTGACATTCAGAAAGTCAAGATACTGTTTCATTGTCCCTCAGTACTCAAACTCTAAAAAAGATGGATCAGAAGAGTAAAAAATGTCGGCAAAAAGAAGCTTTGATTTCCTCTCTCATTTCACTATGGCTTTTTGGATGGACCAGAAATGCTCCACTTTGAGTTGGTTTGGCACAAAAATGGGATTTCTCCATGGTGTTTTGTTGTGTAGCAGGAGCTAGGAGGTCATGCTGTGGTGCTGGCTGGTCACACCTCATGATAAGCATGTCCCATCAGACATTGTCAGCATGAGTTCAGTGATCCAGGCCACTGAAGAGCAGGTTTATCCCAGAGGACTTACAGAACGAGCAGTAGGACAGGGTAGGCTGAGACACGCAAAGTGCCATGATGGGGACAGGACATCCCTGCACCCACAGTATTTTCTGCTGCCAGATGATTTTCAAAGCACCTCCCTGGCCCAGTTCAGGTGGGTGCTTCCTGCACAGGGTGCACTGTGGAGATTGCTTCACTTCCTGCTGAGGACCAGCCGAACTCAAGCATGCTCTGGTGTCTTCCTTGCTCCATGCTGCCAAGGTTTTGCTTTTTTTCCCCAGCTG
The DNA here is from genome assembly GCA_013399175.1 of Odontophorus gujanensis. NCBI lineage: Eukaryota > Metazoa > Chordata > Aves > Galliformes > Odontophoridae > Odontophorus > Odontophorus gujanensis. The sequence goes on along the minus strand of VXAB01010912.1, from coordinate 284,520 downwards.
CTGCTGAGAAGAAAGCTAGGAGGCAGCTGCTGCACCAGGAGTGGGGTCAGCAGGAGCTGTGCTGGCCCCCTGAAGGCCTGGAGCCATGTGGGGAGAGCAGGCAACGTGTCCCTGCAGTGCTCCTATGCAAGCAGCTGCAATCCCTTGGTTTGTCCCCAAAAATGTGATTTCTACCTGAGCCGGGAAGGAAAGGAGGGCTGATCTGATCCCCGTGCATGCATGAGGGCACATTCCCCCGGAAGGCATTTTGAGGAGAGAAGACACAGTGCCCCCCACCCCAGTTACAGCTACTCTCCATAACCTGTTGGTGCTGGGTATTAAGTTTCAGCATTAGCTAAATGGTTTGGAAACTATCCCACTGTTTCTGTATAAACCCACTGTGTAACATTTGGAAGAGAGACAGAGAAAGTGCTCAGAGGCTCTGGGCTGAGCTTTGTGCCTGCTGAGCCCCCTGTCACTGCTCAGCACCATGGCCCCAGCACTGCTGGGTCACACTTGAGTGCCACAGGGCAGCTTATGCCCACTGTGTGGGACCAGGGCTGCTTCCAAAGGGCTTGGTGTTCTTAATCATTGGGTTGAGGGAAGTCAGAGGGGCTGGAGGGGCCTGGAGGCTTTGCCAGCTCCAGTTGGTGCTCTGCCAACTCTTCTCTAGTTGCTTCATAGCAGCTTTTCTGCACCACTTGTTCCCTTCAGCCCAGGCTTGGAGTGGCACATGGAGAGGATTTTGGTCCTTGATTTGGTCACCCGTGGGGACAGTCCTCCCACAAAGGCAAACAATGCACTGCTCTGCAGACCCTGAGATGCTGTGAGCATTGAAGGGCAAAACCTCTTTCTTTTTGGAGCAATCCTGCCAAAAATCCTTAGGACTCTGGGTGTTTTTAAGTGTACCTGCTCATTTGAGTCTCATAACAACCTCTGGAGAGGAACTGTTACAGTGCTGGGCCAGTGCTGAGCATTAGGGTTTGTGTTGCTGAGGAGTTTAAGCCAGCACTTGGAGATACAAGGTTAGCTAAAGGCATACTTTGCTTTTCTGACATGTGTTTTATGGCCTATCCATATGTATGTAGACACTTTGGATTTTAACTGCTTTTCGACTTCTGCATTATACATTTGTTTTCATGCTGTGGCTGTGTAGGTGCTTCTCCAGAGGAGTGGCAGGGAATGTGCCCCATTTCCAGCCTGGCCCTGTGTACGATGCGTCCCATCCCAGCCAGCAACAGGAGCAGGCAGTGGCTTTCCTCTGGCTCCGAGCACATGGAAATGCTGTTGCTGTGGTCAGTGAATGATCGCTGTTCCCTCTCGGAGCAACTTTTCCCCTTTCCCTTCCTTCCCCCTCGCCTGAGTTGAATGGGCTTTCGTGGGGGTATTGTTGGGATGTCGCTCACGCGGGCGCCGGCCCCATCTGAAAGGCTTCCCTTTGTCCCATGTCCTGCTGGGGCTCCGGCCAGGCTCAGCCACCCAGGGAGGAGCAGGTGCTGGCACAGAGTCACTGACAAAAGCAGCGTTTCAGGAAGATGTAGTATTTTGCAGCTCACTTGGCTGGGATGAGAAGTGACAGTTTTGTGTGGCACTTTCATTGCCATCACTGCATCCCACCAAGGCTGGGCAGAGTTCTCGCAGCAGTGCGGTACCTCCAGCAGCACTCATTGGGTTTCGGCTATTTTTTCACTTCCAGCAGCCCCTGATTGTCCATCAAGATGTTCAGCGTGCCATGGCATGTGGTGGCATGCATGCATCCTCAGAGTGACACCAACACCAGCCCTGGGAGGCAGTGCTGGGGCTGCCTGTCCCTTGTGCCCATGAGGGGGAACGTCCGCATCCTGATGAGTTGCCTTCGTACACAGGGAACAAAGCTGAGCCATCTGCCACAGCTTCTTTCAAGAGGTTCCTGTGTGTCTAGGCTAACAATACGGCGTTTCTTCAAAGGCTCAAATCTTGCTTGCATGCTCAGAGAAAGCACTTGCAAAGCTTCGCATAATGGCGCCATATGGTGGATCTCGCCGTAACAATCTTGTCTCTTTTCTGCCAGCAACTAGACTTCCCACCAGATGGGTAAATGACTGATGTCCTTTATATCTGCTTAACACTCCTTGTCACTCTGAGGCTTTTAATGAAGCACTGTGTGTGGTGGTGTGCCTCGGCCCCGTGGGACGTGCGCTTCATGGATGGGTGGAAGGCCGAACAGCTCGGGCAGGGAAGGTCAGCACGAGTGTGGGCAGCCCCCAGCAGAGCCCAGGACCCCTGGGGTGTGTTTGGAAGGGATTGAGGGGGTGGGAAGGACAGGGCACCTTTGTGCGTGCACTTTCCATCACTCTCGTTGGACAAGGCAGCTGGTTTGTAACCAGTTTCAGTGTTGAGTTACCCATTGCTGTGTCTCATCTCCTCGCCCTGTAGCCTGGTAGGGCAGGTTGTGCTGGTGTTATCATCCTGGCAGTGCTCTGGTGGTTCCTCAGACCAGAGTTTTGCTTGCCCCTGGAGGACAAGGTATCACAAACGTACATTTCTTTCCCACCCTGCATCTCTGTGGGTGGAGGGAAGGGCTCATAGAAGACGCTGCTTTGGCCATCCCTGGAGACTTGTCCTGCCAAACACCTGGTCTTTTAGGAAATTCCAGTGACTGGTCCTCAACTTTTTTACTTCTTACTCATTTTTAGCAATGCAGAATAAATTTGTACAGCTTCTACCTAGCCCTGCATCCCACCCACGATGAGCAGCAGCCTGTTTTCAGACATAGCCTATAAAACCAGAGCATGTATCCTTCCCCAGGTCCCTCCTCCCCACTTCCAGCAGCCAGCAGGTTTTAGAGACTTGTGGATATGGCATCAGGAGATGCATGGCTGTGCAGTGATCCCAGCCCCCTGGGACACATCGGGTGGTTGATGCTGTGGGGTATTTGTGACTGTTGTCACAGGGATCTTTGGGGAGTTGTTGCACATAGAGATGTGGAGGTCCACTGCATTGTTCTGTACCATTTTGTGAAGTGTTGGAAACTTGGGAGACTGGGGAACAAAGCAAAAGTTGCTTAGTGCACAGTATTTTTTACAGCGTTTGCATTCTGCTCAACTCACAGCAACTGATGCATTTCATCAGAGGTGACAGAGCTGCTCCTTGGGTGCGGCAGCATCCCTGAGCACAGAGATTAACTCCACACTGCCTTTGAAATGCTTCAGGACGAGGGATTTGTCTGTGGCTGATGATGTTGTGTGCTTTACTGAGATGTTCTGGGTGTAGTTTTATTGCTTCTTTCAGTGGAACACGTGTATGAACCTGGACTGTGGCACAACTTGAGAAATAGTGCCTATACGAGCCTATAAATATATCTTGAGTAGAAATAGTGTGGAGGTAAAATGCTTTCAGAAGTGTGGTGCCTTTCCTCCTTTGTAGTGGAGGGCTACGAAGATGAATAAGGGCTTGGAGTGTCTCCTTTCTGAGGAAAGGCTGAGAGACCTGGGGCTGTTCAGCCTGGAGGAGAGGAGAATGAGAGAAGACCTCATCGCTGTTTATAAATTGCACCCTAAAGGGTGGGAGTCAGGTGAATGGGGCCAGGCTCTTTTCGGTGGTACCCAGCAGGAGGCACAAACTGGAAGATAGGGAGTTCCACGTGAACATGACAATAAACTTCACTGTGTGAGTAAGAGAACACTGGAACAGGTTACCCAGAGAGACTGTGGAGTCATCTTCTCTGGAGATGTTCAAAGTTCACCTGAACCTTTCCTGTGCAACCTACTGTAGGGAACTGCATGAGCAGGGGTTGGACTGGATGATCCCCAGAGGTCCCTTCCAGCCCCTTCCGTTCTGTGAATTCATCTCTAGGTTTTACTCAGGAACTTCAGTAATGTGCTTTTCCCCCAGTTTCTAATCCAGTAAGGAGAATGCATGAGGTTTTTGGCCTTGCAAAACAGCACGGCTTTTAAGGAACAGCTGAGGGATCAGCTGCAAAGCAGGGCTTCACATTTCATGCTCACAGGTCAGCTGTCCTTTTCCGCTGCCTTTTCTTCATAAAAGAGGGGACCACATCACTGGGAGATGCTTGGATAGCTCGTTTGGTAATGCTTCAGAGATGTTAAGTGGGGCACTTCAGGTTTCAGCTTGCACCAGAGCCCCACAGGAATCACCACAGAGGTACCAGCCTAGTTGGTCAGGCATCTGCTCCAGCCCTGTTTTGCTCCCCTCTGTTCACACTGTGGTGCTGCAAGAGTCATAGGCAGGATTGAACTCTGTGGATTTTACTGCATTGCCAGCCTCATTGGGAAGCTGTAGGAAAGCTGTCCATGCTGCTGCAGTATCCACTGAAAGCAGGATCTCTGCCTTCCTTGGTGCACAGCCATGGCCAAGGTCAGGTTGTGCCTTCGAGGCTTTCCAGCATGTGAAACAACACCTATATTTGAGGGGTTTAGCTTCCCTGAAAACACCTGTTTTAGTGGTTTTAGCAGCCATCTTTCTGTTTGGTTCCTTGCAAGCAAAGCTTTGCAGGGAAGGCAAATAGCACATCAGCAACATGAAGTGGGGCAACAACATTTCTTTCCTATGAAGCATCCCAGGCTTGGCTTGGAGCTTAACTTACACAAGGTATTGGTTAAGCAAGACAAAAATGAGTAGCTTTGTTCTTGGGTTGTGTTTTAAAGCTCATTAACATACCTGCAGAGAAGCTCAGAGGGCCAGTGGTGGGAGGGGGAGCCCAGATAACACGGGAGCCACCAGCCCATTACAGGTCTGTTTGCATGAGGCTCAGAGGCAGGAGGAAACTTGTGTGTCCCTGTACCAGCAATCACAGAGCCTGGGATCTAGGAGAAGCCACTGGGCAGGCCAGGTGTGTGAGCTGGACTGCTGGTGGGATCCACCTTGTACAGTTGTACGTGTGTTTGTGTGTGTATTTGTTCCTTTGTTTGTTTATGTGATCTCCAAGACACAGATATGCAAGGAGCCTATTTCCACCTTGCATTGCCTGTTGGCATCTGGCTGTGGCCGAGTCCTGCCTTCCTCAGCTGCACCCTTCAGGCCCTGCGTGCAGAGCAGTAAATCTTGGGAAGCTTCCAGGACCAAGGTAGTGTGGGGCTCTGTGGCTGTGAATTCCCTTCCAACCCCTTTTTGATGCCCTTCCTCAGACTGAGGAAGACCTGGAGTGGTTCAACCCCAGACAAACCATGTACGGTGTTCTGAGCATCCTGATCAAGGTGCTGATGTCTCTGCTCATTGCACAGGAGTTGGACCAGGTGGCTTTAAAAGGTCCTTTCCAACTCTAGGAGTTCTATGATTCTATAAGTGAGCATCCATTTTGGGCATGGGACATCTGAAGCCATGGTTGACCCATTGACTTGTCTTCCAACTTTAGTAGTGTCACAGATTTCAGCTACAGAAGGGGTATCTAAAAAATGATTGAAAAGGGAGCTGCTTCTTCGTATCCAGAAATAGATGCATCTGAAACCTCTTTGTTATTTATTTGCCAGCACCATTCTTCATTAAGGTATGAGCTGCACCAGCTGAAGGGCAGTCATGTCCAACTGAGGTTAATTTCATTTTAATCCATTTTAGCAATCTCAGTAACAAATAATGGGCCAATGCATCTTGTTTTGTTGTTTTCAGGGTTTAGGTCCAATTGTGTGGAGAAAGCTCTCTGGCCATCCACCTGCTGGGCTTCAGATCTGGGAGTGCCCACATGAGTAACACTGCTTAGATCAACACAGTCCTTGCTTTAGGTTGCTTTGCACAATAATTCAGGGTGCAGAAGTGTTTAATTAAAATGAGAGAAAGGTTTTCCAGATGATGTGGGTGAAAAGGTCATGGAAAGCTGAGCTCAGTAAATAAAAAATATGCATATATGTGGTTTCACATGGCTACAGAATGACAGAGAAACACACAGTGATGCTTCTCTTTTAAAATGCATCAGTGTTGGAACGTGAACACCTTTAAAATCTAAACTTACTTTAGACTATTAAAGTAGTTAATTGGATGAAATAACATTAAAGCAGTCTGCTCAGTTAGGTGCCTGAACTGATGGAATACAAAGTGGCTGCTGTAGTTTATCAAAGGGCTAAATCAGATATTGATGGCCATAATCTTTCCTGCAGGAGAGGAGGGGAATATATATTTTGTTTATGTCTGTTCAATGCGTTCAGATCAGTAACTGAAAGCTGCAAAGCAGGATGGATTGAGGTCTCTGCTTTCTAATCTAGGACTCCAAATGAAACGTGGGAGGAGGCCTTGTTGCTGCTCGTTGCCTTGCTGTAGGCAATTTCCTTTCTTCAAAGCATTCATTAAATGATAAAGGCAAAATGAATATGAATCTTCTATCCCTTATGCTTATTCATTATTAAACATAAACAGTTGATTTTTGGTCGTGGTCCACAGTTCCAGGTGCCAGTTACTGTGAGTAAACTGAAAATGTGTATGATAACAGGCTGGGTCAGCCTGTCTGGGGGCTGGTTTAAGTTCTCGGAGCACCGTGGCTGGAAAAATGTGTGCTAGAGAGGAGGTATTTTTATTACTTGTATTAAAAATGAAAGACTTCCATGTTTTAAATAAAAAGCTAAGCTAAATCTGCCTACATTGAGAGTTGTAATTGCTTCAATGAACGTTAGAGAGGCGGAGGAGTGGCACAGCAGGATGCATTACCTTCAGCCTGCGTTTGAAGGTGTCGGTTTTGTTTGCATGCTGTAGTGGCCACTGATTAATACATCTGTTTCTGGGGGAAAACAACTGAAAATTTTGCTGTGTGCCAGTGTAAATGATGGCTAGGAGCAGCAGTGAGTGCAGCAGCCTCCCAGCGAGGCAGCGCGTTCGTTCAGAGGAAGATTAGATGAGGTATGGGAGGAAAAAGGCTGATTGCTGTTTCCCTTGACACTGCAACATTCTTGGATAAATCACATTGATGAACTTGCAGAAGAATGCCTGGAAGAGGGTGAAAAAACGATATGACCCCTGAGAAAGGAAGCCAGTGCAGACTTCAACAGGCAATTTCTAATTCTTTTTATTTCCCATGCTGTACCAGCTAGCACCACAAGTTCCACTTGTTTCTTTTTTTCTCTCTCTCTGTTTTTGTCGTTACTGTTATTTTTTAGGTTATCTTGGATCTCTCTGTATGTACTTGAGGACAGAGATCTTGGCTGTGTGCTGTAGTCCCACTGGTGTCCTTGCAGCCCTACGCAGAAGCTTCCAAACTGTGTGCTGGTCCATCAGGAATTCATTCACTTGTTGTTTGTTCTGTTGTTCTTTTATTGGTCTAGGATGTCATCCTATATATGCATATATATATGTATGTATGCACACTTGTGTATATCGACCCCAAACAAACCAGCAGCCTTTTCATGAATTTTTATTTCAGCTATGACATGAAATAACCTCCTTTCTTCCTCGTCTCCTCCACATGTTGCAGTTACACAATTAATCAGCCTGAAAGGTACATTAGACCGATGATAAATTTTTCATCATGTTTCCTACCACCTCTGAAAATATTCCAGGAGTGGCAAATCCTGTCCTGTTATTGTCTATTATTTAATCTTTCCTCCCTACTTTCTGCAGGGTTTTTTGGATTTGGAGTTTATGGACTGTAAAGGAAAACCCAGTGGTGTTTGCATGGTCCCCTCTGACGTAGCAGATGGTGCACGCAGCATCATTGTCCCATCTCTGCCACCCCATGGGGTAGGGATAGTGAAGGAGAGGAATGTGGGTACTAGAGGCTCCAGCTCTGCAATTTCACGCCTGGGCTGTCCTGCCTAACCTTAGCATTCAGACCACTCTTTACATATATCTCCTGTGCTCCAATGTGACCTAAAGGCATTCCGCCCTGCTGCTCCCTCCCTCTGCTGACCTTGTGTCACAGAGCTGGCAGCCCCAGCCACCTCCTCACTTCCTGCCATTTCCCCAGTGAAAGCCCAGTGATTCTCAGCCCTTGGAAGATGCTCGTTAAAATTTCCAGCATGGCACAAGTGTCTGCAATGGCCTGGGGCTGCACTTTGATGCCCTGTCTGCTTGGAGGGTTAGCTAGTTATTTCAGGGGCAGTGCCTTCCTGTGCTCTGATCTGGATTTGCAATTAAGTGGTGCTCAGAGACTGCACTGACTACAAACCAGAGAGGCTGAGGAGTCTCCCACCTTAGAGACAGTCAAAAACCATGCAGACATAGTACTGAGCAACAGCTCAGTGTCCCTGCTTGAGCATGGCATTGGAGCACGTGGACCCAGATTTCCCTTCCCACCCCAGATAGCTTGAAACCTCACAGCTTCTCCTGTCCCTGTACCACTCAGCAGGACTCTTTTTTGGTATCCCAACCTTCCATCCACAAGTTCATCCTTACTGCCTGGGAAGGATACTGCCCGATTGCTGGCTTGGTAACGTCAGGGCCATGGGATCCTCTCCCCTTAACACCACTGTACAACCTCCAAGGGAAGGGTGGAGGGAAGGGTGAAAACTCCAGTTTGGTCCGTATGTACCTAAGGTAGCTTTGGGAGGACAGTGTGGAACTGCTTTTGCTGGATGCTCATGTTGTGCGTGGAGTGAAGAGAGGGTTTACTGGGTGCAAGAAGGGAATCCTGAGCCGTCAGCAGTGCAAGCAGCATGGTTGTATTTTACATCCTAGAAACTGCATAAACTCAGAGTCACATCCGCCCCTGTGAGGTTTTTGTTTTATTTAATGATCGTATTCAAATGAAGATTTAATGTGAAAACACGTTTCCTGATCTAAAGGTGAAGAGTTGAGCTGTACGGGATAAATATTTAAAAGCAGCGTATCTCTTTCCAGTAAAAACACTCTGGGCAGAGACTTCCTTTGAGTAGCAAAACGAGGCTGTTATTTTACGTGCCTTTGACCTGATTCCAAACAGATCTTTAAAATAGCAACGTTGGCAGCTCTGGCTGTGGGAGACAGCCAGGTGCAAAGGGGCAGAGCTGGGAGAGGCAAAGAGGTAAAAGTGGTGGATGGGGATGGACGCTAACCTGGGGCTGTCTTCTTACACTGCTGCCAACATCACGTGCTGGAGTTGCAGTGTACGGCTTGCAAATGGCCTGTAAAATTAATTGCCGGTTAGAATCACCTAATTATTGAGTTCATGGTTATTAATTAAAGGTGTAGATGGGTTTGAGGTTGTGCCCAACTACTCTGTCGTAACTCAGCAGTGCAGTTGCAGATGCTTTTCTCAGCCTAGAGTTGGTATAGTTGCCTGTGAACAAGTGGAGAGTGGGTGGGTTTTGTATTCTCTGTTGATCATTTGGAGTCTAAAGGATGGTTTCTGAGCAGCCTGCTTGGGGCCAAGGAGTCCTGAGATACTCATCCGTGAGCACTGTGATGCTTCAAACCCAGCGAGGCTGGGAGTGGGGATTCCCATGCATATCCTTCAGCAGAGATCTCATTCTTTGTGGTTAAGTCATTGTTACAGCTCAGAATAACAGTTATAGTCACTGTGTGATTATGAGGGGTTTTGGATTCACTGCTTGCCACTTATTATTTATTTAAACACATCTCCCAAGCAGCATCCTTCAGGACATCATTGGGTAGGTGTTCCTGAGGGATGCAGGGCTGTGATAACTTGTTAGATTACTTTTACAGCTCAGGTACAGTGGAATGTGCTGTGTGAGGCTCAGGAGTATTTCTGCACCTTATTTGGATGTGTTTGCACATTGTCATATACCAGCACCTTAAATGTTCTGCTGCTTTATTCCTTCTTACTACTGCTAAAGCTTTGACTCAGTTTATATTTTCTCTTGGATAATAAATCAAGGCAGAAGCAAAGCTCCTCTGTGCATATATAACCAGGAAAGCTCCATCATGCCTTTCCTTTCTGAGGAGCAATTTATTGGGAAGTGAAATCATTTCCTGCAGTAGCTGTATAGGTGAGGCTGCAGCTGCCTCTCCTCTCTGAGATGCTCAGGATGTGGCATGTCGTGCTGTTTGGGCTGCAAGATAGCTGAAGGCTCCCTTGAATACTGGATGCAACATAACCTTTAATTAAATCAGCTTGATTCTTCGTGGCCCGTGGGCTTGCTCATACAGGGATCATTTTTACCGTTGGGCTTCTTGTTCAGTCTTCATTCAATGGGGCTTTTACCTTTGGTTGTGGTACCAGAGTCTACCAGCATGGAGAAATCAATTAGTTTGTAAGTGTTATTATTCAGGCAGGAACAATTTAATGGGTCTCTGTAGTGCTTCTTTTTTTTTTTTTAATTGTTTTTTAGCTGCTGGAATTAAGTGTGTAATTTTAATGGGGATCCTCTCAGTTAAATCCACAGACTGGGTGGGATGAGTTGGCTGCAGGCCACAGCATGGCTCTCCTGTGACCTTGTGCAGCATCCCCAGAGCTCCCGCTGCAGCGCCAGCACCCCTCCAGCAAAAGGCTTGTCATCGAGGGGGGGTGGTTTTCAGAGACATCCACAGCTGTAGGATCAATGTTGGCTTTAGAAATGAGCCTCACAGCCCTGCCTGAATGCTTTATTTAGTTTGTTCTCTGATAAAAGCTCTGACCTACATCTAGCACCAGGAAGCGACGAGGCTTTGATGATACTCGGGCATCCCAGCGGAGGGCACGCTGCTAACTGAGGCCTCAAAGTCAAAAACGGATGTACCCTTTAAAGTGAAATCCCATAAACCAAGACGATCTCAGTCAGTAAATGGCTTTATCTCCAGGAGGCAATATGTAGTACGCACTCGTTTTTGATAGAGGGGATGTGTCTCTTTATGAAGTGCAGTTATTAGGAAAAAGTGCTTTTTAAAATTATTAGCAAACAAACCAAAAGACAAAAAAAACCTGTCAACCCAAGTCCCGTGGGGCTTCAGCTCTCTCTGTGAAGATGTAACTGCTGGGCTCTTGGTGTAGTGGTGTCCTTTCCGAGCTGCCACTGCCTGAGAAGCAGCTTAGGTGATGTCGGGAAGGGGCCAGGCAGAATTTTACAGTTCCTTCCTCCCAGCAACCGACTGCCACCCAGGAGTCACAGAGAGGTCAGCAATCACAGGATGATAATTAACATATTGACCTGGCAAATCAATAGGCACAGGGCGGTGTGGTGGGACCACTGCTGGTCTGCATCGCTTGCCTGGGGGTTGTGTCTGTGTGATCACTGTGCTGTGTGCTCACATGGCTTGTTTTTTCCCCTTGTCAGGATGAACTTGACCTCACCGACAAGCACAGAGAAGCTATGTTTGCCCTGCCGGCGGAGAAGAAGTGGCAGATCTACTGCAGCAAGAAAAAAGTAAGAGACACATCTGCATGCTAGTACAGCTGGGTGCTTCCCTTCCCTGTACTGGGGAGAGGGGGGATGTGGAAGGAACAGCAACAACTCTTTGTGTTCTTTGTGCAAAGTAGTATTTGGGGCATCACAGAAACCTGTCCGTTTTCTGTGGTGGTCCAGAAAAGTGAGGTGGCCAAAGGTCCTCACACCCCCATCTCTAAAACACGGAGCCCTCTTGGATATGAGTTGGATCTCTCCAATGCACTTGGTTTCCCTGCAGTTTCCCCAAGTCCCAAAGCTGGGGACAGGCTGACCCCTGCAAGCATTGTGTCCACTCAACGTCTGGGCTTCCTTCACCCCAATAGCAATTTTTCCCCTGTATAATGAAGACTTTTTGCCTCAGTATTTTTGCAAAGCAGTCCATGCCCTGGGGGTTGCAGAATCCCCAGCTGACCCTGTTGGGATTTTTTCTTTCCATGTTGCCCCTGAGTAGAGGTCCCGCAGGACTTACTGAGCTGAGGAGAAATGGGGCAAAAAGTCCTTCCAGTACTTAAAAGGAGCTTATTAGGAGGAGGGAGACCAACTTTTGACGTAGACTGATAGTGACAGGACAAGTGGAAATGGTTTTAAACTTAAAGGGGAAATTTAGATTAGATGTCAGGGAGAAATTTTTCACTCAGAGGGAGGTGAGGCCCTGGCACTGCTGGCTGGAGCTGAGGGTGCCCCATTCCTGACTAGGTTGGATGGGGCCCTGGGCATGATCTGGTGCCTGATTTAGAGGGTGGAAGCCTTGCCTGCAGCAGGGAGTTGGAACTAGATGTTCTTTAAGATCCTTTCCATCCCAGGCCATTCTGTGATTCTATGAAAAATGTTAAATTTCAGAAACCAAGGAAGCATGTTAAGGACAAGGTGATGCCAGGTGCTCAGCTTTGCAGCATCATCATTCCCAAATTTGCTGCTGCATCCCATAACCTGTCCACTTTGCCGCAGAAGTTGGCTCTGAAATGCTCACGGTGGCCTGGCTGTGCTCAGGTGGCACTTGCCACTGTTAATGCCTGTTTTCTTCAGCTTTAGCAATGGCACCAGATTTTCCAGCCTCATTTCAGTCCAAGGGATGGCTTACCTTGCTCATGTAGGATTAAGTATTAAGCCTCTCACAAATACCCCTGAAATCCATGTATTACTGTTATACAGAGGCCTGGCATACCCGAGATTTAAATTGGAGGGGAGAAGATGTTAACACATTACAGGCACTGTTCCTAATCAAGAAAATGAGCAGAAGATGCTCACTTCTCATGGCCTCTAGGATAAAAGTAGCCATAGTCCATTGTATCTGGATAATCAGATACAATAATTACTTGAATCAGGCAGCACCATGTCATTATTACTGTGTGTGGAGATTACATGCTGTTTAATCTCCCGGGTAGGGTTTAGATGGGACTGATGTTCCCCTTATTGAAATGCTTATTGAAAATGATGCTGAAGAAAGTCACTGCTCTGCTGAGTGTGAAGGAGAGAGCTGCACAGGTGCCCTCTACCATCTTCTGAAGTGCTGCCCTGCTCGAGAAACCATCTGGGCAACCTGCAGGGCATACACAGGAGGTGTGCTGGTGGCTGGTTTGCAGGGGAGACAAGTGCTTTTGTCCTGCTTTTTAATTAAAAATGAGCAAAACCATATCAGCAAAGCCTTCAGCAGGTGGGGAGCGCAGGGAGCCAGGAATCAGGCATGTTGGAGAACGTTTCCCTGTGCATGGGATGCTCTAGGCAGTCCTGCTCCCATGTGATGAACGTGGCTCGAAGACAACAGAAACATTTGTGGCTTCACAACAGCTCACAGAAACCATGCTTGTGTACCTCTTTGTTTTTATCTGGCTATACCTACAGGGCAGCTTGTAATATCTGACACTGGGGGTTGGATTTCTCCAACTGAGAGTAGTTACTGGGGTTGGGCAACAGTGCTGGAGCTGGAGATGGGGCTGGGGTCCTACCTAGCTGCCTTGGCCACAGCCTCAGTGGTTGTGGTTTGGGAAATTCAGGACATGATGAAATATTTTGGCCTGTCTGTGGTTAATGGCAAGTTGTTGCTTGAAATGCATGAGAACTTGTAACACCTGGTGGGTCCTGGGGGAGTTGGCAAAGGCTAGCATCAGTCATAGGCAGTTGAGTGATTTGCCAAGGGTCCAGAATTTTCCCCTGAGCAGTTTTTGCACATTCCTCCACTGCCAATTTTGGCTCCCATTAGAAGGAAGCTGAAGAGTTCAGCTGGGCTTTGAGTCAGAAAGACCCATGTGGGGTTATGTCCCTTCCCAGGGATCACGGAATCACAGGACAGCTTGGGTTGGAAGGGACCTTAAAGGTCCCAACCCCCCTGCAATGTGCAGAGTTGCCAGCTATATGGATAAAATAGATCAGGCTGCCCAGGACCCCATCCAAACTGACCCTGAACACCTCCAGGGATGAGGCACCCACAGCTCTGTGAGCAGTAGTGCTGGGGCCTCACCACCCTCTGATGCTCTGGGTGCAGAGAGAGAAAAAGCAGCTTGTGATCAAGGCTGGCTAGTCTGAAGGCAGCCACTCAGGCAGGTGCTGAAGTCTGCATTAAATCCACACTCAAATCAGGAGGGAGGATTTAAGGAGTACTGGGCCTGCTTTGAAGTTGTCAGCTCTTTCTTCAGCCGAGATAAAGCAAGGAGATGTGAAAGTGGAAGTGCATTAACAGCGGGATGAGGTCTGATTTTAGAAGTGGTATTTCTGGATGATGACTCGTCTCATACCTCATCTCGAAGCATTTTATTCCCTGCTGGTCCTGCTCTCCAGGAGAGGATATTGTTCGGAAGCACAGGGAGGAAGCAGGAGGGCTTCCAGGTTTAATGTTTCTTTGGCTATGGGTTTGAGGCAGTGAAAACAAAGGGACGCTCAGAATGGCCTTTCTAAAACAGGGAGGCCAGGCTCCAAAGGGAGCTAGTAAATAACACTTTGCTCTTACTCTATAGCATCTCCTCCTTGCAGGAGGGTTGGCTCCAGTGTAACATCATGCTGCTGGAGCAAGTCACTGGGTCATCTTTAGGATCCTTGGGATAAATGTAGATTCGGGGGTATTCAGGCAGAAGCTCGTCATAAATAGGTGCACTGAAGGGATTGGTAGCTAAAATCAATTCAAAAATGTACAGGTTCTGGCTCTGGCCCCTTCCTTTTGTTTAAACCTATTTCTCTGCTCTTGTTGAGCATCTGTAGAACCCGAGCAGAGGTTGTACAGGGATGACAAATGAGCTGTGAAGATGACAAACGATGCTGCACGCTTTAAGCCTGTGCTGAAAAGCTGTTAGCATGGTGATGCTGGGCACATAGCTCTTTTCAGTACGAAGCTGTCCTCGGGCAAGCAGGAGTTACCTTCACATCTAACATTTCCTCAGCTGTCAGATGTAACATCAGGGTCCCTTTGCGTTAGGAAAAGGCAACAATGGTGTGTTTGCAGGAGAACGGGGGAAAAAACATGATAAATAGGGAAGTGAGTGATGACTCTCCAATGATATTGTTTTTCCCAACCAGATGGCCTCCTTCCTGTCTGTCTGTGCCTTCCACCTGCCCCTCCAGAGAGCTCTGCTTTCCAGCTTTCTGCTCCACGTGCATCTTAGTCCTGGAGCTTGACCACAGGGCTTGTGTTCATATCAGTTTCCTCCATTTAAAACCATTTTCCTTTTTTAATTATTACTATTTGTTTTTATTTTTGCTGCAGTATCTAAGAGCAAAATCTGACTGAGAGGAAGAGGAAAAAATCTTCCAGCACATTGCCTGCTCAGCCACCTGGGGTGAATGAGGAGTGCTGCAGCCAGGTGATACCTGCAGTTGTGGCTGCAGCAGGTTGAACACTGCCTCGGGTGTAATTCTCCTGGCTGAGGTTTCTCCCCTTCCCTCTGAACAGTGGAGAACACGGCTGTGTGTACATGGCTGGGGGTATTTCTCGATAGGAAATGTTTATAGTTTTTTATCTTCCAAGGTAATTCCCTTTTTAGTTCCAATCACAACACACTTTTGTTAAAGCGAGGATTTTCTCTGTCTCCAGCCAAAAAATGCATCTGTTAGCAATCTTTTTGGATTTTAAACTGAAGCTTTTTAAACAATGAACCATCTGACTATGAAAGGCATCTGGTCATGCTATATTTGCTTATTGTTAGCATAATTTTTAAACCCTGGGAAAAACGTTCAAGGGCCTTTGTGCATCTGTAGAGGAGGGCATATAGGAAGTACTAAAGAAGAACTGCATAGCCTGTGGTACAATGGGATGGTTCAGACCTGAGATAGCAGCTTAGAGAGATTCATATCAAGTGACAGCCCTTCTCAGCAGCTGTGGGGCTGACAGGGTCACTCCGTGAGCATTTGGCAGAGTATAAGGAAATGACATTATTAGCATTATTTATTTTTTTTTTTGTGTATGTGGATGCCACTGCTTGTGCACACCTGGCAAGGCTTCATCCACGTTGGCAGAGCTGTGCTGGCTTGAAACTGCAAACCTGGCAACTCAAACCTACTTGTGCTACTGCCTGCTTCTTTTTCAACCTTGCAAACAGCACCCAGGTTGATCGTCCTGGACTGCTTCACTCTTGGCTGTAGAGATGCCAAAACTGGGTGGGCTGCTGGCAGCACTGAACTCTACCTTGCTCTCCTTTGGAGCTTGCATAAAAACAAATGCATTTGCTTCCATTGTTGCAACAGAAGTGAGGTTTTTAAAGGGAAAATTCAGCCATGGTGAGTCTGACAGCTGTATTCTCATGCTGATCTCCAGGTCAACAGATTTGGAGGTTTCTCCCAGAGCACGCATTGCCCGATGTGTCCTTGCCCAACAAGCTGGTAGTGATGGTTTGTAACGCAGATAAGTGTTGGGCAGGCTGCAGAACTGGGCTTTGGGGGATTTTGCTTCTCCTAAGGCCACTGGGCTTGCTGGTGGCTGGTTGTAGCCATGCCATGCACAGAGCTGCTCTGCTGGGTAGTCAGACCCATACATGGGGAAAGGAGGAAGGAAAGCATGGTGACCACACTGAGTCCCCAGCTGCTTCCTTCTTTCCCTACTGACTTCATACCCGCTCTCACCACTTTTCCCTCCCTGGCCAAGCTTCCCAATGAGAGAGGGAGTGGAAGGCTTTGGTGCCTAGAGGAAGAAACTGAGAAATACTTTTGTCCCTGGTTCCTGTGGAGTGGGATGTGATGGACCATCCTGGAGAACTAAAGAAGTTACATTCCACATGCCCCCAAAAGCCTGCCCGGGTGAGTTCACCCCATCAAACCTTGGTGCCTGGAAAGCTTCCTCCCTCATCCTGCCTCCAAGCAAAGCCATGTGAGTCACTTCCCTCCGGGCTCCTTGCTTTGTCAGGAGCCTCCTTTACTGCCACCAAATGCACTGAAGGACACTGTGTGCTGTAGACCATTAGCCACAATAATTACTACTGCACAGCATCCTGCAGTGAGCCTAAGGAAGCCTCTGCCCTGATCTTTGGCTGCTTTATTGTGCTTTCCCCTTTTGCATGGGAGGCTGCTTTCTGATGAGCCTGCCCGGCTGCTCATGTGAATTAATGAGGTTCTGCCACACTTAATTGAGAGCGCTCTTTAAATTGGGGGTTTCGGGGAGGAAATGCAGGAGCCCGAGGGAGCCGAAGCTAAAGGAAATATTTATAATGCAGCAAGTTAATTATAAATGAGCAGTTTAGCCAATTTTGTTGTTCACCCTCCTCCCTACCCCCCAGAGACCTTGGTGTTTTGTGCTCCACTGCTTCCTTTCAGTCCTAAGGCAGCAGCAGGTCCGTGCTCACGCTGGGGCTGCAGTCATCTCATGATGCCATGCTGTGGAGGGATCCCCTTCCCAAGACTTGGTGCTGCTGCTGGAAGGGGCTGCTGGTACTGCTGGTGGATCCTTTAGTTGTGCCTCCAGGAAGGAACAGGAGCCGATCCCATTGTGAGCAGCATTCAAGGCTCATGTGTGCACCATCCCCTGGGACAAAGTGAGCCAACCTCTAAAGGGAGGAAGGAAGCTGGCACAATGGAAATCTTTACCTATAGGCTTTGCAGGGTTGGTGCTGAGCCTTCCCATGGCAGGATGGCTCAGGGGGGTGGGCTGGCAGGTGTGCACAGGCTTGCAGCATCCCTGGCTCCCTTCCCTCTTTTTAATTGCCTTGGGCACACGCACATGATCTCTCCCATGCCTGGTGCATGCAGGCAGTACTGCACGCAGCTGTGTGCACCAGGAGGTGCTGGGGGCTCACCCCTGCATCCTGTAGCAGCTGTGCCAAAGCTGGCAAGGTTTTGTGGTCGCTGCCTGGTGCCTGTGTTCCCATGCAATGTCTCAAGGCAAGTCTGGAGCAGTGAGCTGGGTTACATTTGCACCCATTAGTTCATCCAGGTGAACTGACAAACCAGAAGGAGCCTTGGTTTGTTCCTTGCTCCAGCACAGTGCAGCAAGGCTGGGTGCGTGGGGATGTGGGGTCCTGCAGCAGCACAGGGGGACACTGAATAGGGATGGCAGAGGCAAGCTGCCCCTTGGCTGCAGGCAGAGCACAAGGGATGCTCTGTGGGTTTCCCCAGCTGTGAGGGGCAATTTGCAGTATGATTTTTGTCTTTCTGTAGACATAAATTACACCCATCTCTCAGCACCCAAGTGCTTTCTCCATGATCCTGAGCAGCTGTAGAGTAACTGTGACTTCTCCATAACCTGGCATGCCAATTACATGGCTGCAGCAGGCACTGCTCTGCCAAATCCCACAGTGGGAAGCCCTGGTCACAGGCAGCTGCAGGCAGCTGAGAACTGACACGCTGAGGACATCCTTCCTGCCCAGAGAGGGCTCAGAGGTGGGAATGGTCCCTGCCCCACAGCCATCACTTCACACAGCCAGTTGGGATGACAGTCCTGAATGTGGCCAAAAATGCAGCAGGATTGGCAGCCAGATGGGCTATTTAGAGACAGTTGTTCAGCTGGTCTGTTTAACAAAGGACAGCAAGAGGCTTCAGGTCTCACCTCTGCCCCTCCATCCTCTTGCCCTTCCACTCAAGGCAACTTTTCCAAACAGGGGAAAGCAGAGAGAATGCCATGCCTCCCATTTTCCAGAGCATACCTATCTCTCCCCTTCAGAGTCAATGTTCCTCTCTCAACCAGCAGATGAGCATTTCTCATGTTGGCAGCAGTTATTTGGACAAGATTGGAATGATTTTCTCCTCCACTGGGTTTGGGCACCACGCTGGTCCCCGCAGTGGGTGAGGATGTGTTGGCAGGTGACATGTCCTATGGGATTTTATGGGGATTTTGGGGTACTTGTTGCCAAAGCACAGATCTTAATGGTTCTCCCACTGGCACAGAGGCAGGCGCTGGGACCTCCTGCACATTTATTAGGGTTGGCATGAGCCAGTGGGAAGGTCACGTTTTTTGGTTGTTTTTCTAACATCTTTGGAAAAAAAAAATCTGCAGATTCCCATTTAGATTAAAAAAAAAAATGTTGAGAGAAGGAGAATCAAGTGTTTCATTCAAAACTTGAGTTCTTGGCAGGAGAAGGAAGGGCGAACAGCCCAAACTAATAAAGCAGAGGGCACAGAGGTATAAATACAGTCTTCTTGTTCAGAAAAGTCTTTTCATTCACTTTAAACTTGACCAGGTCTGTGGATAAGCAGCTTCTCTTGCCCTTGGCATGCTGGGGGAGATGCCTGAGGGGCTGCCACCTGCTCATGCCTGGACTTCTCCTGTCCCCATCCCGTAGCCACGCATGGCAAAGGCTCACTGGTTCTCTATTTTGTCCTCTTGGCAAGCTGCACCTTGAGAAGTTTGGATGCACAAACATTTCCCATTTATGCCTCTTGAACCAGAGTAAATATTTTTGACTCTGTTGACTTGCAGAAATCAACTGGACGATCAGCTGTCGTCTGCACGCACAGATGTGGGAGCAGAAGAGTGCCTCCCCCAGTTCCTTCCCTAGCAAGGCCTTGCAGTGTGGGTTAACCCTCACAAACACCTCCAGCTCCATCTTAAAATTAGGGATGGATTGCTTCTTCTGGCCCAGCCCAAAGGAGATTTATTTTTTTATCCTTTTTCTTCCTTCAGTAGAAATGTTGGGAAAATACAGTGGGGAAAAAGAGTTGGTCTTGAACTGTTCCTTCAGAATATCTGTACATGCAGTGTTATTTATCCAAGCATGGCTCAGTAGTCTGTTGGTGACGTCCTACAGGAGCATGGCAGACCCTGAAAACCTCTGGTGGGTCTCACCAGGTGCAGAGCATTGTAACTGGGATGACCAAACAGGGCTCTGCATCAATCATTGTCATAGATTGTGGGCTCAGGGGGATGTTGTTTGAGAGGGGGCACTGCCATGTGCTTGTTCCCTCCTAATAACTAATGAACCCTTAGGGGAGCTGGCTGTTTTGTGCTGAGAGATTCTCTTATTGGTAAGTCACAGCCCTTCTCCAAGAGCAAACTCTTGTTCATGTCACATTTGTGTAGCCTTCATAGCTTGTAAAAACTTATTTTTTCCCCCAAAGCACATTCATTGAAGCTGTACAGCCAAAACTTCAAGGGCACTGTGGAGTTAGTACAAGAGGCGTGTAAGATTTCCAGACTGATGCAGCATCACTGGGGCAGAGCTTAGTCACAGGCAGGTGGCATAACATAGATTGTATATAAAAAAGTACGTATTCAATAGATCAGGTAATGTTCTGGAACTATCAATCAGTGGTGAGTTCAGAATACAGAAAATTGAGCCTTTATTGATATGAAGTAATGTGAGAGCACGAGGGAACGTCACAGATGGTTGGCTCTAAAGGGCAGGAGATGTGAATGCCATTTTTTTCTGATCCACTCTCTTTGTTTCACTTTTCCCCACTCTCTGCAGGACCAGGAAGAAAATAAAGGGGCCACTAGCTGGCCTGAGTTTTACATTGATCAGCTGAACTCAATGGCTGCTGTAAGTATTTCTGCAATGCTGCAGCACTGTTGGCAGTGATTTAAGTCAGGAGAAATGCAGGGAGAGGTTTTTTTGTTCATTGGATGCAGCTCTGGAGAAAAAAAAGAGTTCTCAAAGGCACAGGGGGCTGCAAGACTGAGGGCAAACAGGGATTTTCAGGCTGTTTTTTAAGGAAGCTGTCTGATTGTTCAGTGGTAATGAGGCACTGAACTGCTGCTTCAAGGAAAGTGGGATCCCTGCTACTGCCCTGTTCCCTTCTGAACTGGGTGGTGGTTGTCGTGCTGGATGAAAATGAAATGGTGTTGTAGGTGCACTGGGGGACACGGGAGATGCCCTGGTGACCCCAAAAGGGAATGCAAGATCCTCTCCCATTTGGGCTGTGAGGCATTCTGCAGCCCCTGCACCTCCACAGGTGCATATGGGATTCACAATTACCAGGGAAGGCTAAAAGGCCTTGCCTCTCTCACCCCCACCCCAATTTAGCACCTTCCCCCTGTGGATTCCCTGTTAGCATTGCCCAAGCCCCCTGCATCCCCCCAGCCCCATAAGTGTCTCTGCTTTCCATCTTTCAGAGTTGTTTTCAGGTCCCACCTCCAGCACTGTGGTTTTGCACACTGGGGTGGCTGGTGGTCCTGCTGCTTGTGCCTGCACCCTGTTTCAACTTCACATCTTTCTTTTTGCAGAGGAAATCACTGATAGCTTTGGAAAAAGAAGATGAGGAGGAGAGAAATAAAACAATAGAAAGTTTGAAGACTGCACTGAGGACGAAACCAATGAGGCAATGCTGTTCATTTCCTTGCTTTATTGCTCTGATTATAGCTTGTGATTTGTGTTCTCTGGCAGAGGAGTTTTAGAATAGGAATAGAAATGGGACTAGTGCAGGATGGGGAGGAGATTTGGAACACAAGGACTATGAAATTGCATTTGCCTTTTTGAACCACCTCTTGTCATTTTGTTCCATTTCTTCAGTCCTTTTAGTTGCAGAGAACCATCAGCGCCTTCACATTTGCTCAGAGAAATCAGACTGCTTCTTTTTGTATTTTTCCCCCTCACATTTGCTCTTGTTCTGCTTGGAACAAAATGCAAAAACGCCTTCCAGAATTTTTCCAAAAAATCCAGTTTTTGTTGGTCAACCAAGCCCTTGGTTTCAAGTTCAACTTCCCCTGCACTTTTTAAAGGAATAAAATCATAGGAATCTTCAGACGTTTGTGAAATACAAGAACAAAAAAAGAAACTGCTAGGAGGTTGATGGGGAGGATAAAGAAAGGGTGGGATTCATTTTGCTTGCCTTTAGCTTTTCCTAAATTAATTTTTTCTGGGGTCTACGTGTACACAACTGCAAAATCTTTTAGATACCTCAGGCTGAATTCTGAGGGCTAAGTGTTTCATTATAATTGCTCTGCCCATTGTGGTTGTAGAAGGCACTGTTCTTGTTTGCAAGTGCATTACACTCCATTTCTCTTTTGCAATGGTTCTGGTGGTGGTCATTAGCAAGGAGTTCCCAGGGTTGGCACTAGGCACCTGGTTTCCACGGAGCCCAGTGCTCGTGGGTTCTGGCTCCTGCCATTCCCAGGTGGCACCTGGCCTCCTTGCCATCTGCAGTAGAACGTTCAGGAGTGCTTAAAAGTGCTTTGTGAGTCCATCACACTGAAATCGTGGGTTGATGGTTGGACTGGATGGTCTTAGTGGTCTTTTCTAACCTTAATGATTCTGTGAAATGCAGCAGGATGCAGCAGGCATTTGAAAACTTTACCTGCTGGACATATTTTGGCTTTCAGAGAAGTGAACAACAAATTTGCTATTGACTTCCCTGGAATAAGATCGACCTTTCAAGCAGAGAAATCAGTTTTCACACAGACTGCAGTAACTCCTTTTGTTGCTGCACATGAACACTAGTGGTTGTAAATTAAACTCATCCCAGTGCTGGGATGGCTTTTGGCTCACTTGCTGTACAAGCCCACTCCTTTTGCCAAAACAGAATGTACTCAGCCACAGTGGCATCAGGTGAGGAGGTGTTTTTGGAAATGCACATGCAATGTGCACTGAAGGAGGGTGGGTTATATCTGTGTGCTTTGCTGAGCCTGCCTCAGGCACAGCATGCATTTGCAGCCTGCTTGCTATTTAGCAGCACTAGAAGTCATCACCAAAACCTGAATTCTCTGCTTAAAAATGTGTGAGATGTGCACAGCTGAGAAGGATGTGGATGGAGAGGCAGCAGGAGGCAGAAAGTCCTGCAGGCATCGAGGGCGTGGGCTTGGCTGTCGTTGGGGTTTCTGTGGGTTGGCTGCAGCTGGTGAAAAGACAACTACAGTGCTGGGAAGCTTCTTCCCATCCTGTCCGAAACCGGTCCTAAAGGAGCCTGGTGTAAGTCTCAGGTTGGAGATTGGGGAGGCTTTGCTGCAGCAAGGCTGCACCGTGGCAAGTTCTTCACCTCCATTCAGAAGGATGGAATTTTGCAGCCCTGTTGCTGTGCTCCAGGAGTAGGCTGTAGGAGTCCTGCAGGCTTTCTGCTATCCAAAGACCATTGCAGGAAAACAGATAGAAGGTCATTCAGGATTTACAGGAGCAGACAAGTCAGCCCCATTGGTGAGTTAAGCAGTCATTTAGCATTTGATTTTAAAACATCCCTCTTCCTGACAGGTTTGTAACCCGATTCATCGACCTGGATGGCTTGTCATGTATTCTGAACTTTCTCAAAAGCATGGACTATGAGACAGCAGAGTCTCGAATACATACCTCGCTCATTGGATGTATAAAAGCACTAATGAACAACTCCCTGGGCCGGGCTCACGTCCTGGCCCATTCGGAGAGCATCAACGTAATCGCTCAGAGTCTGAGCACAGAAAATATTAAGACAAAGGTGGCAGTGCTGGAAATCATGGGCGCTGTGTGCCTGGTTCCTGGCGGCCACAAAAAGGTACTGGAGGCAATGCTGCACTACCAGAAATACGCCAGCGAACGGACTCGTTTTCAGGTGGGTGCCTCTCAGCTCACCCTGAGATTTGGATCTGGGTCTGGGCAAACCATCACCCAGTGCTGGGGGAAGAGGGGACCTCCCCAGGGAGCCCAAATCAGCATTCTTGTCCTTTCCTTCTCATGGGTATCTGAGTGCCACATATGCATGATTTGTTGTGGCCACGTGGGATTTTGATACTCTGGGATTTACCCTAGACCAGTGCCATATCTGATGATAACCACAGCTGAGCAAAGAGTGGGAAAACAGTTATTTAAGTCAGTCCCACCCAAGGATGCTTGCTTTTATAGAGTCATCAGGAGTGAAGCTCTGTAAAGCTGCAGTACATCTGGATGGGCAGATGCTTGCAGACACAGGTTCTGGATGGGCTGTGCTGCATCAGGCAGCAGCTTTTGGTTCAGGAAGTATCACCAGCAGACTGCTGTAGGGGCTTTGGGACCACCAGGAGTAGATCATGCAGCCCCTGGGCTGTTAACTTCCACTACGCGTTTGACAGACGCTGATCAATGACCTGGACAAGAGCACAGGACGGTATCGGGATGAAGTCAGCCTCAAGACAGCCATCATGTCCTTCATCAACGCAGTCCTGAGCCAGGGCGCAGGCGTGGTGAGCTCTGGGGCTCTTGCACGGGGTGGTCTTTTGGTGGGCTTGGGGTTTTCAAGAAGCTTTTTGAGGAAATGCACCTTGCTGTGTTGACCCTACAACTGTCCCTCACAGGAAAGCCTGGATTTCAGACTCCACCTGAGATATGAATTTCTCATGCTAGGAATCCAACCAGTTATTGACAAACTAAGAGAGCACGAAAACTCAACCCTAGACCGGTGAGTGGGGACACACAGCCCACTGTTATTTTTCCCCTTTCCTTACATGCATGATTTCTGGTTTTTGGACTTAGCCTTTGGGGAAAACCACATGGATCTGGCTCCTCTTTACAAAACACTTTGGTATCACCAAAGAGAGAGAAGGCAGAAACCCATATCCGCTGCACTCCCACACAGAATCGAGCTGGGAAGGATCCACCACCCTGGTGGGATGCTGTCAGTCTTCTCTTCTCTTCCAAGAGGCTGCTTGGAAAGGCTGTAATTACTTTGCCCTCTGTCTTTCTGAATTGGTTTTTCAAGCTGGCAAGAGTGAAGGCAAACACGTGGAGCTCTGGGAGCTCTAGACTGAACTTCTTGTTGGTGTTTCATGTCCCACTTGTCTCTGGATTACTGCCTGCTAGTGAACTGTTCTGGAAGCTGTTCCAAAGTGGCTGCCTTTTATTTATTTTCATGCTCATTTCCACTTTTAATAGGCTTTTTCTTTTTCATTTCTTTCCTCAGGCATTTAGATTTTTTCGAAATGCTTAGAAATGAAGATGAACTGGAATTTGCCAAAAGATTTGAGCTGGTGAGTGTGAACGTTACTGGTGCAGGGACTGGCACTTGATGTCACGGTTCCTTTTAAAGGCATCTCTGTAGACTGGAACAAAATTCTGGCTTTTAGATCAAATTTGGTGGCTGTAAATCTGCCTCCTGTTGCCCTGCTCCATTGCTTCATCTCTCTTCTCTCCTGGCTGCAGACCAGTGCTGTTTGACCTTCACTGGGCTCTTGTGATTTTTCTTCACACTGGAAAGGGTTGGCTTGTAGGGTTGGTTGCTCACTTCGCTCCGTAGACCAGACCACACTTTGCTGTCTCTACAGGTTCACATAGACACCAAAAGTGCAACTCAGATGTTTGAGCTGACGAGGAAGAGGCTGACTCACACAGAGGCGTACCCGCACTTTATGTCCATCCTGCACCACTGTCTCCAAATGCCTTGTGAGTATGGTGTGGGGGGGCAAAAGCACGTGCTGCCAGGGGCTTCACAGCACAGCTCCCCTGCCCAGGGGGCAGCCACATCCCTGCTGCTTCTCCCAGCCCTCTTCCTTTCCTCCTATCCAGATAAAAGAAGCGGCAACACCGTCCAGTACTGGCTGCTGCTGGACAGGATCATACAGCAGATTGTCATTCAGAGTGACAAAGGGCAGGACCCCGACGCCACTCCCCTGGAAAACTTCAATATCAAAAATGTTGTCCGAATGTAAGTGCTCATCGACTGTTCTTTGGGTTTGCTGCATGAATTCGGCTGTTCCAAGAGAGACAGCGGGTAGGGTGGGAAGGTTTGGGAATGATCCCTGGCAGAGCTGGATCATTTAGACCTGCTCAGCAAGATATGCGTGTGAATTAAGCTCAACCACTGTGTCCTCAGTGAGCTGTTTCCCTTGACTCTCACTGTCACTATGCCTCTATGTCACTGCTCTCACAGTGATATTTCTGCTCCGCTCCTCGGCTGGACAAGCCACAGCCTCTGGAGGGGAGCAGAGCATGCCAGCATGCAAACCCTGCAGCCAGGAGCAGTGGGGAGGCAGAGCTGAGGTGTGTGAATTACTGGTGTGGGAGCTGCACCCCACACAGCCCCAGCTCCTCTGCACAGTGCTTCCCAGTCATATTTTTTACTGGCGATGTTTGCTGACTGCTGAGGGTTGTCTCACAGCGCTGCTTGTCTGCTCCTTTTAGGTTGGTCAACGAAAATGAGGTTAAACAGTGGAAAGAGCAAGCAGAAAAAATGCGGAAAGGTGAGCGATGGAAAAATGAAAGGCATTAACTCTTAAGCTGAGCATGCACAGTAAGCTGGACAGGTAGCATTTACACGTTGCACTGGGTGAGCTCTGTGTGAGTTGCTGAGTTTGTATTATGCGATGGGGTTTACCAAGGAAGTAGATTCTCATTTCTCTGTGGGGTCTGCAGCACAGAGGCAGCCTTGGTCAGGGAGCACATGCTCTCTTCCCTCAACTGCATATGAGGAAAATGTGAACCATGGGTTTTATAACGCTGAGTGCTGCTGGTTTCCATACTGGAGTGTTCATCATTCCAAAATTCATTCGTGGACTGGTGTGGGGGCTGTTTCAGAGCACGCTGAGCTTCAGCAGAAGTTGGAGAAGAAGGAGAGGGAGTGCGATGCAAAGGCCCAGGAGAAGGAAGAAATGATGCAGACGCTGAACAAGATGAAGGAGAAGCTGGAGAAGGAGTCCAGCGAGCACAAACAGGTCAAGCAGCAGGTGGCAGATCTCACAGCGCAGCTCCATGAGATGAGCAGGGTGAGGCCCCAAACCTATTCCTCATTTCTACCTCATCCCAAATCCCCCAGAGCTGCTGAGGACTGATTTCAGGAGGCCAGGCTGCACAGAGGGCTGAGAAAGGTGCTTGTTTGTAGGGCCACCAAGATGTCCATCCCTGGGGATGGGACACCTCTGTCTGCATTTGACCTCAGTCAAGGGTTCTGAAGCCTCTGTGAACCCCTTTGCTGATTAAATTTTGGCCAAAAACAAAGGCATTTTTTGGGTGGTGCCCTCCTTCTGTGTGACCAGACCCTTTTCTCTTTCTCTCTCAGAGGGCAATCTGTGCTGCTGGCCCTGGAGGACCTCCTTTGCCACCAGGAGCTCCTGGTGGCCCTTTACCTTCTCCAGCTCCAGGATCTCACCTTCCCCCTCCACCCCCACCCC
>VXAB01010912.1:232167-249741 GCA_013399175.1 Odontophorus gujanensis | reverse complement strand
CCACGTCCCTCAGTGCCACATCTCCACTGTTCTTGAACACTTCCAGGGATGGTGACCCCACCACCTCCCTGGGCAGCTCTGCCACTGCATGACCACTCTTTCTGAGAAGAAATTGTTCCTAACATCCAACCTGAACCTTGCCTGGTGCAACTTGAGGCCATCACCTCTTGTGCTGTCACTGTTACCTGGGAGCATTGGCTGATCCCTACCTTACCACCACCTTTTTTCAGGTAGTTGTAGAGAGTGATAAGCTGAGCCTCCTCTTCTCCAGACTGAACAATCCCAGTTCCTTCTGCCACTCCTTGTAAGACTTGTGCTTCAGCCCCCTCCCAGCTTCATTGCTCTTCTCTGGACACACTTCAGTGTCTTTCTTATAGCGAAGGGCCCAACACTGAACACAGCACTCAAGGTGCAGCCTCACCAGTGCTGAGTACAGAGGGACCATCACCTCCTGCTCCTGCTGGCTGTGCTATTTTTGATCTTACAGGACAGGTAGCGTGTCCCCAGGACATAGCTTCTTATCACAGGAAGCAGCATAGGGGTCCATCATCCTGGGTCTTTTCTGCATGTGATGTGACCCTGCCAATTTTTCTGGCCACTGTTGAGGTGAGATTTTAACTTCTCTTTTAACTAACCTTTCTTGTGAGATTTCCTCAAATACTGGATACTGGGACAAGAGATGAGGGAGGACCAGGATGGGAAATCTGAGCTCATAAGAAACAAAAGTTCACTTGCCACTGCTCTTCTACCTGTCTCAATGAAGGTAATCCTTTGTTTCCAGTCTTAAACAAAAGACTTCAAACTAAGCCAAGCTCTTACTAGCCTAGAGAGTCCTGCACCCTTCCTGTTTAACTTTGTGTTCCAAAAGCTGGCTCTAAGGTCTTGGTCTGCTACCCAAGCAGATGCCGGCATGGAAAACACCCTCCTCTTCTAACTTCTGCTTCTCCTGCATCCATGCTTAGCTTGTGGGCTGGGTATAAGACTGGCATTCAAAACTGGCTATGTCTAATGCCTGTTGCTCATACCTCTTACTTGAGAATATCCATCAGGCTGCAGAAAGCATCTCTTTTGTCCTATATGCGTGAGCACAAGCAGAGTACTTGGAAGCAGCAGCAACACTCTGAAAAATGAAGGCAAAATTGCCAAGGGCTTGGACAGGGCCTCAGAAGATAGCCAGGTCTGTGATAGCAGTGCTGGGCCCAGAGGTACTGAGTAGGGCAGGGGGAGGAAGGGGCTTACCCTCTTTTGCAGTGAGATTGTTTAATCACTTGGCAGTGCAAAAACGTGAAGAAAAATATCTGTGCTATAGCAGTCCCAATTCTTGCAGGGAGTGGTCACACAGATTGCTGCTAATCTATTAAACTGTAATTAATGGATGCTCAGCCCAGGAGGAACTGGGGGCATCCTTCTACCTATTGCCTCAGCTTGCTAAACCAGATTTTAGGTTTCTTTCTCATACTTCCTAGAGGGAGGCTCCATCCAGAAGAGGTTGAGAAGGGTGGTGGACCACGTGTCACCTAGCCATGCTGATGAGTGGCCAAGGACACACTCCTCAGTCTGTCCCACTGCATGGATGCAATTAATCTTCCTTCTCCCTCTTTCCCCTAGGCTGAAGCTCTCAAATGAGGAGATCAAACGTGCCATTTTGACAATGGATGAGCAGGAGGACCTCCCAAAAGACATGTTGGAGCAGGTGGGCAGTGCATCCTACACTCCTCCTGGTTGGCATCGTGCCTTGTAATGATGGGGCCACACGTAATGTTTGGGATCTGAGACACATGCTGGACCCCAAATTATTTGCCAACTTCATACTGAGAACCGTCTGAAGGTTAGTTAGAGAGTCAGGAATGCAGGCAGCTAAGTTGTAGCATCAGCACTGAGAGCAAAATGGCCTCTGTGTTATGTGCTGGTACCTGGGTCTGTCCTGGGACCCAAAGCTGAGCCACTTGGTGGCCGAAGATTGAAGTTTTTGCTTGATGGGGGTTATTTTTTTGCAAGCTCTCTGAGCATTTGTGCAGTTTTAGCTTTTCAACCCCCACCCGCCCCCCAGGTGCCTTTAGAAGCACTTTATTCACCTGTCCGAACTTTCTGCCTGCAGTGAGAAACTTTTCTCTTGCAGTGAGAGCCTCGCTGATCTAGTTTGGCAGATCTGATGTGGAAACCTTGATGTAGACCTAGCATATCTGTTGTAAAGCCAGAGTGGTGGCAGGGCAGAAGCTAGAGATGGCAATGTGATGTGGCAGAGGAGGAAGGACAAAGGGACAGCTGGAGTGCACTTATTTCATAGGTACACCAAGTCACCGTGCAGATTGAAAAGGCAGGAGATTCAAGCGACTAAATCACTGCTTTGCTCCTGAAAAACTTCAGAGCTGTGTAGGGACTTCATGTCTACAAATGTGCTTCCCCTTAGCTCCTGAAGTTTGTTCCAGAAAAGAGTGACATCGACCTGCTGGAAGAACATAAGCACGAACTGGACCGCATGGCCAAGGCTGACCGCTTCCTCTTCGAAATGAGCAGGTGGGCTGACCTCACGGAGCCTGGATGAGCAGTATGCCCCATTTGCTGTTTTTCCACATAAAGGAATGTGTGGGAAAATGGATGGGAGGGCAAGCAACCAGCAGTTGTCCATAAGGATCACTCATGGTGCTGCACTCTCCAGACTGGAGCTGTGCATCCCAGAAAACAGCAGCAGACAGAGCAGGGGAGGGGGAGATGTGTCTCACTGGGCATCTCCCAGCACACATTCCCTCTTGCCTGGGGAAGAAAAGCTCAGTCTGGTACAACTCTGCAGAAGGGTCCATTGTTGGCATTGTGGTCCAGGTGGGAAGTGCTGCTTGAATGATAGCAGTGCCACTGCACTGCTCCTTTCCCCTCCGCACTATTACATCCTAATGAATACTGAAGACTGATATATGTAAATTTTGCCCTGCTTTAAAGATAAGTTCCTTTCGTCATCTTCAGGAATGACATGTCCCCAAGGCTCCTGAGAATATATGAGACAGAGAGGAAATGTCATGTCTTCCTGATCCTGGCAGCAATCATTTATGCCTTACAGGTCTTGAGGGGCGAATAACCTTATCCTTTTCATGCACATCCTCCAGGGGTTCTGGTTTAAAATCTTGAAACTCGTTATTTAACTCCAACTGAGTATTGAGCTCTTTGAAATTTTCTCCAAGGAACTTCTTAGCTGAATTTCAAGCAAGTGACTTGTTTGAAAAGTCAGAGCGTTTTGCAATACGGCATCATTCCAGCAGATCAGAAATAGCAATGCTCCTGTTCTCCCTGAGAAATGCACTAACGAACACCAGAGCAATGCACTGTGGGGTTGCTGAGAGTCAAAGGCAGGCAGGACAGAGCCGTGAAGTTCAGAACCAAGCCCTCAGGGCTGGAAGATGGAATTAGCCTTCCCCTTGCAGGTTACCTTTCTTTCTCATGGTAAAATATTACTCCCATACCTTGATCTTTTGGAAGCACAATGTGCTGATACAAATATTTTCTTTGATCTCATGCGTAGCTATTTAATTTGCCCCGTGCTCTGTAACCAAGTGTGATGTCTTTGTCACTTCTGATTAGTACATCAGCCTACCCTGTGGCCTTTGCTGTGAGCACGTCTCCCATGGGTCCTGGTCCCAGTGACTCAAATCACACTGCTGTTTGCATACAAGCGAGATCTTGTTCAGCCTCAACACAAGTGACATGGGCAGAGCCATCCCCTAAATTGCTCAGGAAAGGGCTGGGTCGGGATGTATTGGTGGCTGTGCTGTCCAGGTCCAGGGGGACCCTGTCACTCAGAGCATCTGAAGGTCAGGTCTCATTAGCAGTGGTAGCTGATGTGTCCGTCTCCAGCCACAGCTCACTGCCCAGATCTCATCAACATCTCTGCTCAGGAGTGGTCATAAATGAACTGATTATTCATAGCAATAGAGTGTAAAAATGCACTTGTTGAACCTGCTGAGTTCAGGATAGCTACACATGTGCTTAAGAACCCATCAGGATCTGCTCCATGATGGCTGTAGCTTCAGTTGTCATTTTTTTTCCAACTAACATAGGTTCCAGGGGAAATGCAGTCATTACTTTTTAATCACTGTGACTCAGGAGTGCTTTGTAAGCACAGCAGTGAACAGCTGGGCAGCAGAGCCCTGCCTGGAGCAAGCAAAGCTCAGCCTGCACCTCCCTTTTCTTCTGACAGGATAAACCACTATCAGCAGAGGCTGCAGTCCCTCTACTTCAAGAAGAAGTTTGCAGAAAGAGTTGCAGAAGTCAAACCCAAGGTGGAAGGCAAGTGGCTGCAAACGCTGACTACTTCTGGTGGAGATGGCAGGGATGGAGGGAGCTGGTGGCCAGTGTTGTGGCCATGGGAGCACTGCAGGGCAGGGACCCATGCGGTGCCAGTGCTGTGGCTTGCAGGTGACATCCTACACCTCTCTCCTTGCAGCCATCCGTGCTGGCTCCAAGGCAGTGCTGCAGAGCAGCAGCCTGCAGCAGCTGCTGGAGGTGGTCCTGGCCTTCGGGAACTACATGAACAAAGGACAGAGGGGAAACGCCTTTGGGTTTAAGATCTCCAGCCTGAACAAGATCGCAGACACAAAGTCCAGCATTGACAAGTGAGCATCCCCTCCCTCTTCCTCAGTAGTTTTTTCAGGCTCCAGCATTGCTGGGGGAATTGAGAGGCTGTTAGCACTGCCCCAGGCACACAGGTGGGTGGGAGTGGTCCTGTCCCTCCTGCCTGGCACGTCCCGTGGCACAAGCATCCTGGAGCACTGAGTTTTAGAGGGAACTGAGCCACAGTCAGCATGGGGATGGGAGGGGGCTTTCCTTTCTGGGCTAGTCAGTGGCAGTCAAGGCTAGTGTGGAAGATCATCTTCCGAGTGCTCTTTCCCCATTTGAGAAGCCAGAGGAGGGGTCCTGAGGCTGGTCACTGTGGGGAACCCCTCTGCTGCCACCCCAAACTCACCCTTTGTGTACAGGGTGAGAGGAGCTGGGTCAGATCCCAAACCTGCCCAGCCTTTATCAAGCAGCAGGGGTGATGGAAGAAGGGGTGGTGACATTCAGGCACCTTCAGTGGGTCTCTCCCTCTTGATGCAGGGACCAGGCTGCTCTGCACCATGGCTGTGGTGGAACAGGCCCAGCCCACATCGCCTGTTCTGTGATCCAGACAGCAGGCAGCATTATTGCAGAAATCCCAAAACAATTACGAGGGTTGGGATTTCACCAGCACCACGCTAACCTCGCTGCTCCTTTCTCCTAGGAACATTACTCTTCTGCACTATCTCATCACTATTGTCGAAAAGAAATATCCCAAAGTCCTCCGCCTGCACGAGGAGCTGCGAGACATCCCGCAGGCAGCCAAAGTCAAGTAAGCAGGGATTAGGGCAGGGACAGGGCTCTGTGGGGTTGCATCTCCTCTTGCTTCAGACTGCCTTTCTGCATCGCACCCATGGGGACAGAACCACAAAGGCGGTGCTGCAGCAAGCATCACCTCGTGGCTTTAAATCCCAGCCCCTGCAGCTGAAGGGCGGTGAGCCTCTGGCTGCGAGGGAGGAGGGCTGCTTAGGGCAGCCATTTCCTGCTGTTATCTCACCACAGAGGCATTTAATTAATTTCTAATGGTACATCAAGTAATCTGGTAGGAAGTGGTTGCGGCGTGGCTGCAGATAAAAGGCAGCTCTTTATCTGGGTGCAGCGGGGAGACTTTGCTGTGTGGGTCACTGGCTCGAGGGGCTCGGTGCCTTCTGGGTCCTGCCCAGCACTCCTCCTGCCACCAACATGGAGCTGTTGATGCCCATAATGTGCATGGGGACCCTGCACGCTGCGTGGAGTGGGCTCCTGCAATCCAGAGAGGCCCCAGTCCAGCAAAGCCCTTAAGCACATGCTTAGTGTTAAGTGCACAAGGAATCTGCTGCTGCTCTGCAAAGCTCTCAGGTATGCGCTTAAGTCCCTCTGAAATCAATGGGGCTCTATTTTGGTTTTAAAGTTGAGCAGGAGCTTATGTGCTGTGCTGCTGTGGGGGTGTGAGCCCGTGACGGGGAGTCAGAGGCTGTACATTTCTGTGAGCAGCACTCGTGTGGCTGAGAGTGTTCGCCTCTATAATCCACGGACATAGGAAGGGCCTCCAGCTGCCCCTTTTTAGAGATGAGATGACGAATACGTGTGGAGCTCTTTAAGTTTCAATGCTCTTAAGGATGGATTCCCTACAGAAGAACGTGCGAAGCATTTTGGGTGGTGAGCATCCTCATGTTTAAAGCACAAAACAAGTTTCAGTGGCCAGGGTTGGACTGAACACCTGGGCACGAGTGGGTGGCTGCTGTGACACAGGCATCGCTCCCTGCCTGCTGCAGGCTTCTTTCTCATGCTCTGCAGCTGTTGTACAGATACACGTATGGGAAAGAAAGCATCTACAGAGAGGCTTTTTTTCCCTGAACTTTATCAGCTTTGTGCTAAACTGGACACCACATGTAACGTTTGGGTTCGGTCCAATCTAGAGCAAAACCAAAAAGTTTCTGAACCTCTGGAAAACCCTCAATTCCCCCCAGCTCTGCAGCTGCAAAGGAAAACTGCCACCTCTGTCAGTCCCACCACTACTAATGAACTGCTGGAGCACGGGGCTCCCATAACTTCATTTTCCCAGACTTAGACCTGCCAGGAACGCTTGCCCCATGACCTAGGGAAGGCACCCCTGGAAAGGCATCAAGCTGTGGTCATCGAGTCTTTGTGAGAAAGCTCCCTAGCAGCTGTATGGGAGAAACCCATCAGCACTCGATCTCGGCGCACTGGGGACTCGAGCCTTGTGTAAACAGCCTCAGTGCCAGCCATGATCATTTATTTTTACTTCTCTATATTTGGGTTGCCTCCATTTAGGAAAGCTTCGCTGTTAAGGAGTGCTGCTCCAGTCTGTAGGGTGGGAAGGATGCTTTGTGTGGTATTCACCTAATGGTGCTTCCCCCCAGAATTGTCCACTGTGCAATGGGACGGTTATCTTCTGCTGACACAGAGACCTGGAAGCAGGGAAACACAGCAGCCTTACCATCACCAAGCACAGGGATGAGGGGTGCCCCTTCCTCCATCCCAGCACTGCCTGCTCTGGGATTTTTAGCACATTCCCTTTGATTACAAGCACAGAGAAGTGCTCTGCTCTCAAGCAGCTGCAGCCACTTTCAGATAGGCAGCTGCCCTCGCTTAGAGGCTGTCAGGACGATTTGCTGCTCGACACACACCAGCTTGCAAACAGGAGGGAGTGTGTGCAGCACTGGGGTCTGTTCAATGGAAAAGCGTGGCTGTGTTGGTGGGAGAGCTGGAGAATGTGCTGGAGAAGTTGAAAACTGACATCCTGCCATTTCCAACAGCATGACTGAGCTGGAGAAAGAAATAAACACACTGAGGAGCGGCCTGAGAGCGGTGGAGACTGTAAGTATTGTTTAAATCAACTATAGCCCAGCCTGGCTCTCAGCACCAGGGCATCCTTTTGCAGGGATGGAGGCGAGATGGATGCTGGACCACCCAGCAGAGCTGCCTTACTGCATTTCCTGAAGATCTTCTGCTCTTCTCTTCCTGTCTTGTACTGTGCCTGTCCTTGTAGAGCTGTTGGGGCACTGAAGCTACTGTCTGTTTGGTTGGGCACATGCAAGGTTTATACCTAACACAGCAGGGGAAGCTAAGTAAGCATAGTGCCCACAGAGCAGGACCCACATTGTGCTGCAGTGTCCTTTTGGCTGTAAAACCTCAGGGGGCAGGGGCTCAGGCTGGGCAGCTCATCTGGAGCAGTGAAGAAGCAGTGGAGGTGTCCTTAAGGACTCTCTATCTTGCTGAGTGCTGCTTCCGCATATTTCCTCCAGGATTTGGTCTCAAAAGCATAGTGTGGCCATGATATCATAAAATGGGGTGATCCAGGGTCTCATGCATCACAGGAGGGAGCAGTGGTGGAGTGCAGCACTGACATGGGCACAAACCCAGCAGCACTGACAGAGGCCAGTGATGTTTGTGTCCCTCAGCAGCCAGGCCCTGTCTAGTTTATTGCTTGTTTTTTTTTTTCTTTCCCAAAGGAACTGGACTTCCAGAAGTCTCAAGTTCAGCAAACAGGAGACAAGTTTGTGTCTGTTGTCAGCCAGTTCATCACACTAGCCAGCTTCAGCTTCTCAGATGTTGAAGATCTTCTGGCAGAAGCAAAAGAACTGGTAAGGTCACCAATGCCCTTGAGGTCTGATCTGGGCAGCGTTTCATCCCCTCCTCCAGCCAGCAGAGGAGGAAGAGCCCTGGCCTTCCCAGAGCATGTGCTGTGTGTGCTGACATCTCAGATATCCCCCCAGAGATCACACATATGTGAAGTAGGGTGAGTGTCCTGCTGAGACACGAGGAAGGCTCTGGGCTGTTCCTTGTGGTTTATTCGGGGTGGGTGGATGGATGGCACATTCCTGTCTGTCCCCAGGGCTTTATTCCTGCTCCACAACCCAATGTGCTGCAGGATCACAAGGCAGGCCAACAAACATGAGACACAGTGTACAATACGTTGAGATACCTGTCTGTCTTTTGGAAGGGCAAGGTAGGGGCTAGCCATAGTTTTACCATCACAGGAGGGGACAAAGATTGAAGCCAACTTCAGACCTGCTTAGAGGTGCTGCTTAAAAGGCTGTTTCCCCAGAGCAGTGCCTTAGTAAGTTCTCTGCAGCCACCAACGGCCACATGACTTCTTGTGATACCATCCTCTCTTCCCAACAGACTGGCTTAAATCTGAGCTGTTGGCTGACACCTGTGATTCCCAAGCACCCTTTGCTTCCATTCTTTCAGCAAAGGCACACACCAGAAAGGTGGCAGAAACGTCAGTATCTTAATGGAAATCTACGACTATGACCTCGATGGTTTCAACTGATACAGTGGCACCTTTCAGATCCTCCCCTGCATCCTAAAGTGCTAAGTCTCGTAAATAAACAAAGAAATAAAAGTGCCCTAAATATCTTTCAAAGAGGCTGAGACTTAATGATATTGGCAGACTTTAAAAACGTTTCTCTCACTCCACAGAACAAAATCAAAGGAGCCAATAAATCTTGTGGCTCCTCGGGGACCAGGATGCACCGGCAGAGGGTGGGTGTCCTGTCCTGACCTTTGCTGCAGCCTTATTGGACTCACTCACACTAATGGTGTGCAGATAGCACAAAAGACTGGAAAACTTCCCATTTCCCTACCCAGTGCTGTGCCTGAGCCTGGGCAGAAACATCTTTTAGAATTCTCACCAACACATTTGGTTCCAATAGCAGAGCATGTGGCAATGATAAATAATGCCCCAAAAATACTTCAAAGAAAACTTAAAAGTGCGAGTTTCCCTTCCCCTGCCGTGCTTACTATTAGTTTTATGTCTTCAGTCTTCAGTCCCACAGTATTTTGCTTCCTTGTTTTTACTACTGCTTGGTTAATGAAGTCGAGCTGGGGGCTGAGCAGAGCCAGAGGTGCAAAGGGTTGGTGGGGTGTTTTGGGAAAGGGGGCTACAGAACCTCTCCTGGAAGGTTTACGGGGCAGCTAATGCACAGAAAATCAGATGGCAGATGATTTATGTCATGTTTAAGCCAAGACCTGACTAATCAAAGCCCTGCTGTTAACTCTGCTCTCTGCCCCAGCCCCTCCATCAGGCCTAAGGCTTTCCAAGGGGGTCTCACCAGCATGGTGTCCCCACAGCCTGACAGCCTCCTGTCTGCTCTCACTACAAAGATGGACTACAAAGATGATGAGAGGCCTGGAGGATCTCCCTTATGAGCAAAGGCTGAGAGACCTGGGGTTGTTTAGCCTGGAGGAGACTAAGAGGGGATCATATCAATGCTTATCAATATCTAGTGGGCAGGTGTCAAGTGGATGGGGCCAGGCTCTTTTCAGTGGTGCCCAGAGACAGGGCAAGGGACAGCAGGCACAAACTGGAACACAGAAGGTTCCAGGTGAACACGTCAAAACACTTTTTAACTTTGAGAGGGTGACAGAGCGCCTGAAGAAGCTGCCCAGCTTGGCTGTGGGTCGTGGAGTCTCCTCTGAAGATATTCAAGGCGCATGTGGATGCTTTCCTCTGGAACCTACTGTAACCTGGGTTAGCAGGGGCTTGGACTGGATGGAGATCATCCAGAGGTCTCTTCTAACCCCTACAATTCTGTGATTCTCTCCCAGTTTTCCAAGGCCGTGAAGCACTTTGGAGAAGACACAGACAAAATGCAGCCCGACGAGTTCTTCGGCATCTTCGACCAGTTCCTTCAGGCCGTGACAGAGGCCAAGCAGGAGAACGAGAACATGAGGAGGAGGAAGGAGGAGGAGGAGCGCCGGGCACGCATGGAGGCCCAGGTGAGCAGGCACCCACAGGTCTGGCTGGGGACACCTGGTGCCATGGGGAGCATTTGCAGGCCAGTCAAGGTGCTTCTGCAATTAGATCCCCCCGCCTTTCACTGTTGATTGCTCATTTAATGAATTACTTACGGGTTGGTGAGATCTTCTATCTAAGGCACTAGTCTGCATTGGAAAAGAGTTGAGCTGTGCTTTCCCAGCTCTCCTGGTGCTCCCTGGCTGCATCAGCAGATGCCCTCAGGCTCCCTGGCCCTGCCCACCCCACGCCCGTCCTCGGGGTGACTTCCTAGGGGTAACCAGCCCACCTCAGGGCCGTGGTTCTGCCGGTAACCCCGACCAGCTCTCACTGCTCAGTGAGGGGCAGGAAGCTGCGGGTGCCTACCTGACAGTGAGCTGTTCCCCTCCTGCAGCTGAAGGAGCAGCGGGAGCGGGAGCGCAAGGCGAGGAAGGCGAAGGAGAGCGGCGAGGAAGGCGGTGAGTTCGACGACCTCGTGTCGGCCCTGCGCTCGGGCGAGGTGTTTGACAAGGACCTCTCCAAGCTGAAACGCAACCGCAAGCGCATCGCCAACCAGCTGGCCGACAGCGGCCGCGAGCGGCCCGTCACCAAGCTCAACTTCTGAGCAGCGAGACGCAAGGACGGCAGCGAAAAGCGCGACTTCCGAAACCCGGTTAGTGGTCTTTTTTTCCAAGTGGCTAGGATTTGGTTTTTGTTTTTCATTACACTGCCTTGTGATTCCAAGCGAAACAGTGGCACGCTCTTTTCTCCCCGCGGGTGAGCGTGTGTTTATGTGCCGTGAGCGTGGCCGGGCCGCGTGGAGCTGCGTGTCCCCGTGGGTGCTCCTCCCGTCCCCTCCATCCCCTTGTCAAGAGGCTCTCCCGTTGCACAAGCACAATGTCATGTCCGTGGAGAAAGAGAGGACTTGGGCGCAGAGACGTGATCCACAGAGGTGATGGAGAGCTGCTCTCCCGACCCGGGGCGCCGCACAGCGCCGTGTGCTGGAACACAGAGGAGAGAAAGAGGAGAAAACCAAGAGGGCTGAACTCGATGCGCTCTTCTCGTTGTTGTGGTTCTTCCCCACACTTGCACTTGTGTGCTGGTCCCCGAGCTCGGTGCCACGAGCACTCCGGGCAACGCTCTTCTTCCCGTTGTTTTTGGGAAACGCTCTTTTTTGCCTCTTGCCTTGCTGAAGGAAGAGTTGAGCCGAGTGTGCTTGTTGCTCACGCGGCACCCAGATGTATTTATACTTTTCTGACGTTGCCACCGGGAAGGGTCGGTTCTCGGAGGCCACGAAGGGCATAAACTTTCATGTTGTCATTTTTAGTCTCACTTTCTGTTCAATGGGACAAACTGTATCCTCCGTAGATGTGTGTCCAGACAGAGGGTCACTGGGTGGCAGTGGGGCCGGGGCCAAGCCCACGGGCTCGTCCTGCACCTCCCCCTTCTTGTCTGGGTTGGGTTTGTTGTTTTTTTTCTTTTCTCCTTTCACGGGCACGCAGAAGCAATGACTCCAAGAAGTGCTGTCTGTGAGCAGTGCCCTGGTTTGCTGTTCTACTACGTCCTTGCAAATTTGTAAGCAGAGCTACCTGTAGAAATGTCGGTCTGAAGAAAAAAAAAATGGAAAAAAAAAAAGAAAAAAAGGAAAAAAAAAAAGAATAAAAAGAATTCCAAGCTCTCAGGGAGTAATAATTTAAAGGTTTAGAAAATTAAAAATTGGAGAATAAAAAGTAAACACATTAACATTTCTATT
Organism: Odontophorus gujanensis; assembly: GCA_013399175.1. Lineage (NCBI taxonomy): Eukaryota > Metazoa > Chordata > Aves > Galliformes > Odontophoridae > Odontophorus > Odontophorus gujanensis. The sequence goes on along the minus strand of VXAB01010912.1, from coordinate 237,682 downwards.
CTTAAATTATGCTGAGTATATAGAGGACTGTTACTTTTTGCTCTTATTTATTTGTTGTATGGGGTTTTTTTTTTTGTTTTTTTTTTTTAAGGAAATGAGACAAAACCTTTTGATACCACCGATGCTTTTGTGATCTTTTGTTTGTTTGTTTGTTCTTTTTTTCCTGTGGAGAGATGAGTTTGTCCCTGTTGCACTAGATACGAACACTATCTGAACTAAGGTTGTTTTTTTCTCTTTTTGGTCAGATAATTGGTATTGCTGATGGGGCGTGGGATGTCGGTTAACGAGATGTACTGTATAGCAGAAGTGCTGTTTAAACTGATCTGTATAAAGATATGGTTCTAAGCACCTGAAGGCCACAGGGTCTGCGTGCTGTGTGAAAGCTGTGAAGTATCACTCTGAACAGAGTTGTCAAGAGCTGTGGTTTTACCATTTTGTTCTTTTCTTCGTTGCAACTTTGGACGCACTGTAGATTTAAAAAAAAAAAAAAAAAAGATTAAAAAAAAAAGACTTTCTGAGTAGCATGAAGCAGGTAAGCACCAGGTGGGAGCCCAGCACCTCGCATCCAAGCAGCTGTGCCACCTGCAGGTTCTGTTCAAAGGTGGAGTCGAGCACTTTGCTTTCAGAAGGAGAGGGAAATAAAGACAAAAAGGTAATGATAATACTATTCCTTAACTAAAGTGCCTCTGTTTATATTTTTTATTTATGGCTGGAAAAAAAAAAAAAGCAAACAATGGGGCTGATACAATTGAGGGAACGGACTTCGGGGGAGGGGGTGGGATTATAAAAACAAAAATGACAAAAAGATTAAGAAAGGGTGAAAATAGAAACCTATGGCCTCTGATGGTTTAAGGAATGGTTGCTCACCTTGGGTCCGCACGGTGGTGGGATGGGAAGGGGCAGCTGCCTGCAGGGCCCCTGTGCCACATCAGGACCTTTCCTGACAAATCCCCTCCTGCCCTCCCAGACCCAATTTTTGTTGTTTGGTTTTACAGCAGCCTCGTGGTTGGGCTGAGCTTTTTGACATTTCTTTGTTTTTCTTCTCCCCCCACAACTCCCTTTAAAAAAAGAAACACAAAGATCTCTATCTAAATGACAGTGAGGGCTGTGTGCAGGTCACTCCACGTGCCATTGTCAAAAACTACTTTTAGATCGGTGCTGGTGTAAGTAGCCACTCTTTTCTCTTGGGTGTGTATTTTAAAGACAGTTTGTTTCGGTTCGGTTTGGTTTGTTTTGTTTTTTTTTTAATAATGCCAAAAAAGGAAAAAAAAATAATAATAATCCATAATAATTTGTAAACTGAAGTGTATGTCTTGGACTTTATTAGCTTCGTAGTGACCAAGGTAGCGTGTTAGGTGCAGGAATGTTATTAGTCGTAGCTAGTGGGCAATGCTGTGTAATGTCATGAGACTGTACATTTTCTAAGATGGCAATATGCAATAAAGAAAAGCGATTCTGGTGAGCGTGCAGCGCGGAGCCACGAGTCATTGACAGCCACCAGCTGTCCACGTTGGAGGGAGGACATGGTTCGTGGGCATGGGCTTGACAGTTGGACTTGATGATGTTTAGTGGTCTTTTCCAGCCTTTATGATCTCTCACCCTGCTGCCTTAACCAAGGCTTGCTCCAGTGCCTAGAAGAAGCAGGAAAATGCTCACAGTGCTGGACGTTCTCCCCCCTGGTCTGCACTCAGCAAGCTGAGCATCATCTCCCCTAATGACCTCCCCAAAATCACACTTTGTCACAGCACTGTCTGGGCACACCTGGCCGCAGCTCCTTGCTTTCCTATGCTTTATAAAGGCAGCAGGATCACGAAATGAAGTATCCCCTAAGTCACTCCTCAATGTTTTGTGGGCTTCTGCCAGTGCCTGGAGAAGTCCAGCGCCGGGCAGAGCTCTTGGTGTCAGGAGCAGAAGCTTTTCCCCTGCTTGTTAGCAGGAGGGCTGTGCTGGCTGCTCAGCTCTCTGCTGGCATCTGCTGGAGCCACACGCCAACGCCACTGTGAAAGAAGTGGGGACGTCAGATGTCGCTCCCGTCCCGCTGACGGCTGTCGGCTGTTACAGCCCATCAGGCTGCTGCTTACAAATGAATCGTCTGTCGTTTGTAAATGGTGCACAAAGCGGTCGCTTTGAACCGAGCCTTCATCGGGGGATTAGGGAGGGATGAAGGCAATGACTTAAATGAATCTGACGATTGCCCCAGTGCTGAAACCGGCAGACTGCAGCTGGAACAGAACCTTTTGAAACACTCCTTACTCCTAAAGACTTAATGCTTCCCTTCTAAGAAATAACTCATGAGCTCGATCAGCAGCTCGCATAGCGATGCCAAGTGGCGTGGCTCTCTTCAAGAGCATGAGCGTGCAGGGACTGTGCGTGGCTAACTCCCCAGCCCAGCAAAGGGGGATCAGAGCGTGGCTGAGGGCTTCCACTGCACTGCTGCTGAGAGGCAGAGACCCACAGCACAGCTGGGAGCCAGCAGCACGCTCTGGCAGGCAGCCTGCAAGCTTGGCTCGTGCCTCATGCACTTCTCTTGCTCTCTGCTGTTTGTGGTTTAAGACACTTCGCCCTTTACTTGTGCTTTGTGAAGCACGCTTTGAGAAAGGGGGCTGTTAGAGACACGTGTACTTGCATGGCTGGCACGGAGCAGGCCCTGCTCTAGAGGAGCTGCTGCAGGTTCACTGCAGAAAGGGTCTGGTCAAGAATCTTCCCTTGCTGCGTGCCAAGTTAGTGTTTAACAGGAGAGGGCTGTTTGGGAAGCTCAAAGAGCACAGCCAGCTGCCCCGTTCTGCTCTGCACATTAATGCACGGCCTACTGGCAAGTGCTTGTGAAAAACAAGTGGAGATCAGTGCTGGAAGAGGCTGGGGAGGGGGCTGGGGCCACCTTTTGAAGGGCTTTTAGTAGTACCATCAGTGCAGACATATCTGAATGACACCTAAGGCCGACGACTATGGAGTCTGGACTGATTTCCCGATGGCCTTTAAGGGTCCCTTCCAGCTCAAATGATTCTGTGATTCAATCCAAGAGTCACATCTTTTCCTTGTGACCTTCAGGAGCATCACATCACATCTCACCGTAGTTCTTACAGCGTGAAAAATGGCTGCATTCACACTTTGCAGTCAGATCACACTTCACAGAATGACAGACTGATAGAATCGATGTGGTTGGGAAAGACCAGCACGCTCATCCTGCCCAACCATCGACTTCACAGCACCCAACTGCACTACGTTTTGGTCTCTGTCTTCGACCATTCCGTAGCATTTACATAAGTTCCCTTCTCAAGGCTGTGCTGAGAATGATGCCAGGCTGAGACACCGTCGTCTCCTGCATAGGAGATCATTTATTTCTTGTCTCACTTGCAAAATAATGATGGTACATTCACTTGGGTCACAGTCGGGTGTAGAAGACATAAAACAGCCGCACTGTATTTCTGAAGGCCATACAAGAAAAATACTGCCTGCCTCTCACATCTAATCTCTGCAAAGATAAAAAAAAGGACAGTCTCAGTTTCTGAGTGAGAATACTGATTAAGGCGTTGGGACTCTGAGCGTATGGGCGAAAATATTATACAGATCAACTCATATGAATTTGCACTTTGCAACAGCACTCCCATTTCCTGGCATTATTTTCATTTTATTCAGTGGCAAACAGAGCTACTTTTAGTATATCACATTCCAGTAACAGACTCCTGCCATTATTACAACGCTGTCTGTCCCCTACACATGCACATCTTCACACGCTGAAGCACAGGAAGAACACACAGCACTGCTGTGCCTCTCCTTTCAGACACTCAGCTCTCACACAGCCCCTCTAAGCACAGTTACACCATTGGAGATGTGAGACACGTCTGGTGAGCTCCGAGAGTACACCTTGTGCCCATGTGATACGACACACTACACCCACACCTTTTCCTCTGTCTGCAGAGCCCTCAGCTCCCCACACTCACAGTATTTTAACCTGACTGTGCCTGTAAACAAAAGGCTGCTGAAATTCTGATGTGTTTCACCTTCCTTTCCCTCCCTCCCAGCATCACACATCTTCCTTCTCTGCAGGCATCTGTCACAACAGCCACTGCTTTGTTTCACTCAGGAATTTAAATAATCATCACCTTCCCAGATCGCTTCTTAAGCTGTCCCACACCCTATGCCTTTGCATCCTGCCACGCACAATGTTAGAGCGAGGTTTTCCTGCCGCCATGCGGTTTTCACAGTGTGGTGTTCTCTGACTCCTGCAGCTGCCAGCGCTCAGCTCTCGATGGCTGTGCTGGCCCGTAGCAAACAGCTCACACAGCCGGCCAGCTCAGGCTGTTGGTGTGTTTGCTCCACAGCTCCAGTTTGGCGCTTTCTGCAGGACTGGAGCACTCACTCACGTGGCCAAATTCCTGATGCTCAGTGGCCGTCACCACTGCACCAAGCCTGATGAAAGGGGCGCATCCTTTCCCTGGGATCTCTCACTGCTCGCAGACCGAGTCGCCAAACCAGAGCTTGCACGATGGAGAAAAAATCACACTATGGCTCACACAGGCTCATCTCCCCAATTTCCAAGAGATCTGAGCACCGTGGCTATCGCAGGTTCCTCAGGGATGCCACTGCCCCAGCCCCCAGCCCCATCAGAGGCTGGTGTTGACGGTGCCTACTTTGCCCTGCAAAGCAGCCTCGGGGACGGTGTTGGGCTGCCCGTCCCGACAGAAGAGCACGGCCGGGTTCTTGCAGGCCCACATGGCCACCTCTGCACCGCTGGGCGGGCTGCAGGAGGACGGGGCGCTCCCCGGGGGCACACCGTGCCGGTTGACGTAGCGCTCCCGCACGCGCTCGGCCCGGCTGCGGGGCTCCGGCCGGCGTCCCGGGGCCGAGAGGTACACGGCCACGTTGTTCCTGGTCCTGTATCCGCCCTCACGACTGCGTCGCAGCAGCACGGAGATGTTGGGGTTGCGGGCGGCGTAGATGAGGGGGTTGATGGCCCCGTTGGCCCAGGCCATTCCGCTGGCCACCGCGTCCATGGTGGGCGAGAAGGGCAGGCGGCCGGCGGCGGCAGCCAGCCCCAGGATGCAGTAAGGCCCCCAGCAGCAGATGATGGAGACGATCATGATGAGGACGGTGGTGGCCGTGCGCATCTCCCCGTAGGCCCGCGCCACGTTCCCGTAGGCGGCGAGGGGCCGCACGCGGCTCTCGGCCAACCGCACCGCGCNAGGCGAGGGGCAGGCAGAGCAGCGCGCCCAGCAGCTCCGACAGCGACAGCGACAGCACGAAGGCGTTGGTGACCGTGCGGAGCTGCCGGTGCCGGGCGATCGCCAGCAGCACCGCGCCGTTACCCAGCGCCGAGAGGGCGAAGATGAGCAGCAGAGCCAGCGCCTGCGAGGCCAGAGCCGCCGCCGACCACCCCGGCCCCTCCGCCGCGTTGCTCTCGTTGCCGCCGCCGCGGGAGAGGTTTCCCGGCACGGCCGCCGCCGGCTCCATCCATGCGCAGCCCCGCACCGCCCCGCACCGCCGCCGCTGACGTCGCTCCGCCGCCGTCACCCGC
>VXAB01010912.1:180777-232120 GCA_013399175.1 Odontophorus gujanensis | reverse complement strand
GGGGGGGGGGGGGGGGGGCAGCCGCGGAGCGGTGCCCGTTTTTCCCGTGCCCTCGCTGACGCTGAACGTAAAAAGCCTTTTCCGTATATCCGTCCTCCCCTTTGTAGTTGGAAACCATCGTCTCCCTTTGTCCTGACCCCTGACTGAAGGCGTTCCCAGACCGCCCAGACTCTAAACCCGACGCGCTGCCTCCTGGAAGCACCCGGGGATAACAGCTTTCACGAGGCAAATCCCACGAGTGCCCCTCAGTAACCGAACACCATTTTGTGCAGGGGAGCGGGGGAAATCACAACCCCCCCCAACAAGCTCTGCACTGCTGCCCCGGGCAGAATCACAAAGAAATGAGTTTGCAATCAAAGGTCAGAGCAGCTCCAGCCTTCCAGTTCGGTTACCACTGCTGAAAGTTAACCCAAAGTTGGCCCACAGTCCGAGAGAAGAGAGAGAGGAGGGTGTGGGAAGCAGTGTGATGAGGACACACAGCAGCAGCTGTGCCCAGCCTTGGGATGCAGGAGGGGGAACAAAGCAGGGATGTGAGGATATGAGGCAGGACAGCAGGGCTGCCAGCAGTCCTGCCCCTGTCACACATGGCAGAACCCTGGAAATGAGCTCTGGGAGAGAAAACAAGAGAAGGAAGGCAGTGTTTTCAGCTGGCGTTTAATAAATAGGAATCTGGCTTTGAAATGAGTAATTCACAAAGGTAAATAAGGCACATAAAGTTGAAGCCAGCTCTCCAAAGCGAGCTCCCAGCAATCATGCAGAGGAGCTCCTGCCATCCCGAAGCACAGCAGCAGCTGTTAGGGCAGCAGCCGGGGCTGCTCCTGCTGCTCCACACACTGTGCCAAGCCGTGGGGAGGAGCAGAGCGTGGGCAGGAGGAGCATCACTGACTGCCACGGCCCAGTGGCTCACATCACTTGAAGAAAAACCCGTACTTCAGCGGGTCCTCCTCTTCCAAAGTGAAGGTGGCCGTGCCAGTGTAAAAGGCTTCTCCTGAGACTTCCACCACGACAGCGTTGTAGTCCCCAAACTTGGCTTCCTGAAGGACAGAGATGCAATGAGTGATGCATGAGGCTCGTGGGAAAGCAAGAACACTTTCCCAGCACTCCTCAAAAGAGTGAAGCTCCAGCGCAGCCCACTTGCCTTCACCGCCTTCCCTGTGAACAAGGACCCCGTGGTGCTGCTCCGAAAGGTCCTGCTCTGGTTCAGCTGGATGAGTCCCTTCTGGTACTGCAGGGCAATGCGAGCTGTCACACCTGAGCCTGTCGGGCTGCGGTCCACCTACGATCAGGAGAGAGCACGAGCCAGCTCTACTATTCTTGTTTTAAAATAGAAAAGAATATTCCTCTCCTGAATTCTCTCTGCCTGGGGGAAGTGCTCCTAGCCTCGGGGCTTGGACAGCATCACAGATGGAAAAACGGAGAATCACAGAATTGTTTAGGTTGGAAAAGACCTGTGAGATCATCATGTCCAACCATACAATAAGCAGGCCTGAGGTACGAAGGGAAAGAGGTGGGCTTGGACTCAGCGATCCTTATGGGTCCCCTCCAACTGAGGACATTTTGTGGCTCCAGGATCCCAGAACAGCCCCTTCTGTACCTGCTCATCCGCAAACACACAGATGTTGGTGGTGGGCTCCTCACTGAAGGCATCCTTCCCATCCGTCAGAATGGTGCCATAGATGAAGGCCAGGTCTTTGCTCTCGGGGTGGTGCAGCTTGAACTGGGAGAGCACAGAGAACGTTAGCAACAGGCGCAGCACTTGGGAAACCAGCAGCAACCACAGCACCTTCAGCCTGGGGATCTGAGCACTGCGGGCAACAAAGGGTCTCAGTCCCCATTACCCCAAAGGGAAGGCACGGGGCCCCACACCTGCTCCTTCACCGCCTCCGTCACCGCGCTGGCTGCGCTAACGAGGTCTCTGGTCTTCGAGGAGCACACGTCAAGGCCCAGCTGCTCAGCACTGAGAAAGGCATAGAAAGTGCCACCGTAGCTGATGTCAACCACCACCTTGCCATGACCTGGGACGTCAACGGTGACATCTGAGTGGGGAAAGAGAGACAGCGGTGAGGAGGGGACACACTACAGAGCTGCCACAGCCCACGAGCTCCGCGAGCTCTCCCACACCCAAACGCAGCTGTACACCATCTCTGGGGGATACGGGAACTGCAGAGAGCTTTGCCCAGCACCCCGGCACATCCCACCCGACTCCCACAGGACGCGGTACCACCCTCTGGGGCCCCACCGGTGGCAGCAGCGAAGGCGGGCACGCTGTGGAAGCGGACGGGGTTCCCGCTGCGGCATCCATCCCAGGGCACGAAGGCGGTGACGGGGCCGCAGGGGCAGCGCAGGCGAACGGCGGTCTCGGGGCACTGCGGGGCCGCCACCAGCCCGAAGTCCAGCGCGAAGCGGCCGAGGGCCAGCACGGCGTGGCCGCACATGGCACTGTACCCGGAGCCGTGCAGGAAGAGCACCGCCAGGTCGGCCCCGTCGGCGGCCGCCCCGCCGCGCACCACCACGGCCCCGTACATGCCGCCGTGTCCCCGCGGCTCGTGCATCAGCGCCCGCCGCACGCGGTCCTGCGTGGCCGCCGCGTGCCGCCGCAGCGCCAGCAGCGCCAGCCCGGCTGCCGCCGCCTCTTCCAACGCCTCCAACCGAGGGATGACGCGCAGCGGTTCGCCTCCCGCGTGCATCTCCACGGCGTGCAGCGCCGGCTCCGTGAGCGAGCGGGGCGGCAGCCGCCGCCACTCCGCGTCACCGCCACCGCCCGCAGCCGCCATGCCCCGCCACTCCGAGGGGCGGGGACAGCGCGGGACTCTGGCCCCGCCCCCCGGCTGTAGCCCCGCCCACCGGCTGTAGCCCCGCCCCCGATGGGGTGGGGCTTCGTCCTCGCGCCGGAAGAGGAAGTGACGTACGCGGAAGGGCCGCGTTGCCGGGATACCGGGATGGGCCGCTCCGGTAGGGCGCGGGCCGGGAATGGCGGTGGGGGTCGGGGTGGAGCGGCGCGGTAACGGAGCTGCTCTCTCGCCGCAGTTGTTGACATCCAGCCCGCCTGCCTGGGGCTGTACTGCGGCAGGGTTGTCCTGGCTGTCAACGGCTCCGTGGAGTTCTACGGGGACTGCGGGGTAAGTGGTGCGGGGCGGGCGGCCCCGCTTCATCGCGAGCTTTGTGCACCCAGAAGCGAGGGATGGGGAGAGCGGAGCGAGTGCGAGCTGACAGATTGCTGAGCTTGCCGCTTATCTCTTTAAAAAGCTGAGAAGCTTTCCGTCCTGTTCACGCTTTAAGCTTTATATTCTTTTTCGTTATGTACAGTCTGAATCTCGCTTCTTCTGATCCAAAACCGTTTCCCCTTGTCCTGGCACAGCAAGCCCTGCTGGAGGATCTGTCCCCTTCTGCCTTGCAGCCTCTCCTCCGATCCTGAAAGGCTGCCGTTGGGTCTCCCTGCAGCCTTCTCCAGGCTGAACAGCCCGATTGGTTTGTGGAGGGTTCGCAGTGGCTCTGAGTCCATCTCATGCTTTCTCTAGGTGTGCCCCAGAGGTCAACGAACTGATGACAACAAAATCTGCAGGGAGTGCTTGGGGTCCCCGGACCGCTATGACTGGCTGTACCTCGGCTTCATGGCCATGCTGCCCCTCGTTCTGCACTGGTTCTTTATTGAGTGGTATTCAGGCAAAAAGAGGTCAGTGTACCCTCCCCCCCTTTCAATCATGTTAATTAAAATCCTGTAACCGTGAGCTGTGCTGTTCCAGCAGGAAGTAGTTCAGCTCTGTGAAGTATTGGATGCAACGAGGAGAGCAGTGCTTTATTTTGACCATGGATATTGGCTTCTCTTGTTTCCAATTGAAAGTGACTGCCTGTGCCTTCCTGGAAGGCAGCTCCTGCTTGCATCATTCCTCCATTAGGTTGCATACCTAAAGCTCCTTGTGATGGTTTGATACCATTTTATTCTGTCCATACTAAAGCAGGCATTCATTTTAGAAGCTGGACTGATTTCCAGTTATTTTATATGCCGAATCATTCAAGATATGGAAAATAAATTTTAACATTCCGCTTAAATTACTTAATATTTTATATTTACTTATTCAAACAGCTTTGAATATGTAAATATAAAATGTTAAGTAATTTAATTAATTAAATTAACCAAATTAAGCCTTGGTCACAGTAAATCAAAACTGCAGAAGGTTCTGTCCTCTTTGGACTTTTGCTTTACTGTCAGTATTTAGATTTACTTCAGTGGTAGCACAGTGGTAGTAAATGTCTTTCTCTTCTGCAGTTCCAGTGCACTGCTGCAGCACATCACTGCCTTGTTTGAGTGCAGCATTGCAGCAATTGTTACTCTGCTAGTGAGTGACCCCGCTGGCTCTCTGCACATCCGTTCCTGCAAGGTGAAGAAGCTTTCAGACTGGTATACGATGCTCTACAACCCAAGTCCTGATTACATCACTACAGTGCACTGCACTCACGANTTCTTTATTGAGTGGTATTCAGGCAAAAAGAGGTCAGTGTACCCTCCCCCCCTTTCAATCATGTTAATTAAAATCCTGTAACCGTGAGCTGTGCTGTTCCAGCAGGAAGTAGTTCAGCTCTGTGAAGTATTGGATGCAACGAGGAGAGCAGTGCTTTATTTTGACCATGGATATTGGCTTCTCTTGTTTCCAATTGAAAGTGACTGCCTGTGCCTTCCTGGAAGGCAGCTCCTGCTTGCATCATTCCTCCATTAGGTTGCATACCTAAAGCTCCTTGTGATGGTTTGATACCATTTTATTCTGTCCATACTAAAGCAGGCATTCATTTTAGAAGCTGGACTGATTTCCAGTTATTTTATATGCCGAATCATTCAAGATATGGAAAATAAATTTTAACATTCCGCTTAAATTACTTAATATTTTATATTTACTTATTCAAACAGCTTTGAATATGTAAATATAAAATGTTAAGTAATTTAATTAATTAAATTAACCAAATTAAGCCTTGGTCACAGTAAATCAAAACTGCAGAAGGTTCTGTCCTCTTTGGACTTTTGCTTTACTGTCAGTATTTAGATTTACTTCAGTGGTAGCACAGTGGTAGTAAATGTCTTTCTCTTCTGCAGTTCCAGTGCACTGCTGCAGCACATCACTGCCTTGTTTGAGTGCAGCATTGCAGCAATTGTTACTCTGCTAGTGAGTGACCCCGCTGGCTCTCTGCACATCCGTTCCTGCAAGGTGAAGAAGCTGTCAGACTGGTATACGATGCTCTACAACCCAAGTCCTGATTACATCACTACAGTGCACTGCACTCACGAAGCAGTCTATCCCTTGTGAGTATGTGTGATTCTGTGCTCAGAGCTGTCACTTCCTTTTGTACATGTTTGTTTCTGGCAGTGCCTCTCCTCAAAGCTGTAGAACACGTTCCTATATACACAGCTTGGACCCGTGAGTATCAGATCTCCTCAACTCTTTTCATGTACTGAGCTGTTCTTTGTCTCAAACACAGATCACCTAATGACTTTCTGAACTGGTGAGGATAAAGTCTCCGTTCCTGTGTTTTCCTCTTGCTACATCCTCAGCATGCAGCAGGGAAATGTGACTGATAAGTATTCCAGAGAGCATTTTTCCTTCTTGCCACCAAGGAATTACAGAATTGTAGGGCTTGGAAGGGACCTCAAGAGACCATGAGTCCAACCCCCCTGCAAAGCAGGACAGAACCACCATGAAGGTGGCATATTCTAGGATATTCCTCTATGAAGCATTGTAAGACTTCCTTTTTTATTCCTGTTTGCTGCATCTCGACCGTTTCCCATAGGAGAAATCACTCCATTGTTTTGTGTCTCTGTATCCCCCCCCTGACAGCTGCACATCTGACCTGACTTCAGCAAACCTCCTGGTTCTGGGTTGANTTTACTTCAGTGGTAGCACAGTGGTAGTAAATGTCTTTCTCTTCTGCAGTTCCAGTGCACTGCTGCAGCACATCACTGCCTTGTTTGAGTGCAGCATTGCAGCAATTGTTACTCTGCTAGTGAGTGACCCCGCTGGCTCTCTGCACATCCGTTCCTGCAAGGTGAAGAAGCTGTCAGACTGGTATACGATGCTCTACAACCCAAGTCCTGATTACATCACTACAGTGCACTGCACTCACGAAGCAGTCTATCCCTTGTGAGTATGTGTGATTCTGTGCTCAGAGCTGTCACTTCCTTTTGTACATGTTTGTTTCTGGCAGTGCCTCTCCTCAAAGCTGTAGAACACGTTCCTATATACACAGCTTGGACCCGTGAGTATCAGATCTCCTCAACTCTTTTCATGTACTGAGCTGTTCTTTGTCTCAAACACAGATCACCTAATGACTTTCTGAACTGGTGAGGATAAAGTCTCCGTTCCTGTGTTTTCCTCTTGCTACATCCTCAGCATGCAGCAGGGAAATGTGACTGATAAGTATTCCAGAGAGCATTTTTCCTTCTTGCCACCAAGGAATTACAGAATTGTAGGGCTTGGAAGGGACCTCAAGAGACCATGAGTCCAACCCCCCTGCAAAGCAGGACAGAACCACCATGAAGGTGGCATATTCTAGGATATTCCTCTATGAAGCATTGTAAGACTTCCTTTTTTATTCCTGTTTGCTGCATCTCGACCGTTTCCCATAGGAGAAATCACTCCATTGTTTTGTGTCTCTGTATCCCCCCCCTGACAGCTGCACATCTGACCTGACTTCAGCAAACCTCCTGGTTCTGGGTTGAGTCTGCAGGACAAACAAGACTGTATGTTTTAGGGAACTTCTCTGTTATTTGCAGGTACACGATCGTGTTTATATATTACGCCTTCTGCCTTGTGCTCATGATGCTACTTCGACCTTTCCTGGTTAAGAAAATTGCCTGTGGCTTAGGAAAGTCCGATCGATTTAAGAGCATCTATGCAGCACTTTACTTCTTCCCAGTCCTCACCGTGCTCCAGGCAGTTGGAGGAGGCCTGCTCTGTGAGTTCTCTGCTCTTAACACTAAGAAACCTACCTGTAAGCACACTAACAAATGATGTGTGGCAGAGAGGGGAGGAGCACAATGCTTTTTTGCTTCACAATGAGGATATTGCTTAAGGTTTTTGTGAACAAGTTCCTTGTCAGTACTCCAACACAAAGCTTTGCCTTCTGCCTGTGCTGCTAGAGGCTGTCACTTTATCAAAACAGGTTTAGAGTGGGGTATGAGAGGAAATTAATTCAGAGTGAGGACGCAGGCAATTTGAGAAGTGTATTTAAGTATAAGGAAGTTTGTGGAGCTCAACCTCTCGTTGGTTCAGCTCCAAGCATACTTAGCACAAAGAGGGGACGGTGTAACTAAAATCCCCACTTAGCCTGACTGCTTTTCTCTCTGCCTTCCTTTTCCAGTTAGTGGTTTATGTGTACAGGAGCTGCACCTAGAAATATTAGTGTCTGCTGCATTTGGCAGAAGTTGAATTTGAAAACCTGGGGTGGAAACCCCGAGTAGTCGTGGCTGGCTGATCCCTGTTGCTGTAGGTGTGGGATGTGATGGTAATTGGTGAGCTTAGTGTACTCTGCAGCCATGGCTATATGGAGGAATCTGCTGAAATGTGTAACGGTGCTTTTTTTCCTCCTACTAAACTAACTGGTTAATGTTTGCCTTTAGATTACGCCTTTCCATACATCATACTGGTGTTGTCTCTGGTTACACTGGCTGTGTACTTGTCTGCTTCTGAAGTGGAGGTAGGGAAATGTGTTCCATACATTGATACTCATAAAATACTTGAGGGATCAGGGACTACTCTCTCTTGGATTTTCTCACTGGTGTGTTATAAGTTTCTTTGACTCCTCTTAGCTGGAAGAGGTTACTATGAGAGTTCCCTCTTGTGGTGTACTGAGAAACTGCTATGTGCTGAGAGGGCTTCAGTGCAGAAGGCTCCATGCAGTGTCCCTGTGTGCAGCCTGTGACCTGTCTTAATATCATGTATGTCACACTAACAGAGTATTGTGTGTTTTTCAGTCTTTCAAGGATCTTCTTGTCAGGAAGAAAAGGCTTGTTGTCCTCTTCAGCCACTGGTTGCTTCATGCCTATGGAATCATCTCCATTCCCAAACTGGACAAGCTTGAGCAGGACCTCCCATTGCTTGCCTTGGTACCTGCACCTGCCATCTTCTACTTGATGACAGCAAAGTACACCGAGCCATCACGCATACTCTCAGAAGGTGGAAATGGACATTAGAGGGATTTTGTGCCATCAGATTAAACAGGTTGAGTGCTTATTATGCATTTTGAAGCTTCTGTTTTACCAGAAGTTATCTGTGTGCAAGGCTTACAGGCAAACCATTTCTGAATGAGACTGTGTAGTATTGGAAGCCTTTGCTTAATGAAGAGTACAGTTTCCAGTGTAGATGAAAGGGAATTCTGTATTTATCATTGTGAACCTGCATAAAAGCCTCAGACACATTCTAGTACAGTATTTTGCTTGTATTTGTTTATTTTCTAATCCATTATTTTAGGTGGTTTTTGAAGAAAACAAGGCAGCCTGGTTTGGAACAGAATTTCACTGAGCAATGCTTGAATAAAACATAGCATTGGTTTTCTCATCCATTGTCCTGGCTTCTGTCTTTCAAAAAATATCTCGAGCATTTCTTCAATTGTTCTTCGCTGCATCTGATTCCAGGAGAAAGGAGAGGAAAGGCAGTGTGAGGTTCTCTATGCTGCTCCAAATAAAATGCCATTTGCAGACACAGAAATACAGTAGATACTCTGTAGGAAAGTAACAGGGCAGCAAGAGGCAGGAAAAGCCTTTTGCAAAGGTGCAGTGCTGAGAACTGTACGTGTTTATGTACATTTGCTTCCAAGTATGGGTTTTTCATATTATGAGAAACCTGCTCTGCACGTTCTGCCCAGAAGGCCATTGGCCTTCAGCTGAAGCAGGGAGCTCTTCTGCTATACATTCACCATCCTTCCCCCTCTGCCTGGCTTCCTTCTTGAGACATTCCCTTCCTCTATAAATTCCCTCTTCCTGTCATATAGCCCAGACCCAACAATTTCAAAGCAGCCCGAACAGCACAGGCTTGCAGCTCTACCACACAATTAGAAACCACTTTCTGTAATGAGGCAATGGTCATACAGTGACCAAAGCCGTGACTCATTGCAAACAAGGTCCCTGTGAACCAAGAAGGAAAGCAGAAACCTATAGGATTAGAGTGAAAAAGGGGAACTGAAGCATGTGGTTGGGCTTGTGTGTATCTAAGACCCCAGTGTAATAAGACCACCTCAGCAGCACCATGGCATGTCATTCAAGTGGAAGAAGCAGTACAGATTGCCCACCAGTAAAATCCTAGACACCATGCACATTAATCAACCACGTAGTCCTACAGTGCCAACTGTGACAGCAAGCTGTGGGCTGTCAGTTTTATTTGTCCTTTGTGGAAATGCAAACATAGCATTCTGGAAAGATGAGTGATGCTCAGACTATTGTACAATTCCATTGCTGCTGTTATCAAAAGCCTTCAAAAAGTGGAGATTAAAGATGCTCCTAACACCCAGGCTGCTCCTAGTTGTAATAAACCAGCCTCAGCACTAAGCCTAAACCTGCAGGAGGGGGACCTAACACTGCTGCTTTATCACAGACTGCCAAGGGTGAACGAACTGAGCAGAACTCCTCAGGGACTGAAAAAAAGCTGGGAAGGGAGAGTCGTGGTGTATCTGACCATCATCATCCATTCGAGATTTCCTTCCACGCAGAGAATGCAGTCCTTCCAGGCTCTGTTGTAGCCTGCTGTGAATGTCACCAATCTTTTCCTCTCGATGCTGAAGTTTTCTTAGTAGGGCTGTCACCCCGTTCAGAATTTCCTGCTCGTTCTCCAGAAATTCCTGCAATGACACGTGGTAAAACTCCTTTCCTTTCCCTCAAAATTCTGCAGAGAAAGCCTTTTTTCGTTCTTTTCCCACAGTAACAGCTCTGCAGGAGGATTTCTATTGATGACCCAACCCTTCCTTTAAAAACAGGGAAGTTTTCCTTTCTGATGGGATATTTGGTAAAAAATAAATGAATGTATTCTCTTACAGTTTGGTTTAATTCCTAATGAAAATAAAGGACATTCCCAACTGGAAAAAAAAAGCCAAGGCTGATGATCTGAATGAAGGACAGTAAGAATGTTGGCAGATAAAGAGAGATGGAGGGGTTTAAGGTTGAGCAAAAGGATCAATACCAGGGAAAGCATATATACCATTGGAAAACACAGGCTAAACACTGTGCCCCGAAATAAAAGAATGGCAGTGCCCTATTTGCAATATGAAACATTATTTTTCATCACAAGTGAAGTACTTATGCAAAACCATATGATACAGAATCAAACTTCACCTTCTGAATAGAGCTGTCCTCTGACCATCCCTCCAGAAGAAGACCTGCAACAGAGTCAACATTTAAACTATGGTAGGTTGATCTTTGAAGAAGGATCAAGGACTGATAGATATTCCTAAGCATAACACTTCTAGTTTTGAAGTTGTAAATACTGTTTTACCACGAAGCACTGTCAGGTCATCCTGAATTTTCACTGTGGCTGACTGGTGGCCTCCTGCTTCAGAATTCATTGCAAAGATTTCTTCTTTCATCTTTGTGTTTAACTGTCAGAAGAAAATAAACACGACTGAATACTCCTCAAGGTTTGTAGCTTTTCTAAGTAACTTTCAAGCAGTGTCAACGTTCCTAAAGATACCAGCAAGAAGAATCACAGCATGGTTTGGGTTGGAAGGGGCCTTTAAGGTCATCCAGTTCCAACCCCCTGCTGTAGGCAGGGACACCTCCCTCCAGAGCAGGTTGCTCACAGCCCCATCCAGCCTGGTCCTCAGTGCTTCCAGGGAGGGGGCATTCACAGCCTCACAGGGCAGCTCGTTCCAGTGTCTCACCACCCTCACAGCAAAGAATTGCTTCCTAATATAGAAGAAGCTGAGTTTTGAAATGCAAAGCTTAATTGTAGTCCTCTGGATGAGCTTTCTTTCGACAGCAGCGTCCATTTCATCTTGCTAAACAAATTTTAACAGTTGCCAAAGTGAACACAGCACAACTACATCCATGGTACTGAGTAAAACAGGGTGGGGCACTGAGAACAGCCACAACAGCACACTGAAACAGAAAATCTTCCTTCCTCTTTTCCTCAAACCAGGATCATAGGATAGGATTACAGAATGGCTTAGGTTGGAAAGGACCTTAAAAATCATCAAACACTAACTCCCTCCCTGCTGCCAAGGGAAGCTGGAGTCCACGAGGATAAAATGCCCGTGAGGAGCTGTGGAGTAGCTAGTACCTAGCATCTGCAGAGCTAGCAGACACACATTCCCTGCCTGCAGCAGTGGAGCTCTCTGCTTGCAGGCACCAGCAGTGCACAGAAGCTGCATGCATATGGCTGTACAAATGTGGGTTCAGGTCTGGATGGCAGCCTGAAAGCACCTGGCAGAAAAAAACACCTTTATGATCCTTCTGATAGCCCAGGGCCTGAAAGGTGTACAGAGTATGCCCAGAAGCACATATTCCAAACAGCAGCAGCATCCTTGACATCTCACTCCCCTCTCAGCCTTCTTCAGATGGCAGGAAGGCCTTTTGCTACAGTCTCTCCCTAAATGCAGCAGATATGTGATAATTTGCCTTAGGGAGATGCACAGCACTTGGATATTCCTCTTTGTTTCCCTCTAAAGAAAAGCCAGACATACACGTCCCTTTAAAAGACAGTTAGCCCTGCGGTGTGCTGTTCGTTTCAGCATTCCCATGGCTAGCTCTGAAACTAGAAATGAACTGATAACTTCATACTGAGAATGAACTCACTAATTTGAATCTGCAGTTCTCAGCGTTCACAATGTCAAGCTTTCTGTTGATCTCATAGATGTCTCTTTCCAGCAGCTTCATCCTCCCAGTCTGATGCTCCAGCTGGCTGACTGCAGCGTCACGCTTGACACGCAATTGCTTCCGTAGCTCCAGCTGTAAATAACAAACTCTTCACTGCTAGCTGATCTTTATACAGGAGATTTGTAGTCAAATATTAAGTGAAAAGGGGTTTTTTTACAGCATGGCACCTTTTGTTCAATAATTTCAAAGTAACACTGAGACAGGCATCTATATCCTCTTATCTGGAAGGGGGAAGGAATAGAGAGATATGCTCAGCAGCACAGATGAAGGCACACCCTGAGCCCCAGCCAATCTTCCCCAACCCCAGCCTCACAGTGCCTGTTAGAAAGTAGAGCTGGTGATGGAAATATTACAGAAGAAGTATGATTTGAGGTTTTACAATTTTCTCCTTGAGCATCCCAGTAGTCTTGATTGATTTCTGAACGGCTCTTTCGATTTGTAACTCTTCATCTTTCTTTCCTACAAAGCAGAGAAAGGGTTTTCAAGGCAGTGTTAACGACTGAACTTTAACGTTAAGCTGCTATAAAGAGAACTAGGTTCTGTCAGTAAGTGAGCTGTTTAACTGGTCTGGCATTTAAAAAGACTCCATATTTATGCTACAGCTATGTCTATGGATTCTAGAGTCACAAAGAGCTGAGTTTAAACTTGTTTCATAGTTCACCCAAGCTACAGGAAGACAAAGGGCTACAGCATACTCTTTTCAGAAATAGCAAAAGTCCTGCTATGTGGAGGAACTGCTTCACACTTACTTAAAAATGATTTCCTCAGCTCTTCATATTCTGCATACTTCTCTTCTGTTTCTTTCTGGGTTTCCTCCAAAGTCAGCCTGCTCACGTTTAACTTGTGTTCTATTTCAAGAAGATTTTCACTTGAAGTTTTGATGTCATCCTTTAATGAAAAGAAATACTAATTGATAATCTATCAGAGCAGCATTTAATGCATAAATAATTCAGCATAACCAGTGAGAGAAGAAGAAAAAGAAAAAAAAACCAACAGAGAAAATAATGCTGGGATTGATCTCAAGAGTTCATCTTCTTCCATCTCTCTCTGCTCTATAGCAGAATCAATTAGACCTAAGTACCCATGACAGATGGGTGATTTGTCCTTAAATCCATAGTGGCAGAGATACCACCATGTCTCAGACAACTGATTTCAGGGTTTCAAAGTTTGTGCTGTCAGTGTTTTCTTAGGTCTTAACATTTTCTCAAGTTGAATCTACTCTGTTGCCTGTTATTTGTCTTAACAAGGGAACAAGGAGAAAAGTTTGATCCCTAACTATCATTTTTTTTTTCAGTTATCATCTTTTCTTAGATTTACCTACTTTAACTTGAAAAGCTGCACATTTCTTCAACCTTTCTTTTTTTGTTGTTGATTTAAGTCTAATTTGCCAGCCTTAGTCCTCTTTATCACTGCTAAACCTAAAGACCTCACCCATGATGAACTTGTAACAGATTTGCATCTAAACCTACAAATAAACCAAAAGAATTCTTTTTATTTTTTCCCCCTGAATGAATTTAGCAATTTGTTAAAAACATTCTGAATTCTAGTTCTGCACTGTAGAGGGTGCTCCCACTCTTATCATGTTTGTCTTCTGCAGACGTGATCAGCACTCACTCTGTTCTACCACCTGAGCCATTAAAGAAAAGACACATTAATTTCAACCTGAGAGCAGGCCCCCCTCAAACCATCTGGGAGCATTATTCTGTGATACTGTTTGGGCAGTAAACAATGGGGAAATATGAATTACATGTTGTAGGCTGTTATAGAGGATAAATGTAAATGTAAACTAAAATTATTAATCAGTAACAGAAGAATTACTATTCTGCTGTCTAGCATAGCATAGAATTCCATCAAAAGCTACTTGATGCACATCCATCTCCATCCAGAGAAGTTTCTGATATGTCATTATGTTATTTATTTTGTTCTATATTTGACTTCATCCTATATTTGACTGTTCTTACACTGCTTTTCCAAGCAGCACTGTTGACCACTGCAGAAGACAGGCTCCTGGGAGGATCAGCTTTGTGTCTTACCCAATGGGGCTGTTTTGGGAACTGTATCTCCAACACATAACCTCTCCACCAGAAAAATGAGGAAGATCCTCAAGGCCTTCTCTAAATATACCTTTTTAAGGTGATAAATATAGACACTTCCTACAGTCCTGGCATCTGATTTATCCTATTTCAAATCAGACTGCTGACCAAGAGCCAGAGAGTTTCCCTGGAGACAGAGCACATGCTATGTACCAAAGATTGGAGAAGTGCTTGAAATTTCCCAAAGCTCTGCATGGGAATGCAGTCTTCCTCTGTCCTACTTCCTTTGGGAAAGAAAACTCATCAGTGTTTTACGAACACTGACACTAAGTAGCCTTGAGTTATATATTGCAGACCACTCATCACTCCAATAGATTTGCAACAACCATAATTCAGAGGAGAATTTGAACAATATCTAAAATCAAGCTGTCATATTTCCACAAATGCTGGCTTGTTTACCCAAAAACAGTGGAACAAATTGAATGGTAACAAGTTACACACTGGGTAGCTCACAGTACAGTTAAAATGGATGCATCTTGTGACTTAATTTGTGCTGTATTTTTTATTTTCAAATGGGAGGCATCTCTTCTGAGGAAAACCTTCCCTGCATGGCATTGTATTGACAGAGATGCCCATACGTGCATGCATGCATGTTTGGATGTGCACCACTTGCAGTGTCTCAATAATCCTAGGGTCCCTTCATAAGAGTTTTTGAGCACTAAACAAACAAACAAAGTTCCCACTATCAGTATAAGAAAAAAAAGAGAGAGAAATTTCTTGAAATAAATAGTGAGCATAGCTGCAATGTGATGCAGCAAACACTGCCAATTCTGTATGGAACGGGATCAATTCATCCACCAGAAACTGATCCAGGGTTAATTAAAAACAACAAAATAAAACATCAAAACACACACACAAACACAAAGCTTACCTCCAGATATTTTATCTTATTAGCAAAATCTTCATTATAACTCCTGTAATTATTTTTTCTCTTAATTGCTTCTTCACTCAGCACTTTGACTTGGTTTTCAGACTGAAGAAGTTCTTTTTCAAGCTCTTCAGTCTCATAAAAGAAAACAAAACAAAGGACAGTGATTTCTGAAATACACAGTGTCTACCTGAACCACTAGGAAATAAGCAACCAGAACAAAAGGAGAGCAATCTGCATTGAAAACACATCTGCTGAGTAAAGAATTGCTTTTAAACTGTTAATGAGGATAAGAGAGAATGGAATTGTTGATGTGGGGAGAGACCTCTGGAGGTCATCCTGTCCAATCCCACATGCTCAAGCAGGGCCACCTAGAGCCAGTTGCTCAAGACTATGTCCACATGGCTACTGAATACATCTAAAGATGGAGAAATTAAGGTCTTTAGATACTGGAGATTTTTAGACCTGATAGCACACTTAACATCACGCAATGAACTAGCCCTTGGTGGCTGATGAGTTTCCAGTTTACTCTTAATGTACAGCATGAACATATCATAGCACTGGATATCACCAGTTAGAATACCTGCAGTTTAACATACCTCCAGAAGTAGCCCAGCATGCCTTTTCTCAGCAGTCTCTATCCTTTCATTTACTCTTCTGCTTATGTTCTCCTCCTCCAAGAAGAAGAGTTTTCTTTGTTTTGCTAAGTACAGTAGCTTCCACTGAAGCACCACTCTAGTGGCAGATCATAAGTAGAAATAAGTTGAAATTGTGAGAAAAACTGTGAAGGGAAACACAACATTATTGAACACAGCATTCTTGGAGCAAGTCTAATTGGAGAATTTGGAATATTCATTCATATTATTGAGGGAAGAATTAGGTTGGATGCTAGGAGGAATTTTTTTACTCCAGGGATGGTGAGACCCTGGCACTGCTGCCCTGAGCTGTGGGTGCCCATTCCCAGAGGTGCCCATAGCCATGGATGAGGCCCTGCACAGCCTGAGCTGGTGGGGGGCACCCACATGAGGTTGGAACTCAATGATCTTTAACCCCTCCAAACTAAGCTACTCTGTGATTTTATGCTATCTTCTGTAACTTCAGGACTACAATCAGAAGGGCTCAGCTAGAAGCCTGGGATCCTGACAGAATCTAGAGATGTTTAGAAAGACACAGAATACCCTATGAGCTTCTATTTAAAAGTCTTTGTACTGAGCACAGAGGAGGAATCTAAAGGTGACCAGCCTTCTGTAAAGTCTGGACCAAATAGTTTGGTTAATTTATCTTAGAAAATTGAAAAGCTAGAAGGAGCCTGATTTTGTGTTCATAAATCCCTGGGGCTTGTAAACTACAAGAAGGACAGAGCACAGCACTGATATAAGAACAGCTGTTGACATGAAAGTGCATACTGGAAGTCAGATAAAAGATTCTTATTTATCAAAAGAGTAAGAATTTAGAATGGTATTTTAATGAGGAGAAAAGCAAAAACAACCTACAAGATTGAGCATGATTGCATTTTGGAGACAAAATTATGATGTAAATATTCAGTTCAGTGACCAGTGAACATTAATTAAATTTAAAATTAATGAAAATAAAAAGCAACAGTTTCACAGCTCTCATTAAGTGTAGGTATCCTGGTAAATATCAAACAGCTTATGAAATTCTGGAGAATATTTACTGCCATAATGACTAAGATCTACTTACATGTTCAGTGATTATCACCACTTGGCAGAGCGAAATCATGGGTATATTTGAGGAAATGTTCTTCTATTGCCTTTATATCACCGGATACTTAAGAAGGCTTTGTTTTTATATCTCTGATACAGTAGCAACAAAGGGCAGTAATGCATTGATTTACTGCTTTGTTTTTAAGGATACAATGCACACACTTTCCCATCTTACCTCATCTTGTTTTCTGCCTTCAGTTTTTGCTCTAGAGATGCCAGTTCCTTTCCATTACTTTCCTTGGATATCCTGTGGAAGAATAAACAAAAACAAACAAAACAAACATTTTAGTAGCAGTGCACTGTAGTCCTAAATAATTCTTGCAAAACAATGAAAAATCTGATTTGTTTCTATTCCATACTCAGCAAAATTATGTTCTCAAATGTGAAGTTGGTGGGTTTCCCGTTTTGGTGGGTTTTATCAACAGATGTACTTCTTCCCTTACAAAGCATGATGAACATATTGTGTGTTTTCATGTTCAGATGAAAAGGGAAATGAGTGAATGCTTTCTTACATTTTATCTATAACTACATCCATAAGCCAGACAACACTGTATTAACAAAATATTCCTCAGCAGGATTTAGAGAGAGAACAGGGAAACCACAGGAGTGCAGCCCTTCAGTGCCACACCACAAGAAAAGCTTTGCTGAATGAGGACAATCAAAACACAGAATGTATGCAGATATTTGGTTGTGCCAGGTTTGGAGGACATAACTGGCTGATCCTTTTCACTTTCTCTTGCAAAGGATGATTCTCCAACAGAGGGGAGAAGAAAAACTCTTCCCTTTGCCAGAATTACCCCTTCTTTCTTGAGAGAACTGCATTATTGGAGTACAAATTCAGCATCCCTGTCCTGTAGTACACAGGCAAACTGGGTCTGTTGCAGGATATCTGGGCAGGTTCTTATCTATGGCAGCAAAATCCATAATCTCTTCCACCAGCAACATGCTCAGAAAGAGCTGCAGTGCCTTGACCACTCTCCTCCCATCCATACCCCACTGACTACACAACCCAAAGATTTGGCTTTTTATTTTTATTTTTATTTTTTTTTCAGGGCATTTCTGTGCACAAGGCTTATCTTTGTTTCCTTAGCTTTACCTAAGAGCAGATTTTCTCAGAAACCACCACAAAAGGATAATGTTTTGGTCCAAAACCTGGTACTACTGTATAAAGCTTGCAGCTAAAACCAACGCTTGTGATTTTTTACATTTTGCACTGCTACAACGTTCTTTGTTATCTGAATATTCCTCATCTGGTGATAAGAAGCTGCACACTGAATTAGGGTAATGGGCAGCTGACCTCTTTGTTGCATGTAATTTCATTCCAGCCTACTGGTAAAGATCATAAACCCTTTGAAGTTCCTTATCAGATGTTCCACTGTAGAATACCTCAGACCAGCAAGACTGAAATTATTTACTATTGTTAATATTGAAAGATTACATACAATAGGCTGTCTTCCAGATGTTCAATTTTCTTTTCCAGGTTATTCTTTTCCATCACAAGGTTTTCTAGAGATTCAAGCTTTTCATCTAACAGAACAGATAACCTCCTCAATCTAACAGAAGAAAAAAGATGTTAGATCCTTTGGCAGCAACGTGGTTTCAATATATGGCAAGAAAAACACTAGTAGTAAAATAACAAAATTAAAATATCTGGATCCCAAAGCTGATAGGTAAAACCTACTTTGCATCCATCTCCTCTCTTGTTCTGGCCCAGTGTTTCTCTTCTTCCAGTGCTTGCTCAAGCTTTTGGTGCACAGCTTTTTTTTCCAATTTAAGTTTGTTGTTCAGGCACTGAGCATTTTGTAGGTATTCATTAGCCTACAAATAAGGAGTGCAGATGTTAGCTGAATATTCTTTCTCCCTCTCTTTCACCTTGTAATAATGTTCTGTGCTGCCACAGTGCTTTTTATTAAAAAAAAAAAAATCCCAGAGAACTTAAATAAATCGAGTTTGACTTCATATATGGAACCCACATACATAAATGGCACATCAAGATCGTATCTCTGGAACTTCATTTCCATGTTCCCATTCAAGCCAATCAGCCTGAAACCACCTCCAGGCTGTGTGCTGCCCACAGACACACGGTGCCTTGCTCCACCTGGAGGCAGAGACTTCCACTGCTTGAACTACTCGGGTGATGAAGTGAGAATGGGGAAGGACGGGCCGTGAAGGAGCACTGGGAAGGTGAGCATGCAGTATTAGAGGGGAGGGAGGACATGTGTTGTGACTGAGGGAGATAGGGGCAGAAAGATGGAAGAGAGAAAGGAGGTAGCAAGCAGATTAACGAGGTCCTGGCTTGTGACTGTGGTAGTGCAGTAGAATTGCAGGTGAAGCATGCATTTGATGGGGAGAACTTGGTAGTTTCTAATGCCAATATATCCGAGTTTCTAGAATCATAGAATCACAGAATGGGTTTGGGTTGGAAGGGACCTTTAAGTTCATCCAGTTCCAACCCCCTGCTACAGGCAGGGACACCTCCCTCTACAGCAGGTTCTCAAAGCCTCATCCACCCTGGCACTGAATGTCTCCATGGAGGAGGCATCCACAACCTTTCTGGGCAGCCTGTTCCAGTGTCTCACCAGCCTCGCAGTCAAGAATTTCTTTCTAATATCTAGTCTAAATATACCCTCTTCCCATTTAAATCCATTTCCCCTCATCCTGTTGCTACAAGCCCTTATAAAAAGTCCCACCCTAGCCTTCCTACAGGCCCCCTTCATGTACTGGAAGGCTGCTACAAGGTCCTTCCAGAGCCTTCTCCAGGATGAAGAACCCCAACTTTTTAATGGGCTGACACCTTGTTGGATACACGTACATATGGAGAGGTCATGAACTTAACTTAGAAACCATCCCCAGATGGATGGATGTAGTCTGCATAACAATAATCTCAGGTAGTTGGACTTCATCCACAGAATGAGCAGATAGAGTGCCACTGCTAATTACCTTTTCCACACAGACAATATAAATTAATAATATACAGAAGCATGGAGCAAATCAGACAAAATATCTATGAAAATTCCACACCCAGATTTCCAAGTCAGGATACCAACCTCATCCTTGTAAACAAATCTCAACACTGTCTTCATATATACATCAGTCTGTCCCATTCCCTTATTGCATATGAACTCTCTCCCAAACCAACACCCTAGTATCACAACCCTCTAGTTTCTTGCCTCCCAGATCACAAGACCACAGCCTCAAGTTCACCCCACCTCTTAGTACCCCCCTTAAGTATCACAACACTTGCCCATGATCTCAGTTAAAGAGGAGGTCTCATCACTGCCTTCAATGTTTGAGCAGAGCAGAAGGCAAATGTCTGTGCACCTTCTTCATGGTTGTACCCATCAAATGCAGAGGCATGGGCAAATCAAAGCACCTAAAGCATTTCATGTTTCACTTTGCACAGGTCTGTGATTCACTGTTTCATCGAGATCTGGATTAGTAAAAACTCCAGCAGAATAAAAGTCTCTTACCTTTTCTAGTTTCTGATCAAAATCCTCTTTTTCCTGTGCGATTTTTGATTGTAAAAGCAGTAACTCAGAATCAATCTGATTTCTATTAAACAAAGTCAATTTGGACATATTAGGTGAATATTAATACAAGATTATTAAAAGCTGTCATAGAATCATAGAACAGCTTGAGTTGGAAGTGACCTCAAGGATCATCAGGTTCCAAACCCCCTGCTGCAGGCAGATCACAGTACTGGATCAGGTTGCCCAGGTACCCATCCAACCTGGCCTTGAACACCTCCAGGGACAGGGCATCCACAGCCTCTCTGGACAACCCATTCCAGCACTTCACCACCCTCTCAGTGAGACACATTCTCAGGCCCTTTGATATGAATGTAAGATACACAAACATCTGCATACATTTGAGATCTATTCCATTCAGACATTCTTATTAATGACTTCCCCCTAATTTATCCAATGAGAACACAACCTGCAAAAAAGTCAAATACACCCCAAACTACCAGGCTTCATATTGCTAGATCTTAAAATACAAGTCAGTGAAGGCTTGCGGGCAGTGTTTTCTATAGACAAACTGATAGAAAAATCACTCAAACAGTAAGCAGATGGGCCTTCAGGTACATAAATCCTACCAGCAAGAGGTCTACTGGTTAAGGTGGTAAAATTTGAGCATGGATTTGTCCTTCTTACTTCTCATGGACATTGTGCAATTGTATGCTTTACAGGATGTGGTCAGCACACCAGATAATCATTTCCTTTGACTATCTTCTAAACAAACTGAGTCATGGAAGAAGCATGAGTCGACCTAAAGAAGTTGTTCAGGAAAGAAATCTGATACAAAGGAAGAGAAGATATCACAGGGGTGTCCTTTTATATAGAAGGCAAAACCTAAACTGAACAGGCTTTGAGAGAATGTGCCAAATACTGAGAAGGAAAAAGTACATTGACCAGATTCTTTCTTTAACTCAGCTGCTTAACTCATCTGCTTCATGAAATAACAGAATGAGCTATGAAGGGCAAACATTCTAAAAGAAACAAAGACATTCAAAACATTGAACAGCTTCCAAAATTCAGCAGAATGAGGACAGAAGAGCAGTAGTGTTACAATGAGGCTATAAAATTCACTGTAACCCATGAGTCTGTGGTCATTCACCAACTCACAACTACTTAGGCCCTTTAAACGTGAGCATGGATAAGCTCTCTAGCATAAATCCTCCTACTGGGATTCAAGAGTGTAAAGATAAGCAATTTATAACTGTCAACAGAAGCAAGAAGCATGACCAGATGCTGGCTGCAGCTCGTTTCTTTACAGTAATTACACTCTTAATTAATGGCAGTATTCATTTCATGAAGACATTAATGGATTAGTTCTGCCACCAAGAAGAACAGTAGTTAAAACAAAGTTCTGAATGATAATTTTGTCCGTGTTTCACAGAACTCCTATTTTCTTCTTTGTAAGGGTCCTTAACTCAGCTTGTAGAGGTTCCAACAGGAAATCTGAAAGTCTAATTTTTCCCCATCCCCCTCAGTCATATAAACCTTCACGTGACCCATGGCAGAGTCAGAGGGGAAGCAACTTAAGGAGCTACCCTGAGTAATGCTGCTAAACTGAGGATCTCCACATTGAGCTCTACCATGTGTAGCAAACAAGCCCACAAAACAACATCAAAGTTTTTTTGCTTATTCACATCATTTGTTGTATTTTGGACCTCAGGGAATATACAGAAAAAAAAAATAGGCTCTGTGGCACAGCAAATAACTATTCTGGATGACAGAAAGATGACAGCAAGTGCAGAGATAGTTGATAGAACTATATATATAAATATATAGATAATAATAGTTGATAGAACCACCCCAAACTCTTTAACTGGGTACAGTTCTAGTCCAGAAGGTACCATTACTGATAGCTAAATTGGATTAAGCCCAGCTATCCTTCAAGTCTTCTCTGTTTTCCCACTGATGCTAAGA
Source organism: Odontophorus gujanensis (assembly GCA_013399175.1). Classification (NCBI taxonomy): domain Eukaryota; kingdom Metazoa; phylum Chordata; class Aves; order Galliformes; family Odontophoridae; genus Odontophorus; species Odontophorus gujanensis. The sequence goes on along the minus strand of VXAB01010912.1, from coordinate 210,155 downwards.
GAAAGACTCCCACTTATAAAAAGACATCTTGAATTTTATCTATTTTACAATGTTAACTAATTCACAAGCTTCATGAAATTTGTCTGCTTCTTGGTTCTCCATAAAATTGGTGTAACTTTTTCCAGTGAAAACACTGATGCAGGTTCAGCAGAGATATCAACCCAAAGAATTAACTAATTCTTACTTCTTTTCCAAGGCTGCTGCCATGTCTGCCTTATTAAGATCCATCTTGTTTTCCAAATGTTCACTTTCTTCTTTCAGTTTTGTGATGAGAATTTCCTCATTATGTATCGCCTATAAAAAATAAAACAGACTATGCCAAAATGAAATGCATGAAAAAAAGGAGGTAACAAATCCCTTTCCTGCCACTAGTCTTTAAGATTTCATAACGTCTGAATGAGATTTTCCTCTGCTGTTTTCTAGAAAGTCTGAGATTTTGCAGTCAAAATGACAACTGTCTACAAAGAAAGAATGTTGAGGAAACAGTGGTTAAGGCTGTATTTATTATATTTAGTTTAAAAAAAATGAATCAGTGATAATGAAAATAAAAATAATAGCCTGTGATATCTGCCATTAAAGGGCACCTTATTGCAGTGTTAATTCGGGTACAATTCTGTTGAACTGGATGTCAATACTAAACAGGTTGCAAACAGAGAAAGCCCAGCTGTCTGTTAGCACTGTTAGCTTCTACTTCCCAGGTCTTGAACCTCCTTAAAATTGTCACATCTGACACTGTGGACAAACATACACTGCTGAGTGCACTCCCATGAAGCTCCTTGTAACAGCCTCCATGAGCTCCTTGCTTATTCCAATTTCTACAGCACTTTTGCAGTGCAAACCCTTTCATGACATTTGAACAAAGCCTTTTCTAAGCTTCTTCCTATTTTCTCCTGTATTGGAGAAAATAGCCTTCAACTACTGTCTATCTATATATATCTAAGATAGATATATATATATATATATATATCAGCCTTCAACAACTATATACTTATTTAAACATATATATACTATATATCTACAACTAGTATATCCCTTTCTTTTTCAAATTTGTGCCCAGCAAACACCTTGATTTTCCTTCTTCTTTTCAGCTAGCTCCAAACAGAGCTAGACAGAGCCACGTTCAGAACTGAGGTTCAAGTCACCCTCTCATAGCCCACTTTTTTAATAAAAAAATCATTTTTTAATCCCCTATAGACCTGTCCTGATGGACAAATTTGCCATCAAAAACACTCTGTATGGATCTTCTTTTCCAACCCTGGTGATTCTATGATCCTATTTTCAAAAGAGGTTTATGATTCAGTCATCAATCAGCAATGCTGGTCAATCGGATAACACGAAAGCTCATCATCCTTCTCAGAAAGGTAGCCCACATTTCACTCTGAGTTCTGCTCATTTTGACCAATTTTGAAATTAAATGTTGATCTTTGCACTATCAGTGAACCACAACGATTTTGTGTTTAACTTACTGTTGAATTCAAACTTATCAAATGTTGTAGGTCCAGTAATTTTATATTCAGGTTTTCAAACGTGCGCTTTTTTGCCGAAGTTTTTTCCTCCTGAGCAGCAAGGATTTTTTTCATTTCTCTATTCTGCATTAAAAATGACACAATTGATTCCCTCTGAGTAACGTACCATGTGTTGCTTAAAAATTTATATGAAAGCATCTGGAGCCTTTCAAAATTAAGTGAGCACAACAACATCTACACTGGAAGAAAATAACCGTCTGTAAAAACCACAGTTCTGTACCCAAGGAATAAACTCTATGTGAAAAAGAAACAATAATTAATAAAAGATGCAAATGAGAATGTGATCTCTCAAGAGCTCATGTGATTTTATGTCAGTGTAGGAAGCTGATTTTGCCACCCCAGGTACACAGCTGCAGTCCTGTTCTGCAGAAACGTATTCTCTACGAGGAAGTTTTCTTTTAATCTATTTGTTTTTATGATGTCATTCAGACAGGACACCAAATGTATGCAACTGAAAGTAGGGCAGGATATAAAAACCACTGAAAGCTTATCTGACAGTTTTGTGGTAAATATAGGTGCTTTTATTTTAAGCAGTGTGTCTGGAGGGGTGCAACCCCAGCATACAATGATTTGTCCCACACCCAGCAAGAAGGACTGACACAGGCACATGACATCATGAGATGAGCTGCTAGAAAATGGATGTTATGTACCATGTCATTTCAATGTGTGTGTGTGTGTTTGTGTACGTAAGAACCCTGCACACACACACAAAGCCTCTGCATGCAGAAGCCCAGGCAGAAGTTGGTGTGTGTGTGCCCAGAGACAAGGGTCAGTTTTGTTCTTGGCCACTGTGGGGACATAAGTTAGCTGCAAATGAGAAAGCCAGACACAGCATTCAGCACAGTCTCCCAGGGCATTTCAAAACCTTTACCTTTCCATCGCATTCTTCCTTCTTTTTCTCAAGCTGACTCATTTTTTCAGCTATATTTTCTAGTAGAGCTTCTAATGCTGCCTTTGCTCTGATTATTTCTCTTTCTGTATTTCTTGTTTTACGATCAGTCTCAAGTAAGAGCACATTTGTATTGATCTTCGTTGCCATTCTTCCATTCAGTAAATCCACTTTTTCTTTATGCTGTGTCTGCAGGCGCTCTTGTTCCTCACTAAAAGAAAACACAAAGCATTCATGTTTCCTGTTACTGATTCACTGTTTCAAACGTTCGTTGAAATGAACACTTGCTTATCTATATGTTGACAACTCAGCCTCTACTGTAAGGCATGACATTCACCAGCACATGTGATTAAAACCATTTAAGACATCTCATTCTAACAGAACAGCTTTCTGTTCTTTGTATTACCTTCTCAAAGTTCTATTTTTTCATAGGATCATGGAATGGCTTGGGTTGGAAGGGACCTTTAAGATAATCCAGTGCCAACCCTTCTGCTATAGGCAGGGACACCTCCCACTAGAGCAGGTTGCTCACAGCCCCATCCAGCCTGGGATTGGTTTCCAAAAGCTTCATTAAAAATGGAAGAGCTGCCTTCAAGCACCAGAAGAATAAAGAAAGAAGACTTCCCCTAAGAAAATGCATTGCAATTTATTTTTGGACAGCTCTAATAGCAGCTTGCCAGGAGGTGACAGTAACTTGAAATCTGGCAGGGAGAAAACAACATCTCTGAAGTACCTGTATCTTTGGGTAACTTGTGAAGAGGAAGAGGGATCTGTATCACAGTTACGGACTCAGGGCTCCTTCCTTTGTGTTTGGTTTTTTTTTTTTTTTTCCCCTAAACTGAGAATTATGACCTTTGCTGTAATTCCTTAAGATAAATCACTGAAAGAGAAAACTCTCCCTGCCAAAGGAGAAGCCAGGCAGCAGCCAGCTTTCCCTAAGCAAGCTTATCAGGGTTACAGGGGACAGGCAGCAGCAAGCAGGCTCTGCTGTTCAAGAAACCAGATCTTGAGAAGCAGGCTTACTGCTGCAGCGTAGAGTTGCCTAGAAACACTGCAGCTAGCTGCAGGGGTGAGGGACAAGCACAGCTCTCCATGTTTTCATAACATTTCAGTTTGCCTTAATCACCTTGCCAGTATGTTTTTCCTCGCTCAAACAAATACGTACCACAGCACAGCATGCTGCCTTTCACAAAGGGTTTGCTTCTCATCCAGTAATTCAATTTCATAAGCAATGTTTTTCAGTGCAGACTGCAGCTGATTCATCTTAGCAGCACCAGATTCACGTGATGCAGTAACAAGAGCTACAAAATAAATACAAAAACACACAGAAGCCTCTTCGCTGCAAAAAGGCATAGCTGAGATAATGCATAAAGGGATTGATTCATAACCTTGGAGTCACTGCTGTAAGTACGGTCACTCAGCAAGGAATAGTTGTGATTCTAAGACACTAACTACATAACATCCCTAAATCATGTACTTTATTTCAGCATTTTAGTCTTATCACAATTTCCCTGAGTCATCATCGCTTATCAACAAGAAAAAGTTTGCCATGTTCTCAGAGAACCACTGCTCTTTTTCACTATACACCTAGGGAATTTTGTAGGCATATATAGTGAAATGATAAGTGTTCACTAAAAAACATCTGCATCAGCAGCTCTGGAAGCCGTGAAGAAGGAGCAGGATCACCTTGCTTGAATTCAACAGCATTTCTCCCTGAAGAGCTGTGACTGTGTGAAACTGAAGAGCCTTCATGAGGAGGCTCTGTGGTTAAAGCTCTTCCCTGCATGGGCATTGCCCTAGGGCATCTTTTCAGCTTCTGAGATAGCAGTCACATGAGCATACAACCACCCACACAAAAGCACTTAGAGCAGAATGGCAGCAGCAAGTATAAACAACCAGCTAACTGCACAGCAACCATGCTATAGGCAGAGAGAAGGTGAGGGAGGGATCTTGCTTTAAGAACCAAATCAACAAACAGAGAATGAAGACGGAGAAGAAATAAAAACCCACCAGGAAAACTCTCTGCTGTTTCCCAGTGAGCCTAAAGCTGATCTAATTCTACTGCACTGCCCATCTCCCTGCACTGCTGCCATCCCTCTGAGCTCCACACTTAGAACCACGCAGCCTCATGGTTTCCCAGATAAACAAACCCAACCCCATTGCTTCTCCTGAAAATAAAAAAATCCCAGTGCTCATCTAAATCAGCTTCCTGACCACGTTCCTTTGTGGTTACAGTGAAATTAGAATCCTAGAATCATTGCTGTAAAAAAGACCATCAAAATCATCACCAACCCGTTACCCACATCCACTAAACTACATCCCTCAATGGAGAAGGGGGAGGTAGCAGAGTATGCCTTGGGGATACGAAAAGTGAAAAAAGGAAACAAACAAACAAAAAAAAGAAAATTAGAGATCTAAATCTTTATTTTTATCTAGGTACCTAAAGCTAACATCTCAGGTATCCTTTCATAGACAAAGATTGAGGTATTTCAACTTTGTAATTCTTCTGTCTTGCTTTAAACATCTATTCCATGTGAGATGAATCATGTCTCAGAAGTGCTACTTTCTCTTTACCAGCTGTAGGAGGTACTTGATTAGCATTTGGAGAGACGAACCCCTCCCAGAAGTAATGTTTATTATTCCATCGTTAATAATTCTACTTTACAGGAAGAGAACTTGCAGCACAGAACACTCAGGTGCCCCAACACAAGCATCAGAGAAAGGCTCTGCTACTGCTGTGATCAGAACTAATGCTGCAGTTCTCCCAATGTTCTTCTAGTCCTTGTGCATGGTCTTCAGAGAAGATGTCTCTCACACTGTTACACCAGAGGATAATCCCTAGCAGAGTCACACATCAGCAAACACCCATCTTCATTCATTAATAAGTTATTGAAAGCCATTTACCATTTCTGTTTTCTATTTGACAGAATTCTTCAAATCATTTACATGCATAGAAAACTCAATTTTCTTTCCAGAGCTGTTAGGTTGGTACTACCTGTCATTTCTGCAGCAATCTCTCCTGGAAAATTCTGGATTCTGAAGAGAAGCTTGCTGTTATTTATAGTCTCTTCTTCTAGGCATTCAATGGTATTCCTTCGCATTTCCTCCTGACAATTAACAAATCCACAAGTAAGAACAAATACAGCTGGTGAAAAACGTGTTGGGTTTTTTTTTAAGTAGTTATTCATTTCTGATTATTTTCCACACCTAGACGGTTTATTCTGATTGCTCACACTTGTTCTCTTCCTTTCTTTCAGTCTTCAAAATAACGGTAACTTGTTTTATAGGGTCATACTTCAGCTACAGAAAAGCCTCATTTCCTTATGGCCTGAAGAACAGAGCCTGTAGCTGGCCTCCAGAAAGTCATCTCCTGGTTCACTGCTGGTGGTGTGAAAAGGGTCACATTTAGGGTGACCGTAGAGCAAGAGAAAATGGAGCTAATCAAAGGAGGTAACTAATGGTGGGAGGAGTCCTTAAGTAACTTAATTAACTCCCAAAACTCACGTGACTGAGAATTTCAGGTGGATTGATAAAGCCACCCCTCCTTCAAATCTCTGGGAAAAGAAGTCACTTCTCAAATGGATGCTGACATCACAACATGAATAAAACCAGACCTACTTTTCTCCTTCATTTTAGCCAGCAGTTACAATCACCAGCAAAGACAGTGCAGGGAAAAAAAAAGATGCTGTTAAATTTTGCTGCCTACAGTGGAACTTCTATGTGCACGAATATAAATTATTTGCCTTTCCTTGAGAAGATGAAATGTTTAGATACGTAAAATAAATGCGTAAGAGGTTCTTAATTTCATATGAATTACATCCTCAATTAGCTGAAGCAGTGAAAAAGAAAACAGCTTTATGATTTCAGCATGTTATATAGAACACTCATCTCATAAGGCTAATGCAGAGCTGGTCTGAACAGTTGGTTCAGAAGCCCACTGACAGAGCTTTTACAAGTTTTACCCCTGCTTAGACAAATATTCTATAGAGGTACTTGTTAAAATGCCTTCTGCTTGAAGCCATTCTGACTTTAATGACCACTGAGGTCTTAAAACAAAACTCAGTTACCTACGAAAAACCCTTTTCAGACAGAAGTTGAGGTATGATCTTCCATCACCACATGCAAAGCAGATGCTAGAAATAAAGACAAATGATTCCAAACCAACCCCTTTGCACTGAGCTGGAAGACAAAGCACCTCCTTGCTGAACTCTGTACCATCTGTTGTATTCATTGACATTAGTGGGGCAAGAGTAACCCCAAGAGAAAAGAACACATTTTCTGCATCCATGTTGTCCCATCCCTGGAGGTGCTCAAGGCCAGGCAGGACGGGGCCCTGGGCAGACTCATCTGGTAGAGGCAGCCAGGCCATGGCAGGAGTTGGAACTGGATGATCTTTAAGGTCCCCTCCAACCCTTTCCGTGATACTAATGCCCCTTGCACAGAGGGCATTAAGGTCCTTCTGATGAAAAAGCTCCAGGCAAGCAAAGGCTGCTGCCTTCAGGTGATATCTGTGATGCTATCACTAAATCACTGTAGGTCTGAAGCTTACATCTCTTGAGATATAACAAACTATAAAGATATGACAGAGCTGGGAACCGAGCTTACACCGTCAGCTCCAGTTTCCTCTGCTAACATAAGGCTCTTCCTTTCTTGACTCAAGTGTGAGCACTCCCCAAGTTCCACTAACCTGCAGTGAAAAAAGGCATTCACTGCTCCCACATCAAAACACCAGCAGATGAGCTGAGGCTTGGATCAGCTGTGCAGTGTACTCTGCTCAGGTTGGTTTGTGCCACCACAGCCTCTGTAGACAGCAAGGTGCATGCAGGCATCCCCCAGCTTCACCCAACCTGCCTCTCTCATGGAGTGGAATATGACATACACAAGAGAACACTTGTAAAATTACAACTGTTGGAGACTGATTTTGTGGTTACCAGCTAACTTTGTGCTGTATATCTCAAACTAAGTATTAACTTTTCTTACCAATTTCTTAATAGCAGCAGTAATGTCTTCAAGATGCTGCACGATTTCCCCACTGAATGCATGTTCTTCATTTTTCACGTGTTTTTCTGAAATAAAAAAACGCAGTAAAATAAAAACAAACCGTTTTAAAGCTTCGAGTACTGCTTTATTGCTCTGCAAAGATAGCTCTGTGAGAGAAAGACCTGTTTAAAAATTATTTGCCAAATCTCTTTTGCCGTATTCTAAAGTAGGGCAGCATCTTTCACACTCCTCCTGCTGCACAGACAAGGCAGGTGCACGGGGGGGATATGAGTCCATGGGACGTGATGAAGTTCTCAGTCATAAAATGGCTCCAAGCTAAATTCTGCAGAAATGATTTCTTAAAACAGTCATTTAGTGAAGTTTGCAGAGGTTATTAGCTACAGTAAAAGCTCTGGATCAGAATAATTCCCTTTCAGGAGAGCGTAGCTAATCTGTATAGTTTTTATAAGCAGGTATGACTTCATTATGTCTCTTTTCAACAAAAATACTAATCTGGATTCATCCTAGCCTGAACTGAGATTTATGTTACTGCAGAAGCTACTCTTTGCATTGTTAAAATTAATTTAGCTTGAGCTAGAATAAGAATTACTGGGATTTGAGTTCATCCAAAAGATTGTTGTACCTGTTACAGTAGCATGACGCTTTTGATACCCTGATTTTTGTAACAGAGACTAAAACACTCACAAGGGAAAAGGCGTAAATTCTCAGACTAAGAAGTGGATTTCTCCTTATCCTGACATAGCAGGAGCAGAGGCACATTGCTGTGCCTGCCCAGCTCCAGGCCTGCTGAGCAGCACCTGCCACCGTGGCACCTTCTGTGAACTCAGCTCGCAGCAGGAGAGGTGTCACAAAACAAACCCATGCATGGAGCAAACAGCAGTGTGGGTGTCACAAGAGAAGAATTTGCTCCAGTTTCATCAATTAGTGGCAGTTCCAAACAATTCTTTCTGATGACAGCAGGCTGAAACCACCACCTTTCAACCAGCTTTAATTCAACACAACGATGCGCTGTTTACTTCAGAAACGTAACAAGGCATAGGGTGCATTGCACATCAGTAAAAATCCATGTTAAAATCTAAGTTCTGCTTGTGAAATCTTATTCTTCCAGTCCTTAAGGTCATCTCACTTTCAAAGCCCCTCTTGATTTCTTTGTATCTGTTTGATCCTTTTGTAAAACCTTTTTGTTTTTTTTTCTTTTACTGTGCTCCAAGATTCATTATTTCATACCTCCTCCATCACTGTCAAAACTCTTTATGAAACCCTTAAGCTTCTTAAAAGTAGCCCAGAAATCAAAGTGACGTGCAGAAAACATCAGCTATCCACTTCCTGGCCTCTCCCATCCAGAGCCACAAGCACAAACCTCCTGCTCCAAAACAGCACCGGTCACAGTTCATCCCCTTCACCCAGCAGGACATCACTTGCATATCACGTTCTTAAACACTATCGAGCCAGTGCTTACTCACACCTGCAATCATTCCTCCAAACCACTTGGTCCTTAGGGCACATGATGGACTGCACCTGGCAGTGGCCAGCGGGGCAGAGCCCTGTTACCTCAGACATTAACTGGTGGGGTATTTCTACATCAAATCAGACCTCATACTACAGTTTATGTCACCCCAAGCCATTCATCTCATCTGTGCATGCTTTCTTTCTGACCTCTAGGTTTTAAGCTCTATTAGGGACTTTATATTTGTACAGTCTTTGAAACCAAGCTGTTGAGATGATGCCCTGCAACAAACCTTAGAAGTAATGGGGAAGCTCAGATCCTTGCTCCATCCAGACCTTCATTTGACAGCTGAGGCCTTCAGACACACATCTATAACTACAGGCTGTGCCCAATCCTGGTTATTTATAAGAAACCAGTTTTGTTAGACAAGAATAACTCTCCATCACAGTTAAACAGATTTGACAGCAACAGAAAGTTTTGAATGCTCTGAAACTGGAAAATTTGAAACGATTACCAGAGGCAATGTCCCTCGGTGTGCAATCCACCCTTTGGGACTGCTCAGCCTTAATACTTGTCTGCTCCTACTTCTCAAAGGAATACTCTGGAGCTAGATAAAGCTTGTTTGAAATTTATCTCTTGCTATTTAGATTATTTGGTGCTTTTTTTCTAGAAAGCTTTATTACTCTTTGCTCAATTTCCTTGCTTACACTTGGAGCAATCCTTCTTTCGCAAGATGATTAATCTTTCCTTTTAAAGCAAATTTATTCTGCTTTTAGTTATTGCTCCATCTCCTTCATAAAGGCCTTCACACCAAATTGCTGATTGCTGAATTGTTCCAATTTTGCATCTCCGTAATCCACTCAGCTGCCCTCAAAGCAGACTGTATTTTTTTACAGGAGGCAGAGTGATAAATGTGATTCCATAGTTCACATTTATCTTCCAAGATGGCCCCAAAAGCTCCATCAGCAGATTTCTGTCTGATACAGCCCAGGAAAAATAATAAAATAACATTAAGGACAATTCAAGAGCTTACAACTTCTCAGTGCCTAAAATGATTGAACCGGTGCTTTCAGCCTATTTAAAATGTCCTTCCATCACATCTCATGCCACGTGCTCATTTTAGAGGCTGCAGGGACCACAAGCACCTGCCTCACACCACCTGCCATGAGCATGGAGCAAGGTGTATTTGCTTTCATTATGTACCACCAGATTTCTGATTGAAGCAAAACTTTTCTCAACACTGCCCCACAATGTCACCATCGTGGGGAGGTTTGTGATACAGGTGTAAACTGCAGCTGTCAGTGAAAATTCTGTTTTAAGCCTTGTTTCCAGAAATAAGATGTAGTGGAAAGGCTTGAAGAAAAGCCCTAGACATATGTGCTTGCCAAAAAGTCTTGAGAGTCCCACAGAGGAACCAGATGGCCACATATGTGATAATAAAACCAAAAAGACGAGGAAATGCATTAATAACCATGGCAGCCATCTCATTTAGAAACACACGGCCTACACACAGCTTGCCTCCACCAAACACTTGCAGTGACTCTTTCCTTTAGATTTTATGTCTTCCACATTAACCCGATCATCCGGGTTGCAGAAAGATGGCCAGTGCAGCCATGGGGATAATGCCAGCAGTGTTTTCTGAGGATATTTATGACAAAGAATGCTAAAAAATACTTATTTTCCCTATTAAGCTGTGACCTCCCTATCCTTACAGTGCAAAATGTACAGTACAAAATGTAGCACAGCTCCAGGTTGGGGGCTTTCCCTGCTCCTGGTCACACCAGGCTATGGGGCCACGTCCCAGGGACAGCAGCCCCTCCCTCCACATATGGCAGAGCCACATCCTGGCATGGGGAACTGGAGGTGCCTCAGCAGCCCCCAGGCCCCGTGCACACTCACCCAGGCTCTGCAGGCGATGGATGGCAGCCAGGGCTACCACAGAGGGTGGCAATGCCACCGTGCCTGGCTCAGGCCTCAACATGGCAGTTGGGCCAGGCTATGCTGTTGCTAGGACACTGGGCACTGCAGACCAACAGCCACTCTCTGTCACCTCAGCTCCATGGGGATCACACTGGGTCTGCCTCCAGAGAGACTGAAATATTACTATAAACCTGTAAGGGTCTTGGACCATGTGTTAAATGGCACTCCTGCAATCGCAGTGAATCTAAAGCACAGCTACTCGCTGGCAGTTAAACATGATAATTTCTGACCTTGGAGGCTACGCTGGCACCACACCTTTCAAAATGTTCAAGGTTTAGAAATAATAGTAATTAAGTATAGATTCTTTATTTGCTGTTACAGCTGAGTTACTTTTTGAAGCTTTCCTATGCAGCTGTGGCAGCTAAAATATATCTTTTAAATGCAATCACTTTTTTTGGCCTTATCACCTTAAAATGGCAACTCTAGGAACAAATACCTTCTATTCAAATTTTAAGATAAAATTAAGTTTGCTTGTGGGAATATCAGGTGAAACAACTGATCTGCCCCTGGATGTATTCAAGAACTGTGCAGACAGGGCACTGAGGGACGTGGTTCTGTGGGCAAAATTGGAGGTAGGTGGATGGTTGGACAAGATGATCGTAGAGGTCTTTTACAACGCTAATAATTCTGTGATTCTATTCAATGATTCTTTGATTATTTCCACATGGACTGAGCTCAAAGATACAAATAATCAGCAGGACAATGTCACTCATTAACTATCTAAAAAATTCAAATACAAAATGCTGCCGTTTTCCTCTGGAGATAACTAGCTTGTTAAGAGATGGCCTCTTCTTTCCTGCATATTTATGGCTGCTGTCACCTTGCCAGGCTATTACTGGAGACCTTCTTCATTCACGGTCAGTACTGATTTACAACTCAGCAAGAGACAATCAGCAAAGGCAGTGGCATCCTTCACCTCTGGGTCGCTAAGAAACTGCTCTGGAAATTGCCAGCAACTACCCCGTATTGAATGACTTGCTGTTGACTCTATATATCAGTGTCTGCTGCTTTGGAGGCTGTAGCAAACTTCTGGTAATGCTCTTCCACAGTTTGAATATGCAAAGTAGAATCACAGAATCACTGATGTTGGAAAAGACCACGAAGATCATCCAGTCCAACCACCAACGCATCCCCACCATGCCCATTAACCATGTCTCTTGGTGCCACTTCTACATTTTTCTTGAACACCTCCAGGGACAGTGACTCCACCACCTCTCTGAGCAGCCCATGCCAATCACCTTTCAAAGAAGAAATTTTCCCAGTTACCTCCAGTTTCTCCTAGAATCAGTGAATCCATGCCTTTTTTGCACTGTAGGCAGAACAATAGTATCTGGGTGAGCTTAGTGGGCCTTAGACTAGTAGAACTACCTATAGACTTGGGCTTCCAGGTGAGCTGTGCTATCTGGCTTAATAAAAAGCTGTTTGTGTTGTATGATTGCTAATTTGTTAAATACAAGATAAGAACTCCTTAGAAAGAAAGGAAGGGCCTTCTTTTTCTGGAAATCCTTTGTAGCCTTAGGGCAGGAATCAGGCTTCAGTGAACCTAGTGGTTCCAGAGAGTAGGCAGCTTGGTACCTGGCCAGTAGTTGAAATTCAGGCACCTCTGGGCCAAGTAAACAAATTGTATTCTATAATGCCAAAGCCCTGGGGGAAAGTTTTCAATGTTTTCAGTGAATTTAGCCCATGAACTGGAAATCACACTTGAGAAAAAGAAGTTAATTTCTTTTCAGCCAATTATGCACTTCTAGATATTATTTTACCCATTCTTTACGTTTGCTTGATATTAGTTCAGAAAGACGTTATCTGCAGATGTTGCTTTCAAATTCCAAACAAAGATGAGGAGGGTAAAGGTGGAAATAAAAAGCACATGCATGAGCAAAGGATAGGTCATAAACTAGGGTGGTTTTACAACTGTGGCAGGACATTTAAGCTACGAAATACTTTGATTTCTATCCCTTCTAGGAACTTATTGCCATCTTGTGTTGGAAATGATTTCAGCTCTTGTGTTGATCACCAAATGGCGAAAGCCAAATCCCCGACCAGCCCTATGGTAAGAAGAGCTAGACAACACAGTACTAACTTGTAAAAGCTACCAGATCTGAATCAGCAAAATAAGGGTAGTGCTGGAGGATCCGCTCTCACCTTTGTTTTACTACAAGTCACAGTCATGCTTAACATAAATGAGAATGTACATAGCTCAAGATTCTCTCAACCTGCTCAACAGAGTCCACAGAATTTCACTGCAGAGGAAGGAAGATTTACTCAAGTCTCTTGTGACTGGGGAGCTGTGGGAGTACCTCTGGCTAAATGGCAGTGGAAACATTATTTTCTTTTAATTTGCACTATTGATATAGTATGTGAGTCATAGACTTGTGATTGCTGTTGCCAAAGTGGGTGCAAAAATACACTTGAGGCTGAGGGAGAATCCTGGCTATATCCTGATGTCAGAATTTAAATTTTAATGGAGAGGGGAGGGGAGGGGAGAGGAGGAGACAGGAGGGACAGGAGAGGTCCTTCCCCAGATGAGTTCTTATGAGAAGATTACAGCCACACCTCTTCCTTATTAAGTTCTGCAAACTTGCTCATCACTGGTGTTCTGCTGGTAACCATTCAGTAATTACCTTTAGTCTGTGCCAGAGGTGATGCTTTTTCACTCAGCATAACAGGCTAAGAAACCTGTAGATGTATTTCCCCCAACATGCATCAGTGGAATTAGGAGGAATGAAACTCATGTATAACTTGGCAAGTGAAGAATATTTTGTATGAAGACATCTGCTATTCAAGTCACTTCACTGCCTGGATGTTCCTTTTCCATTTCCTCTTCCTATGCCTTTTCCTATTTCTTCCCCTTTCCCTTTCTTTTCTCCTTTCTCTTCCTCTTTCCCTTTCCTTTTTCCTTCCCTTTCCATTTCCTCTTCCCCTTCTCCATTATTGGTTAAAATCACATCTATAAAACATAAACATTTTTGGACTGTTATGGGCTACTTTACATCACTTTGGCTAAATTACAGGGCTGTAAAAAGAATAAAAACATAACTAATCTCCTCTTTGCAGCTCCCTCATAAAGGAAAATATGTGCAAAATGGCCTTACAGTGAACACCGATTAGCTTCACTGGTCTGAATTATTTCGCAGCTTAAACAGAGAGCCATGAGGCTGCACAAAACTGCAGCCTTGAGGGTGAATCACTTTGATATTCAGTGAACACAAGAAATGAGTCTGAGCTGCTAGTCCAGCTGCAGACAGCAGGGTAAAGCAATAAAAGTATGTTAGGCACACTTCATCTTTTGGTCTTTGTGGATAGATTCCTTCTGCAGTTCTTTCCTGTCCTCTTATTTTCACGGTCTCTTCTGCATCCTCAAGCATTTGGGCTGAGGCAGAGCAGGTACAAAAGGGACAATGAGGAGATGGGCACTGCAGAGCTGAGCAGATCCCAGCCAGCAGGGGCTCGCCTGAGTGCTGCTTGGTCTCAGTATCTTTACCCTATCCTACTGCAGGCCAGGGTTTTGCCCCTCTCTCCTGTAAAGGTGAAGAGCAGCAAGAAAGCCCAGCAGAAAGAGGCCACCCCCTATTTTGTGAGGCACTGCAGTTACTGACTCTCATGAGAGAACATCTCTCCCTTACCAAATGCCATATGTCCCACAGTGGCAGCCGGTCTCACCAGCTTCCTCCATGCCAGCAGCCTCACTCCACTCATTCCCTCCTTCCCAGGAAGCTCATATGCACAATTACTGATGAAGCAGCTCTTAATTCTCTGCCTGAGAAAAGACAATGTTAAGAAGAAACACAGAGTGCTTGCTGTCTGCAAAGCTGCACTGGGTAAACACAGGAGCTTGCCATGCATTTCCCTGTGCCCATATGGAGAAGGAAAAGCTTACAGACTTAGAGCTGACATGCTCATAACCTGCCAGGATGGGGACAGGAGCCAGACACCATCTGAACATGTGCAGGGAGATGGCAGAAGCTGTGGGGAAGAAGACAGCCTCCCTTTATCTGGATTAACTGCTCACAGAATATTACATCTTTCTGCTCTCCTCCAAATTCCAGGGCTTCCCTGACACTAATGTGTTTAGGATCTTATTCCAACTAGATTAATATTAAAGAGCAGAGGAAGCATAAAAGAGATCAGCAGCAGCTCAGAGGTAAATAAATACATAGGCTGGAGGAAGATTATACTGCTGAAGCACTGAGAAGCACTGGTGGTGCTGTGTGGAGCCAGGAGCTGCACCTGATGATCCCTATGGTTCCCCTTCCAACCTGGGATGACTCCATGATTCCAGAGACAAGAGCATTCCCGTTCTGCATGAAACCACCAATGGAGTATTCATTTCAAGGTACACAGACAGGTATTCAAGTGACACAAAGCACCGACAGAGCACTTCTGTAGCTATTAAACATCTTCTTCATAGGCAGTAACTTAGGAAGATACGGGTGAAAGCTTCACGAGCCTTCACTGTGAACATGCACAGGGCCTCCATCACCACAAGCCGTGCATGAGTCAGCAGGGCTTTGCTAATAAGGATTGTAGAAGCTTCAGGCACGCTGGCTTTCTTGCCAACCATCTTCATCTTTCTGCACACGTCTTCAAGGGTATGGTGGGAAGTCCTGCTGTGTTCCCAGAAAGGCGATGGTGGTTGTGGGCAGCTCCAGCATGGAACGCATGAAATCTGGTGTCCTCTACATTGTCTCTGCCCACAACATGAACCCATCTCATCTTGCTCACATGCAGAGTGATGCTGCCAAGTATACTGAAAGTCAGGGGGCTTCAAGGAAGCTTGGGTGCTGGTTTGGATGGCCCAGTGTGAGACGAGAAAGTGTGCGTGGGAGGGGTGGCTTGTAAGGGTACAGCTGGGGTGATGGGGTCTGGAGAGAGGGTGATGCTGGAAGGGACAAAAATGGGAGTCTTGAGCTTTCTAGGCTTTTAATAACATAAGAATATTTGGTCATTTCTAGAAGTTTTTATTTTATTTCCAAATGTACATAAGATTTAGCTGTTAAATCCTGTTAACAGTTCAATACTACAGAAAGAAGTTAGTGTTGGGTGTAACTATGTTGTTGCTGCTCAGAGAGAACATCATTATTGGACCATGGAATGGGACATTAAATTAACGTGGTCACTGTCAAAATCACTCTCCTGAGACATCCAGGACACGCACTGGCCATCTGAACACGCTTGCAGGAAAGCCTAAGGGGCAGCTGAGGCTGGGGCTAGTGTTGAATTTTAATACCTGGCTGCAAACTGCACATGCTGAACAAGCAGATTCTGTTTGATCAAAAGGAACACGTGTCACACTGAGGAGTTCGGTTCTGTCGCATACCACAGGCAGTTGTGTGGGGCTGCACTGTTTTATGAAGCGAAGCACACCCGTGGATCACAGGGGAAGGGAGAGGTGAAATGTATCTGCCCAGTCTGCCAGTGTCAAAGTAATTCCAACGGCGACGAGAGGGAGGACTTCTTACATTTAGTAACATTTATTTCTGCATTCGGTATCAAGTACATAAGTGCAAATATTCAGAGTCCATAATTAAGTCCATTAGGAACTACAGAGAATGTAATACAAATTGTAACAAATTTAACAAGCTGGCACTTTCCAGTTGCCACACATGTAAATCAGCCTGTCAGTCCCTTACGACAAAAGCACTGGGTTTTGTTCTTGCTTTTTGGAGTTATACAAAACTGATTACCATAAGTACCGATTACTGTTTATTTTACTTGTGCTGGAAAACACTAAAACATCAGTCTACACTTCTATATAGTTAATAAAGATGAATCCAACCAGCAACCCAGTGACGTAGAAGCAATTTTAACTATTGCATCAGTGCACTAAGCAGGAAAGCCCCTAGCCACATGTAACATTGAAAGTTATAGAAGCAATGCCAATAGAAGAAGGAAAAACACTAAAAAAAAATTAAAAAGAAAAGGTCAATATTATTTAGGCGCTCACCATCATGCACTTTATAAGCAACACAAAAAACCACATCTAGTACACTTTTCTCTTTGCTATACTTTAGTGCTTGACACAAGTGATTGCAAATATTCTAAGTGCAGAAGCAGCAGGGGAAAAGCACTGCTTCTGAGTTTTATGTTTCTAATATTATGGTGTCGAGAAAAAAAAGAACAATAAATTTGCAGTAAAGTGTAAGAACAGAGCTGTTTCTCTCCAGATTCCCCCGTTATTCATGACTGTAGTCGATGAATTCTTGATGCCTGCTTTACTCTGCCTTTCTCTTAGCACCTGGGATTTTAGCCTGAATCCTAGAAAGAAAGAAAAAGAGTTATGCATTCAGGCAGCTACCCCATTCCAGCAGGTCCTCAGAGTCTCAGCCAGGGGTAACTGTGTTCACTGTGTTGTGGCGATGGCTGGACTGCAGTCTAACAAGAAACAGAGGTGATTCCTGTCTGTGCTGCCCTCCTACAAGCCCCATGCTGTAAATGTCCTGGTTCTCAATGGTTATGTAACCATGGGACGTGCTCAGTGATATTCTCCTGCCCTTTGTTGTCCTAGCGAGGGCTACCATGTACTGGGAGCCAGGAATGAAGCTTAAACCCCAAAAAATTAAGTATAGACTTTTTAGTCCTGCCCAAGGTGATGTGTTTTCAGAATCACAGAAATACTGGCTGGAAATGTTTCCTGGAAACCTGTCAGTCAGCCTCTTAACTGCGGCAGGATCACTGCCAATTCCACATCAGGTTGGCTATGGCTCTGCCCTGCTGCACTTCCTCCAAGAAGTACTGTACCTTCGCAGGCAGCCTGCTCCAGGACTGTACTGATTTCCTAAAGAAAAGATCTCCCAATATCCAGCATCAACATCCTAAAGTAGATTTGTGGCGTTGCTCCTTGGAACACGGAGAGGAGGATGCAGGATCACAGCTCTGCATCAGCCTACACTCACCTGAGAAGGACTGCAGGCTCCTGCATGCCAACCCCTGGGCAGGACAGCACCGACGGGACACACTGTCCCCAGGAACACCCAGCTCACAGCCCCCCCACAATACCACAACCTCACAGCAACGTCAAGTGTGCAGCTGAACTCACTTTGCCACAACAGTGTTTATGTGGGTCCGCACAAGTCCCAAGTACTGATCAATCTGTGCCTGCAAAGACCAAGAGGAGACAGTCAGTGGGGGGTGAACAAGGCAGAACCAGACAGAGCACTGCAGAGCTGCACAGACGTACCTGGTACTTGTCATATACAACGGGGAGAGTAAACATAGACACCACAGCTGAGGAGAAAAAGAGCACAGTGTTAAATTCCTGCTGATCAGATTCCTCCAGAGAAGAGACCTACTTCGAAGAGCGACCAACGCACAGCGTGCTGCCTGGTCAGCTGATCCACCAGGGATCTTCGTATTAAAAATGAACTTTGCTCAAACCTCCCAAAAATGGGTTTTCCCAGTGCTCTGGGCCTAGTAGCTGCCAAACTGTAGAACACACATTGATTCCAGCAGTATGGACAATGGAACAGCAATAAGGAACAAGGGAAAACAAAAACTGGTGGTTTAACTATGGAGAAGGCACAATGAGGAGAAGCTATTTTGCCTATGTAGAAATCACCAGGGAATTGAAATTAAAAATAGATTTTAAAAGAAATGGTAATTTTTACCCATTATCAGAAGAGTCAGGCCATTGAAGAGGGCTCCCACGTAAGTCAGCAGCCACATTAGTACTGCAAACTAAATGAAAAACAGATCATTACATCATCTCCAGTGTCAGCTACGAAATGAGTTCACTGAAGTAGCTAATATAATGGCACATTAGCCTTTTTTAATGTGGAAAGGGACTTGTTAAGTAAGGCACATCACTTTTCCTGGGTATATAAACCCATTTTCCTTTCTGCAGTTTACTGCTTCTCACACTCTTAGATGAACTTTCATATATATTTCAGACTTAATTGCATGCATTTAGGACCCTGCATTGAGTGTGACATAGGCAGATTTCTGCATCCAGTTCTGATAAAGGTGGGGGTCCTTCAAACCACTAGCTAACACCACAGTGATCATTACAATGACTGAAAGCTATTGAGAACTGGGAGAAGAGTATGTGTTTCTATAAACCTGCAGTAATTTAGAAGCCTAACCTACGTCTGCTCCCTTAATGATCTTCCCTTTGCTCTAGAGAACATCAGCTTGGGTGAAGGTTGAAAATAAGCATCTGTCTCAGCAGGGAGGGAAAGAGGACAATCCTCTACAGAAGGAAAGTCCACAGTTAGGAAAACCTGATCACCAGAGGGATTAAAGGGAAAGACACCATTCTGTGGCAAGTTACAGAGAGCACAACACAGAGATGCTTCCAGACCTGCAGCAGCTACGCTGATGTTCATATTTTATAACTCCTGTATTATGGATAAACAGCTTCAAGTGCAGATTGCCCAACTAAGCTACTGGAAGCATGCAGATTGGAAATCAAATAGGAGAGCAACTTTGATATCTGGAGCTACACAGAACTCAGTTTTATAAGGACAGTGTCAACATGGGAAACAGCGCTTTGAAATGTAAATCGGTCCTCTAGAGAGGGGTTAAAAATGTTTGAAGCAATCCTACTTTTAAAGAATCCACAAGGTCCTGAACAAGAAAGAGTCTCCTCAGCTCTTTGACTGTGCTGTTGACGTATAGCTGGAGACAGTCTGTGTATTTCTGAATCTGGTCCTGTGAGAGATTCATTTCCATATCCAAGTAGGCTCTGCCGGAAACACAGGGCAGTTACAAACCCAGCCAGGTTCACCATAGTGCACGCTCACGCCTGAATTCCCATCACCCCCTCCTCCCCAGCCCTCACTTCTCCGTAGTGGGAGCACTGTAACCCTTCCTGCAGGCACACAGCCACCAGCACACACTGTCTTTGTCCTGCACGATCTGTCTGCCTGGGCAATTGCATGCTGCACCGGGACTTTGCAGCCTTGCCATGTCCCCACACAGATCCTGGTCTGGATGAGTTCTCTCTTTTCCCAAAGTAGGGTGCAAATCCTCACTGGCAGGGTTCCTCACGAACTTCTGTGCAACACTACATTGTAGAAGGAGACTTCTCCAGCTAGCAGCCTCTGTAGGAACAAGTGCTGCTGCCTAGCCATGTGTCATCTTAGGGACCAATGCTGCCCAAGGCACACTCATCCCCTTCTTGCTCCTCCAACCCTCTGCCTGCCCTACAACTCCCACTGAGCTATGCTCAGATCTTGAGTCCCACGTGAAAAGAAGAGAGCAGCAACCCAATCAACATTTTTCAGGGTGTGCTGGGAAGCCACATCAGTTCCCTGAACTGGTTCATGGGCTCACTGGCACAGCAGAGGATGAGACATCCCTGATCAGCTGGAACAACCAGCCCAGGCCCTGAATAGAGTGGGGAGAGCTTAATGAGCACAAGTCCCAGTGGTGATGCACTGCCCCATCACAGCCCAGCAGTGCTGGAGAGAAGATACCAATATCCCACCTACGCCCAGTAGAGTGTGCCCAGAAACAATACTCTTCCTACTTGCAGAAATACTGTGTCATTGTTATTTTTAGTGAAACCACTTTTCTCCATCTGCTTATAAATTTAACGATCTCTTGACTTTCAGGAAAAAAGATGTCCATGTCTCAGAGGACAAGTGCTTTCACAGATTTTTGTTTCCCCTCCTCCCTCCCCCCACACAGTTTGAACCAATATGACTCCTCAGACTCTGGACAACGGAAACCCCTGTTATGAGCATGAATGTTATAGATCAGCAGCTGAAGAAACGTGACTTGCTGCTAGGAATGGATCCTCCACAAGACACCTGGTCCCCAGCCATGACTGCAAAGCACTCACTTGAAGGGATGGCCCTCATCAGTCTTCTGCACGGCCTGTAGGACTGATTTGTAGATTCTGAAGCTAATGGTGGCCGAGAGGCCGGCGAGGGCCAGGTAGGCCACAACACTGACGACGCTGAACTGGGTCAGGGAGAAGAGCAGCAACAGGAGGCTGCCAAACACGATCCCTGTCTGCTTGATGTCGCGCCAGTACAACAGGTTGATAGCTGGGGAGAGAAGAACACCGTGTTAATGGAAGGAGCTGGAAGGGCCTCAAGACCACTGCCACACTTGGGGCCTTCGCTGGAGGATGAAGGGAGGAGAGGTGCGTCTGCTCACACCAACGTCATCAGGAATTTCCCTGGCCCAAAGCAGCTCAGTGATTTCAGAGGTGGAGGAAAGGAGAACCGATGACCTAGCTGGAATCCTTGCACGTTATGCAGCTGTGCTAGCTGAGAAGGATGTCTGCCCTCGGCCACAACTATGCAGGGAAATGTTAAGAAGAACACACTAATAACAGTCCCTGTTTTACATGGAAACTCTGGATTATTTTTTTTTTTGTCACGAGTCCGAATCCACTTCTGGATCAAAATGCCTTCAAGTTTTGGTTGTTAAACAAATGAGAAAGTTTGGGTTAGCCACAACAAACCAGTTTCCTATTCAAAGTTTTAACAATATCATTTTGTTACTCCTGAAGTTCTGAAAAGGGATAAAAGCTCCTTGTTTTGCCACTGCTTAATAATTACTCAGGTAGGAAACTGTTTACTTACATGGGTAGGAAACAAATTGAACCTGAAAATGCAGAGTAATTCCTCTTGCTACTACAAATCTGATCATCTCGGAACTATTAAAAAAAAACAAAACCTTTCTTCTTTCCTTACCTAAAGACATGGGAGGTATTAGGATAAAACAGTGGGAAAAAAATGTTTGCCAACAATATATTTTTACATTTATAAAGGAGTCCATTTTGCACAGTGCTTTTCACTCAGTTTGTATCATTTATCCTCAGCACCATCAGGCAATCTTACCAACAGAAATAGACAATAAAGGATCAAAATTTTAAGAAATGATCACTAAATTCAATCCACAACGGTGAATTTAATTTATTTATGCTGAGAATCTGTTTCTGAGAGGACTGTCCATCCAGCCAAAGAATAGGTTCATGGCAATCTAAACAAAGCAGCTCTAACTCCACACACTGTCCTCACGAACAGCTTGAGCACAACACAAGCCAAGCATATTTCTTGGATACCACTTGTCAAATAATCTGAATAAAGAGTAAATTCTGGAAAATGCAATCTGTCAAAAGAAAATTTACAAATACAGGAAGAAACCACATTAATCCAACATAGTAGTTCTTATCATCTAATCTCAAAACACTGTGAGTCACCACTGCATGTTTCCCTTGAGTCAATGAGCCATTACTCATTACTATTACACACATTAGCATTGCTTTTCAAAGTAATGGGCTTGAGTGCAAAATTGCTATTGGATTACTGAATGCAACATTCCCATCCTACTATAATCTCCGCCAATATAACATCATCACGACTCTTTCACATTTCTAAGTGTCAGCACCGAGCACTGGACCTCCGACTGGGAGCGTGTATGATGAAATCCAAGGGCTGCATCAAGGGAGCAGGGAACTCAGTGGCATGTGCTGAGTGTGAGCGGGCAAACTGGGGACCTGGCAGAGGCTCTCCATTTGTATGGCCAGGTCTGCTTTCTGCAGGAACCCCACAGCATGACTGGTGGATACTCTGAAGATGTGCTTACAGCACAGGGCACGCGCTCCCACCAAGGAGGCTGGTAGCAGACACAGCTGTGTCTGTGCAGCTGGAACTCCACAGGCTGCCTGCAGTGTCTCAGGGTTGGAAAGTGTGACTTGCAATGCATCTCTACAAAATGGCACCCACAAGATAAGTTTGCAGTGTTTAGCCCTTTTAATTCTCCTTTTCAGCAAAGGCACTGCAAAATTCTGCAGCACAGCAACTGGTGTGATTTCACCAGTGAGCACTTGGACAGGTGATATTATTCACAGCTCGATCCTTTTTCTGCTTAAAAATTTCTCTGTCAGAGGAGACTGTTGGAAATTTACATAAATCTCGCTTTTTGAGATACGTTAATTATGTGCTACAAAATATCTTGATATTAAATGCACAGGTAAGCTGGCTAAGGGTGCTGTATGTGGATTATCACCTGCAGATGAAACAAAAAGGCCATGTACCAGTGAAAAACTTTACCTAGCAAGTAGGCAGTAGACAGGCAAACAATTGAGAGCTGTGCAAAAACCACAGCAGCCCATTTCTGTGGAGCTCCCTGGATTAAAACCAATTGCTGATGTCTCAAAGCAGCAGCTCCTTCTTTCTATGATATTCTGCCTCACACCCCTGCAAGACTGAGAGTGGCTGCATAGATGTTGCTTCACCAAACTGCATTTTGTGACTCAACAAGGAAGATGCTTAACGGCTGGAGAGAGATTTGTTTGTGTGTTTACCCCACAAACCGCCCCCTTCTGAGATGGCTGTGGTATTTACTGACGTGTTTTCAGGTGAGGAAAGCCTTGCTGCAAGCATGAGATGGAGGGAGGCCAAATGACACAGTTCTGGGGCTGCATGCATGCATGGGAAAGGAGATGAGAGGCAGCTGGCCTCTTTCACAAGCCAAATGAGACCTGGGAGGGACTGACTGTGTGTCTTGTAGACTTGACACAAATTCTCCCATGTGCATGGAAGAAATATGTGCCAACTACGAGGTAGAAAATCTCAGCAACAAGGAGGCAGCTAGAGGTCCTTGCATGGTGCTCACGTCCAGCAGCCATCACTCCTGTCCCCAAGGGAGCAGGCAGTGGTGCAGGGCGGTGAACCTCATGGCTCACTCCAGACCTGCTGGCCCCATGACTTTACTGCCCTGCCTGTCCATCCTTGCACACACCAGGCTCAGACCAGCATCCCCAGTGCACAGGAACACAGCGAGCATAAGCTGAGCTGGAGCTGCACACCTGACATCATCATTAGTTGCTTTGGTCAAGTCTTAGTGAAAAATCACCCCGCAGGGAAGGAATAAGAAGTCCTGGTGCAGGCAAGGATCCTGCAAGACCTGGGTTTGTTGCAGGCTGTGTGGGCACGTGTGATACTGCCCAGACCCACGACAATGGCATGATTCTGAGCAATGCATGCTGAATATGCATGAAGCAGGAGGCCGGTGCCACGTGAGCCCGTCGCTATGTGATGTGCATGCAGCCACACAGCAGGTCAATCTGTCCAGCTAAGGAAGATGTATTTGTGAGAGCAGAAATGGTATTTCAGAGCACTGATGTTTTGCAGCAAGAATTTGCAAACAGAATAGGCACTGAAACGAGCCCCAGTTTCATTCAAAACCTTCTGCTTTGAAAACCCCAGCTCCAAGTCCTGACCATGCCCATTAACATGCAGCAGCAGTTCAGCTGCAGCTTTTCATGATCTCCCTTCAGCCTCCTGGAAGGAGCAAGCAGAGTCCCTCCCTCGGTCACTTTGTGCCCTTTCCAGTACGATGCAGCAGAGCTCTGGCTCAGTGGTGGAGGTAATATAAAAAGGCTCTGGGTTTTGCCAGAACAGCCTCAGTCTTAAAAGACTTTGTATTTATTATGGGGGACTTGCCAGCAATCTCTAAGAAAGCAGTGTAGCAGACTGCTGCAGGTCACTGCTACTGTCTTTGAAGAGTTTTTCTGCAGAAACACTCTTGATGAGTTGTTTATCTGAAAGAGCTGCCTGTCTGTATTTTTAACGCACTACAGAACTTGTAAAATTTTACTCAAGTAGCTTGAACTTGAAAGAAAAAGCTTTCAGAGCACCAAGCCATGTCTCAGCTACAATTCATAGTATAATTTCATCTTATTAAACGAATATGAGTTCTTTGTCTGGGGTCATCCCCCAGACTGATGTTGTACAAAGGTACACTCTCTGATTTAAGCAACTACCTGTCGATAGCAGCAGCCAGGAAATACTCATGTTTGCAAGGTCAGTTAAAAGTAATCTCCCAAATATGAGTAACAGCAGCAGTGTGCAATGCTTGTGACAGCTAGGAACTGCATCTGAGCACAGTGCCTGAAAGCTCGCTCAGCTCACATCATGACTTCCAGCAGAAAATGTTTCCTCTCCTGGATACTTGGCATCAGAAAAGTCAGACCTGTGGCTGAAAAGGCAGAACAAGAGGGTGAAAGGCTCAAGATGGTTGAGGTGGCCCAAGAAGTGATTGATGCTCCTGATTCCCTTTTCCTCAAGTCCTGGTGGAAACCATGAGAACTGATCTCTGGTGGTTTCTCTGGTCCCCTGAAACACTGTGATATGAGGCAGCTGCAGCACAAAGCTCCTGGGAGAAGATTCCAGAGAAAGAACAGGAGATCCCAACCAACCTGCAGCTGAGATGTGCTCCCGCCTTCAGACTTCTGCATGACTATATTCTTGAAAAATGGGGATCTTTTCATTTCATGTCTCAAAGTGAGCATTTTAAGATGAAAAGTAATGAAGATCAACCATGCACACTCTGATCAATTCACGTCTTCCACAGGTTCTCCCTCCCTTCCTCTGAACATCTGTTCTCTCCTGATTTTGCAAGCTTTTCCTCTACTGCAACAACTGTATGAAAAATGAGCATCCATCAAGCAGAATTTAGTTAGCACAAAAAGTGTGCACAAAAACCTTGTGCACAGCCTTCAGATGAGAGCCATGGTCCTTGAGGATCAAATAAAGGTTATATGTTTTCTGCATACTAATAAACCCATGGATGTGATCAAGCTGCCCTCCCTACAATGGAGGTCCCGTTGGGCCTTCTTAGGATGTGAAATCAATGGGTTGTTCTCTGTGTAATATTAGTATTAATGAGAAATGAGAAAAAGTCTTTTAATCTGTGTACAGTGCAATACAATAGAGACAATACAATTTTCAGGCCTACTGGCAGTGAAAGGCTCAGGAAATCCTATTTAAGAAGGGCAGTCTTGTTAATAGCATTGCTGCAACAATATCTGTCAACACCTATGACTTCTTGAGATGAACCCTCAAAAAGAAGTAAATACTGCTCACGCTCAAAGAAATGCCACTTTGCAGTTTTAACCACAGGCTGTGGGGACATGATTTTCTCCTTCTCTCCAGGGAGGGATCCATAGCCCTTGCTCCCCTTTCCACAACAGATCTGATGAAAACAGAGTACAGATGGATGCATCATTTAATGAGCAGTCTAGTGCCTTCAGAAGACTGCTGTGATCAACAGGAGAGCCAAAGCAGAGCATTTGTGCTGTTTTAAAAGGCATCTCTCCTTATTCTTCATCTCCAGCCTTGAGGAATCTCTCCATGTTTCTCCCTCTTCTACATACCTAGTCCATTGCATTCCTGTCCTCAGTCTAACATCACGTCTTTATCATTTCTCAGCTCCAATGCTCAACCTGAAAGTTCAGATCTTCTTGTTCCCTGAATCCTGATGAGAAAAAACCTGGGGCAGGAACAGGCCCAGGGAAATAGATATGAAATGCTCCCCAGCCCACCTCGTCCTCCATCTGCAAAATCAGGATTGCCTTACGTGAGCTCAAAAAGTACTGACAGCCCACTGTGAGACACCAATCTGGGCTTGGGCAGACAGAAGAAAGCACAACAGCGTTGACAGTAAAGAAATCAGCCCTTCAGCCTCCTGTGGTTGTTGCTGTTTTTTGTTACTATTATTTTCAGATGAGAGAGCTGAGACTAATATTTGATCAAAAGGTAGAAAAAAGCATCCTTCTACACATCCCCTGCTCATCAAACCACTTCACTCTCTGCCTCCACCAGCTCCTATGAAGGTGCTGTTGTTCTCAACTTAAGAGGGCAGAGAACAAAGGGACCAAGCAGAGTCCCTGAATGCACGTGATCCTATGGAAATGTACAGACTGTTCCGAGATGCTCCTGGACCAAACTATCAGACCCAGACCCTTCCTACCTCTACCCAAACATTTGAAAATCGGCCAGCTGGGAGTTGGCATGCAGAAGAAACAGTGGCAGGGGAACTGGTGAGCTGCCACCAGGGAGCTCCAATGGGCTGAGGTGCCAAGACCCTCCTAACCCAGAGAAACCTGTGTGGAGAGGTGTGGGGATGAGGCCCCAGCGTGGACACCTGCTGCAGCCACCAGCATGCCCAGTTGGAGATGTTTCTCCACACACTCATGCTCCATCCCAGCCTGCTTCCAACACACCACCTGACAGTTTTTGGCAAGCAGCACGTGCCTAGCAGGGCTGATGTTCTCTTTTGCTCTCCCAAAGGGCTGTATCAGGATCCACCTCTGTCACAAACATGCTTTACCTGCAGGATGGGTGTGTAAAACTCACTGCAATATTCCTAAATGTGTTTAGCAGCAGTTCTCCAAAGGAAAGTAACACCATGTAAATTCAGTGGGGCAAAGCTTCACCAAGCATCCCTGCAGCTCCTCATGACCACTATGAAATTTTACACCAATGTAAAGTTCTGTAAGGGCAAACCAGTTCTATAGCTGCCTGACTCTTAATTAA
This sequence comes from Odontophorus gujanensis, assembly GCA_013399175.1. Classification (NCBI taxonomy): domain Eukaryota; kingdom Metazoa; phylum Chordata; class Aves; order Galliformes; family Odontophoridae; genus Odontophorus; species Odontophorus gujanensis. The sequence continues at coordinate 183,038 of VXAB01010912.1, read as the reverse complement.
TTAAAACTTAGGTTAACCTCAGCAATTCATTTCCATAATTTCAGTAAAAATGTGCTCAGAATTTACTGAGGTCTGTGACTGCATCTGTTACGTTCACAGCCATTTTCCTGAGTTTTCAGGAGGAACCATCATCCTATGGAGAATGAACATGGCAAAATTAGACAATTCCAGATCTTTATTAAAACTGATATTCTGGGTTGGGAGCACATGAATAATAGATACNTATAGGTGTTTGGTTTTTTTTTTTGCTAAAAAAGGGTTAAAAATTCGGTTGCCTGTAAATACAGGTGGTTCAATGACCTGAGTCAGCACATCAACATTTTTAGGAATATCAGCAGAATCCTTCATCTTTTGGGAAATGAAATAACCAAAACCCCCAACCCTACCTCACAAGGATGCTCATGCTTAAATCTCACATGAAAATACTCAGGTTTAGGAGAGGCTCTCTCTTAATGAACCAAATAATCCTATAGAACACCCTGGGTTAAGGAATGGAAAGCCCTAGCTGCTGCAGGCTGGCACTGAACAGGTGCATCTGTTTACTTCCCAGATTCCTGCTGAAAAAAACAACAACCTCAGACCACGGATACAATTAGGTGCCAAATTAAGACTGCAGAAATACCCCTGAAAAACCAGCAGCTGTCTGCCTCCTCCTGCCCTCCCCAAAAGCACTCCCAGCTCCTGTTACATGCAGCTGCCTTTACAGAGCTCTGTCTGCCAGCATCCCGGTCCCTTTAACAAGATGATGCTCTGATCTCCCTCCCAGGACCCCACAGCGAGCACCATGGACGCTCTGTTCAATGTAAACATGCACCTCCAAATTAAAAAGCCACATTCAAACCGCATGTGTCCTGCCTGCCCGCAGGACCGCCGCATGCTTTTCTCCCAGCTCACAGCCTCGCAGAGGCTTTGCCTTTAGCAAAACAAAGGCTGGATGCCGGCTGGGAAGGGTGAAACCAACTAAAAATGGCTGCAGAGCCGGCCGAGGCGCCCCAGAAGGTGCCAGCCCCACCCAGCGCAGGCACCAACCCGCTCCAAATCACTGAAAAGCAGCCCAAAATGGAGATGCTATTGTTCCTCTCCACGTACCCCCGCAATATTTCCCCCCCAAACGGCTCGGCGGAGTGCTGGGAAGTGCAATAAAACACACAAAAACAGCAACTCTGCAGCGGAGAACTGTCGCCGGAGCTGCGTCTTCTTTGTGCCGACACCCAGCTCAGCCCTGGCCATGGGTGTGCCCAGGGCAGGATGCGCCCAGCACACATCACCACCACCTCCAGCCTCGCTATTCCTGGTCAGCATGGATTCCCCNTTTACCTGCAGGATGGGTGTGTAAAACTCACTGCAATATTCCTAAATGTGTTTAGCAGCAGTTCTCCAAAGGAAAGTAACACCATGTAAATTCAGTGGGGCAAAGCTTCACCAAGCATCCCTGCAGCTCCTCATGACCACTATGAAATTTTACACCAATGTAAAGTTCTGTAAGGGCAAACCAGTTCTATAGCTGCCTGACTCTTAATTAATTAAAACTTAGGTTAACCTCAGCAATTCATTTCCATAATTTCAGTAAAAATGTGCTCAGAATTTACTGAGGTCTGTGACTGCATCTGTTACGTTCACAGCCATTTTCCTGAGTTTTCAGGAGGAACCATCATCCTATGGAGAATGAACATGGCAAAATTAGACAATTCCAGATCTTTATTAAAACTGATATTCTGGGTTGGGAGCACATGAATAATAGATACCAGCAGAATCACTGGATCAATCTTGAGTCTGCGCTCCTCTGCATTTTAAATTCCTTCTATTTTATCTGGGAGCGATCAAAGAATTCTGCTGGCAGAAGTGGTGCTCTCTGCTTCACGTTTTCTGCAGGATCATTTCTAAAGCAGAGAGCACCAACCAACAACAGGAAAGATATGCAGATGATGTGGCACTGAGGCAAGTGATTTATTTCAGCTGCGTCAATTTTGTTCAGATCTTTTTTTGTTTCAGATCAGCATGGGTCATTGTCGTGCCATTTGATTTTCTGCCTCTTGATTTCAGAAAGGAAAGCACAGGAGAGAAAGCCTGTGGTTGTTACTGATGATTAATTATTAATAAAACAACAGCAGCGTGCCTTTTGTTGCCACTTTTTTTTTTTACTTTATTAAACATATATATATTTAATAATATATAATAAATAAATTATATATATATAGGTGTTTGGTTTTTTTTTTTTCTAAAAAAGGGTTAAAAATTCGGTTGCCTGTTAATACAGGGGG
>VXAB01010912.1:97131-179542 GCA_013399175.1 Odontophorus gujanensis | reverse complement strand
GGGGGGGGGGGGGGGGGTGTGTGGAGGCGGGGAGCACTGTTTCCTATGTGGCTGCACGGTTGTGACTATTCGTGTTCCAGAAATTTCTTGAGAGTGATGAAATCAGGTGTTTCATTTGGGTTTTTTGGAGAGGAGAGTCAAATGTCCCCATCCATCCCCAGGCACCGATGACTCCCCTCTGCCTGGCTGGGTGAGGTCTTGGAGCAGGCAGAGGAAAACCAAGGGCAGGATCTGGTCCCATCAAAGCAATCCCCCCTTTTTTTCCTCCCAAAACTATTCTAGAAAGAGCAGAAAACAGCACAGCACCCACACCCCTCCCACCAACCCCTGCTGCTCCCTTGCTGGGGTGTGCAGGTCCAAGCACTACCTCCTCTCACTGCCCAAAATGATGCACACACCATGTGGGACAGCAGGTTTATGAGATAATTTGTGAAAAAGCTCCTAGCAGTAACTGAGTGCACCAGTGGCTGGATTGTAACACCAGCCATGACACTCCTGCCCTAGGGACCAAGCTGCCCCTGCCTCAGTTTCCCCATTGCAGCGATGCCATAGCAAGCCATGGGCATGTGGTTAAAGGAAAATACTAAATGAAGTGGCCTTGCCTTCATCCAGTTTGTTTCAGGTTTTATTACTCATAAAAACCTTGCCCCAAATCCACCCCGTTTCACTGAAGAGTGACCCAAGGTACAGCACATCAGCTGGGCCCAGGTGGGGACCTCTCAACTGTATTTAACCTTTCAGATCATGGTCATTTATCAAATATTTTTCCTTTAGCAATTTTATATTGAGTGCTCTTTCTTTTTTTTTTTTTTTTTTTAAATATGGAAACAGACAGCAGCACAGCGACAGCAGGTCATACACACGTCAGCATAGGGAAGTGAGTTTGAACCTCTCTGCTTTTTTGGCTCCAAAACCTCAAGTCTTTAACGCCTGAGTTAACAGATCTCCCTGGCTGGCAGTAGTAGGTCACTCATCCCTCCCTCAGGTAACTCATCTCACAGGAGAAAGCCAGAATTTACAGAGTGGTTCACCACAGTCAGATCTCAACCTTTACCTAGGAAACTCTGCTGGGATTACGGGGCCAGCAGCTATTGTTTGGGCTTCTAAATCATCTTTGAAATCCATGGAGAGACTTGCTCTCAGCTTCAATCCAGCATCTGCAGTCCCCTAACAGGGAAATAATTAACTAATTGGTGCAGAACCAGCTTCAATTGTCATTGCATACAGAAATTTTCAATAATGTTCAAGCCTTGATTTTGCATACTTCCTGACTTAGTTAGAAAAGGAAGGAGCAACTTGGCATGGGATGGCTTCTCACCATGGTCTGGTTGGTTTAAACCCTTTGCAAAAGCAGAAAATACCTCTCTTGTTGCATTTAGCCCTGCACACTGAGTGCATCTCTGCACCAACATGGTACATGAGCTATTTACAAGCAATTTATATGAAAGATCAGACACAGGAAATTCCTAAATCCTGCAGTCCCTTAAAGAAAGCCAAAGAGACCTCAAATTGTGCATCACTGAAACTTACGGCTACTGCACATGAACCATCAACAACACAGCAGTGAGAAGACACCAAATCTCGCTGTAACCCACGGTTCTCCATTAGCTATAATAAATTAATTTCCTATGGACAGAAGAGAGGTCCACATGAGTTTAATATTCTGGTCTCGTGGTGATCTCTTCTTCACCGGCAGAGATTTTCCCCACCCCAAAATTGAGGTCCCCACCTCCACACGCAGGGCACCAAGATTGGACTGCCCCACAACACGGGCACCCAGACTTGCACACCAAGCTTAACAAAATCACAATGGCTGCATGAAGAGTCAAAACAGCAAATGATAAAAAAAAAAAAAGCACCTGTACAATGAGAATTTAAATTATGCATCCAATAATGTGAGCCAGCGTCAGGATTAAGCAGCTGGCCATCAGTAGCCTGAGGGTGAGGACTATTTTCCTGCAGCAGAATGAAAGCAGGACTGCTGACTGAGTGTTTGTGGGGCAGAGCAGAGTGGAAGGCACAAATAACATGGCCCTGCCCACGTCTGCAATGGGCGAGAGGTGCACAGGTCAGAGCTCATGGCATGAACTGCAAGACACTGCAGGGATGGAGGAGAGATTCTCTGTGATCATGAACTGAAGCAGGATGGAAAGCAGTAGGTGGATTTCCTCCCTTCAGAACACTGTTCGTGGAAAGGCCCCTGCTGCAGGATATTACTGAGGTGACTGCACATCTTCAGATGTTTCAGCGAGGTCACCTGAAATTGGTACAGTCACAAGCCAAGTGGGCTCAGCAGTATTTGCCTATTATGTAGCTCTGCTGGAGATAATGCTCCATGTAGGAAGTACAGGGTAAGGACTCAGCAAAATAAAGTTTCTTGTTTGCTTCCAGCTCCTCCTAACCTGCTTGAGGGAATCCTCAAGTAGTCCCTGAATAGGCAACTGCTGCCTGCCTCATCTCTTGCTAATCATCCTCACCCAGCACTGATGCAATCAGACTTAGAACAGAACTGTTCTCCAACCCTGCCTTGCTCTCCCCCACCTCCACCAGGACAGAGCCTGCCTGCATCACCTCTGGTGAAGTCAGAGCTCCAACATTTAAGGAGTTTTCGGTAAACAGAGCCAAATCAGTGCACCAGTCCCTCATAGCTCAGAAGCACCTGCAGTGTTCTTCCATGGGGAGGATCAGACACGACACCAAACTGCAGGGCTGTCCCTGGGCACCCTGCTGGATGACAGAGGTGGAAACCAGCATCCATTTCAAAGAACAGTTCACGACTACGTATTCAATATTCAAAGACAGAGCTAAAATTACCACCAGTCCTGCTCCAAGCGCAGCGACTTTGAAGACACTTTGGACTGATCCTGATTTTCAGAACAGAGCTCTGCATCACCCCACATCAACGCAGCACAGGACACATTGAGGGCAGAGAGATCTGCAGCGTGCTGCTGTGAGATCCCAACACTTGGCACTTAGGGGAACAATAGCATTAAGGGAGATCACTGCCTGTTGGGTTTTTTCCGTCGCTCATTTGTTCTTAGCATTAGCAACAAAAATAGAGGGGATGCTATTTTAAAAGTCGCATTAATATGTCTTGAAGCTCTCAAGAGCAATGGGGAATTTTTGCCTGAGTACTCCAAGCCAAGGGCAGCCAGCAATTACATTTAAGCGATGAGGCTGTCAATAGCATGGGATGGGCCAGATCCTGGCTCTGCTGGCTTGCACTCATTCTTGCTCATTTCATTTCACACATTTCTGGGCTGCAGAATTGCTCAGAGGCAGCTCAGATGAAAAGGGCAGGAGCTGAGAGATATATTCTGAGTTGGAAGGGACCCATAAGGATCATTGAGATGCTGATGGCTATTGCAGGTCCATTGCTACTCACAGTCTAGGTGCCTTGGACAGCTTTGTCCTTGTGTCTCGTGCCCAAGGCCTTGATGTTTTCTCTCAGGACATGCAATGAATTACTTTTTTTTTCTCAGCTCTTCACCCCACCAAAGAAATCAATATGCTGGCAAAAAAAGGCAATGTGGTCTCATATTCAGAGCTGAATACTTGTAACAAAAGAAGCACTGTGTGCCAGAACAACACATAATATTCTAACTTCTGTTTCACTCTGCTCAGCACAACTGTTTTTCATGCCCATTTTTTTTCGTGCTCCAAATCTGAGTAAGGTCTCAGGCAATAGGCACGTGACATGAGTCAAATGAGTAGAAGAAAGAAACAGGTGGAATACACTTTGCACTTGTTCCCCTCCCTGGCAGTGAAGCAGCCTTCCTTTAATCCTAGTTAAAGAGGCATTTGCAGGGAAACCCTTCAATTCACATCTACTCTGAAGAACAGGGACATGGGTTAGCGGGCACAGTGTTGATGGGTCCACATTTTGACTAGCTGACTTTAGAGGTCTTTCCAACCTTAGTGATTCCATGATGCTTTAAGGCAGTTTGGATTTTGAACTACTGATGTTCACTCCCTCAGTGAGTAGATCCCATTCACTGACCATCCCAGGGATGCTCTGCAGGAGCTCAGTGGCTGATGTGGGAGGCAGCATGTCTGACATGTATAAATCAGTTGCAATTTACTCCTGGCTCATCATAAGTGGATAATTTCTCTTGGTTGGTTCTTTAATGTTGTTTTTGAACCACAAGGATAATATGAATGAAGGCTCTATTCCTGCCACTGACCTAGAAAAGTCTTTCTTTCCAGAGGAGCTACATTTTACAAGTGCTTGAAACCCTACCAGCATTTCTCTCCTACGGGGGAGGAAGCTGTACACCTCACTTCTCCTCCAAGATTTGATCAGAAAGCTGATAAGCCCCTAAAACTATGGCTGACCTGTGTTCCCCCACTGGAGCAGTTTTGTCCACTGCTCAGAGCCCACCCCCACTCCCAAGCCTGCTGCTTGTCAGCTTCTGCTTCTAAATTTGTCTCCCTTACAGCACTGCTGGTGCTGCAGCTGGCATTATTAATTCCATTTCATTAACTGGTCGTCTTAATGGACTGGAAGACAAAAGAGAAGACAGTCCCGAGACCACAGCATTGGCTGAGCCCCAGGAGATCTCTGTTCAGCCTTCACGTCTGCCAGGAGCTTCCTGTGTGACCTCAGGAATCCATTCTTTCAGCTCTCTGGGTCCGTTTAAATGTGGAGCAGCATCTGCTTTTTAAGCTTTCCTTCTGCAGCACCTGGCACAACATCTGTTCTCAAGCAAAAGAACTGTGTGCACTTCTGTAAACAAGTTGCAGGCAAGCATTACTGCTATCTTTTGGACCACTGGAGGTCAAACATGGTTGTGAAGGTGAGTTTGGATTGCACTGCTTGTGGAAATGGTGAAATCCTGCTTGGTGCTGGGCAGGGGTGCGTGGGACAGAGGAGCCTTTGGCCACGCATGCCCAGGTGACAAGGGCAGGACATGCTTGTAGTAAATTCTTGAAGCAATGTCTGACTGAATTGCAGAACCTCTGCCCCATGGGTGGCAATCCAAAAGCTCCATTGGTATTTCCAAAGCTTAACTGCCTCCACATTTCAAGTTATGTGTTCTCACACAGGGGACGCTATTCCCTTCCCTTAGGCTGAACCTCTGTCCCATCCCAGGGGTCTCTCCATCACCATTTGCAGATGAAATGGTGCTGTTTCAGGCTCAGGGCTGTATGACATGGTCATACTCCTCACAGAGCCAGGGCTGGTGACAGAGGGGTGGCCATGGCACAGCTCATCCCGTTGGAGCTCTCCCTGCAGATCAGGGCCTGATTCTGTCCAAGTGCAAACACCACTACAAACTGTGCAAATATGACTGCAAATTAAACCAACAGCCTGAGGTCAGAGACTCAGCCTCTAAATCAGGCTGGCATCCTCGCAGGCACCCAGGGGTGCTGGTGAATGGGTTTGCAGATTTTCTGTTGGCTCCTGTTGCCAGTATACCTCGTCTGAACCTGACCCTGGTGAGTAGGCAGACGTGCACAGTGGCACAATACAAATCCTAGCCAGTTCCCCAAAGAAGTCATTTTACTTGGGGAGGGGAATAATCCAGGAATTAGAGGCAGAGGTGTGCAGATGCTGTGGCCATACAAGCACCAGCTCAACCAACACACAATTGTCATGGCAACCCCAGCCTTCCCTAGAAAACAGCAGCAGACCACTGATACAGCACTGGATGCATGCTCAGCACTGCAGCCTGTCCCCCAGCCCTGCTGCTGCCCACTCTGAGGATGTGAGCACCTGGGTACCAAGTGGCTCCCTGCAGAGGGAGGGATGGTGCTCACTCAGCTGCTGCTACTCAAGACCATTATCAGGCTGCAGAGGGGTCAGCTGTTAATACAGAAAAACACTTGGCTGAGGTTGCAGAGGATTTGGAGATGGGTCATGGAGCCAAAGGCTGATGAATGAGGTGTGCATTAGCAGCGTGCTAGGGTGAAAAAAAAAAGGAAAAAAAGGAGTAAAAGAGAAAGGATGTAAAATACGAAGAGGTATAACAGGAATTGTCAGTGCAAGGCTGTAGGATGAGAGAAACAAAGGGAGAACACGATGGGGCTCTGGTGAGAGCCAGCAGAGCAATGACTAGAGAAATATTCTGCCAATGAAGCAGCCCTCTGATTTTTAGATGTTGCTCCAGGCCTCAGTGTAACCAGAATAATTAGATCAGGAAATGATGTGCCAGAAGTGTTGTCTAGAAACCGGTCAGAGTTGTGTTTGATGGGAAAAAGCACATGGAAAATGGCTTTGTGGGACAATTTAGGATACCATCTGCAAGAGCAACTACAGAGGAAAGCAGCCATGGCTGAGTACTGGGCCTGCCCCACACATCCCCTACATGGGACATGGGGTTAGCGGATCCCATGAGCAAGGTGAAGCAAGCTTCCAGCAACACATCAGCAAAACACGCAATGAAAAATCACACCCTGGAACCAGCTCATGAAGGACTTAGCATCACTCACCCCTAAAAGCAGATATTTTGTACACAGAAGAACGAAATGAGGAAACAGAGAAAGGAAAAAATGCAGAGCCCAGGTAAACCCCTTGAACTTGCAGAAGTGGGCTTCTTTCAGAAAAACAGACGCTATCTCTGAGTACTTGAATAACACATGTCCTCACCCCCACTCTGCACACAATGAGAAAGCCTTGATGTGGAAGCTGACATTGAGTATCCGGGGAAAGACAATTTCATTTTCTATTCTCAAGGCCAATGGATTAAAGATAGCTCAGTCAAACTATTTCACATTTAGAAGACCCAACTAGAAGAGCTAAGGAATCGAGATTCGCATGATGATACTGTTAAGCCACATTTTCCTGATTGCTTCTGCAAAGAAAAGATAACTCCTGGAGCTGAGGGTGAATGCGCAATGGGAACTACGGATTAAATGTGAATATATTTAAGAGCAAAATGGAATTATTTTGCCTTTCGTATCAATTAATAAGCAGCATGCAAGTCCACTGGAAGAACAACTGTGTTTTCTGCACGAATAATGGTTTTTCTTGCAACAGGTTTAGCTTCTGCAGAAACTGAGGAATTTAAAAAGGAAACAGCAACATAGGACTGGGTGAGCATCGCACTGAGTCTGCTGGGATTCCTGAGTTGCTTCCCCACCTTTCACTCCTCATTCCAGCATTCTAGTTTGGGAGGGTTTGCTGAAACTTTCCAGCTGAGACAGGTACCACCAAATACCCCTTCCTCCTTGTAAATGACCAAACATTTCATTCTAAACAAAAACAGCAGTGTGTGGCAATAGGACAAAGGGAAATGGCCACAAACTGAAGCATAGGAAGTTCTGCACCAATGTGTGTGGGGACTTCTTCCCAGTGCAGTGATGGAGCACTGGAGCTGCACACAGAGGTGGTGGATCTCCTTCTCTGGAGACGTTCAGGACCCACCTGGACACCGAGCTGTGCAACCTGGGCTGGGAGCTGCTTTGGCAGGGGGTTGGACTCCATGATCTCTGGAGATCCCTTCCAACCCTACAACTCTGTGATGTGGGGACTGAAATCACAATAAATTCAATAAATTCCACAACCTTCGTACATTCAAACAAAGAAAAACAAATCCCAAACTCAAGTGCTTGGTTTTGGACGGACCTCATCTATCACAAGCATGGTGGAATATGGTCTGATGCTGCTGGGACTTCGCTTTGGAAGGAGTAGTTGTTTCCTTCTCCAAAATACTTGCTTTTCAATTGTTTTGTTTTCCTCCTTTTTTTGTCTCCCTCCAGGTAGTCTGACATTCAAAGTGATCAAAGATCCCTGCAAACCACAGCCTCTGAGTTCCAGATAAATATAGCCACACTGTTCTGCATCTGCTTGTTTTCCCAGGTTGCAAACCTGCAGTTAAAATCTACTTATTTGGGAGGGGGGGATGCAGAGAGCAAGGTGAGGTGCAGTGCACAGGGACAGGTTGCTCACAGGGTGGCAAGGAGGGGACGATGGAGGTATCCATGACCAAACACTCATGACAAACCCAGGCCACCAATCCCAAGCCATGCATGCCCACATAACACAGTATACTTTGACTTCCCAATTAGCTGGGAAGTAAAAGCAGCCATTATTTTGCACATCTGAAGTGCCAGAACCCTTCTGTCACGTTTCTCCAAAGCTAAATAATTCATGAAGGGAATCTAGTGGAACCAGCAGGCAACACATGGTGATGTTTATTTTTACCTCTTGACACGAGGGTAGGGTTTTGTGAAGAGGCCAAGGATGGATGGGTTTCCTGGAGCTGAGATGGGAGCTGTCCTGCAGCAATGCCTTAAGCAAGGACTGTGCCATGCAGACCTGCATAAGCCCCTGCCCTTTCCCCATTCCTCTCTTGTTTTGCCCAAATGATCTGTTTTTCATCATGATCCATGGAAGGATCAACACCCAGTGTGTGCATGGAGGTATCAAGTGAGCCATTTGGATCCCTTTGAGGGGTGTAAGTGCACAGCACAGCACGATCTCCACCTCCAAGGGAGGAAATGAAGGTCATGCAAAGGAATTACATTAAAGCTGAATTCTCTCAACCCTAAATGGCCATAAGAACATCTGCTCCAAACCCACCCTCCTCCAAACCCACCCTCCTCACACTGTTTCATGCATCCCAGCAGCAAAGTGGGACATCCATGTGCACAGGAGGGATGCTTCTAGCCCTGGCAGCAGCACCAGCCTAGCACCTCTGAAAGTTACTCCTGCAAAGGTGGCTCCTCCTCACCCAGAGTTTGGTACAAACAAGAGCTCCATGACTCCTTGCAAGGAGAAACAAACAACTTGGAAATCATCTGCTTCAAGCCTGATTCTGTCTCATCCAACACGTGTTACCATGGAAGCAGAGGAGGGAGCAGGCAGCCTGTGGCTGCAAATCACTGTTATTTCACTGCTCCTGAGTCTGAAGAGACAAATGGATCATTAAAAATGAAACAAAATTGAAATTAAAAAAAAAAAAAAAAGCACTTTTGAGAATAGATAGGAGATACGTAGTGCTGCAATGGTGCTTTTGGAGTCTGGGGTCCAAGTGCATTCCAATCAAACAAAGCTGAGCTTTGGCTCATTCTCAGAGGGAATGAAATATGCGCTGAATAAAATGATTTTTGTTCTCTTGTTGATCACATCGGTGTAGTGATTGTGTGAGCCCAAAGAATGGCAGCACAGCACACAAGAGGAGTTATATAAATGGATTATAAAGATGTTTTCAGCACTGTTTGGAGGAGCATACTGCAGAAAGAGACCCAAATGAGGGTGATTTAGGAAGGAACAGTTTATACCTGCTGACGCAGACCTGGTTCAGACCACAGGAGTGAGTGTCCTGAAGCTGTCACTCTGTTAGCCACGTCAACACAGTCAAACCACTGACCACAGAGTATGTGACTATAACCACAAACACAAAGTCTTCTGCTATTAGCTAGCATCCCGGGGCATAACTGAACTCAGACAAAACACGCAATTCCTAACAGCTGACAAGCACACTGCAAACACATCTTCTTGCTTCTGAGATAGGCACGTTTCACTGGGAGTAATTACCAGTAATTACCATGTATCCTCAGATTCAGAGCTGAACCTTGCCCACAGGCTGTCTCTTACCCAAAGCGTTGTGGATCTGACTGCTTGCCTTGTACTGACTCCCAGGAAAGCAGTGGGACCAAACGTGTGCAGCTATTACATGTGCAAATGAGAAATGTCCTTCTGGCATCCATCAACCCCTATGAAAAAAAAAACCCTTTTTGCAGCAGCCTGCCTTCTTCCAAGATGACTTCTCACCAGTTGTGTATCTTCTCTTTACTTGAATACCAAGGAAAAAAAAAAAAGCATATTTACAAGAACTACCAATTAGAAAACATAGTTGCAGACTCAATGAAATGACAAATCCTGAGTTTTAAGTGTCTGTGAGATTGTCTGAAGATTTTACTTAAATTTAGTAGATGGCTTCCAGGACACAAGAGAACTGGAAAGAATGAACCAAATCAGCTCAAGTCTGTTGGATTCTACGTCCAAACAGGGAAATACATGAGACGAAGATTAATCTGTCCAGGAAAATGAAGTGCTTTACCTTGGCCCAGAGTAACCCTATTCAAGACCTCATAAAGGTCCCAGACAACTGTATCAGCAATTCATGGTAAGAAAATGGCAGCACCACCAGAGGTCTCATTCTTGCCTTTTCTAGCCTTGAAATTTATTGCTAGAAGCAGGTTTCAAGCCAGCAGACCACCCCAGGGCAGGACCCCACCAACTCTGCCCTACACCAGATGGTCCTAAGCACCCACATCCCGTCTGTAGGGAACAGTAAGGGGCCATTTTTCACCTCTGATCAGTGCTTGAATCCCAGCCACTAAGAGCTGGCTGATGGTAGCATGCTATACCATCCTGAGGATCCAGAATTTATTAATATTTTTAAACACAGACATCAAATTACAGCAGTGCATGTGTTACTACTGGGCAAGACACAGAGCACCCACTTAGCTTGATGGCCTAAAGGTGAAAAGCTCCTGCACCCCATCCCCAACCCTAGTCCACAAAGATGGACCTCTTACTGTTTTATAACACATAGGCAAAGGAAGAACAGCGCACCTGAATTATTGGACCAAACAGGAATGAACTGGAAGGCAAGAGACACAGTGATGCAGGTGAATCTGGAGGATATCAGGAAAATATTTCTGTCTAGGCAATGCAGGAGATTGATTCACAAAGTCACAGAGCAGCACAAGCCAGACAGGAGACAACTGAAACACATTAGAAACCAGCTGAGGGAGAGGGAGAAAGCTGTCAATAAAATCAAACAGTATGGGAAAGGGAGGAGGCAGGAGGAGGGAGGCTCGCAGGGCACTTAGTGCTGTGTATCAATGACCTTGAGACGGATGCCATTCTCTAACAATGCCAAACTGTAGGAGGCACAAAATAATTACAAATGGGAGATTAGGCTTACAGCCTGATAAGCAGCACATGGAGTTCAATGAAGAGAAGATTTAATGAGTTTAAGTGACAAGGCTATCACTTAGAAGGAAGCATTAAACAGACAAGGAGATAGAACTGAAGGCGAAGGCAGTAAACTATTAAAAGCATCTGTGTTATTAAAAAAGCAGAGTAAACAAGGCCTGCACCTCTCAAAGAGGAATGAGGATGACAGTGGGTGTGCAGGCACAGCCACAGGGACTCTTCCTCTGAAGATGTCAAACATACTGGCTGTTTTGGTCTTAGGGAGAAGTGATGGAGCAGAGCAAGGAAGCAAAGCACCAGCTGGCTTGGTAGAATTAGATCCAGGAACAGCCTAAGGGGTGGTCCAGGTGGTTACAGGGGTTACTGCAGTTCCTGAAGGATGGCAATGGGTTGGCACTTGATGGACAAGACTGTAGGCCTGGCCAGCTTCCAGGGAGAGTGCAGCAGGATGTCAGGTGGTAGCAACCAAGGGAAGAAAACAGGTCAGAAGCTAATATTTCAGGCCAAGAAGGGCATATCTTCAATAATAGTAGCTACTGCAAATGATGACTAACTTAAGCAGACCATTTGGTGTTCCAGCCCTTACATACTTCCACCCCTCTACCGTACAGCAGAAGCAGCATTTTTAGTACACAGCTGGAGGAATCTTCTGCTGACATGGGCTGGCTGCACTTCATCTCCTATCAGAGCTATCGTGTCCTAAGCACTGAAAAGGAAAATGGGCGACATCAAAGTCAGGGCTGACCCCAGCCAGCACAAAATGGTGCTGTTTCTTGGTTTCGTGCCTTAAACAATCCTCCTCAGACCAAAATTCGTTCTGTAGGCTCTCCTGGGAAAGAATCTTACACGTGCATTTTGGCCAACACAAGATCCTGACTGTGGCTCCAGACTCTACAACTGGAATAAGATCTGAAAACAATAATCAGCACAGAACTTCCTTTTTCCTTATGAAGCCAGGGAGAGATTTGTGAGTGTTAGGAAAGATGTTTAGCACTACAGCCTTTCAAAGCCACCTCCAGTTCCTCTGACTTCACTTGTAATGCAGATAAACCGAACATGGACCCGTGGGTGCTCTCTGATACACAATTACAGCAAATATTTCCATCTTCTCCCTTCCTATATTGGCTTGACAAAAGGATGGACAGAGGGTACCTTGGCATTACAGAGACCCTTCAGTTTGGTCAGCAAAAGTGAAATCCTGCAGGATTGCCCACAGCTGAGAGCATGTTGCATTCTTTCCTTTCTCAGAAGAATCCAACTGCTGTAATTAAATCTTGTTAGAAAAAATAAATCACAACAAACCAAACCAACCAAACCACAAACCCAAAGTGTGAAAAACGGAATCTCTACAGAAGGTTCTGCCACATCTCCTTTCACTTCAGTGGGGACCATCTGCAATGAGCTAACAAAGACAGTCTCTCCCCATTTCTTAGGGAGAAACAGCCTGGAGAAGGGACATTGGAAACTGGAACTCTCCAGCTCACTGAGAGAACACAGCACCCATCTGGAAGCTTCACAGGGATACATTACTTACATTGGGAGTCACAGGAACATAAATTTAATATGGGAAAACTCAAACCTTGGTGTTTTAGGAAGCACATGCATTCTACACGCTTCCTTGTTTTCAACTCCAGGAGTTGGACTTGATGGTCCTTACGGGTCCCTTCCAACTTGGGATATTCTATGATTCTTTAATTCTCTTTCTCCCAGCCAGTGCTGGTAGGGACAAGCTGATAACTGAGCATGGGTCAGCCACAGAGACCTGCTGTCAACACTTCTGTGGCATTAGCTGGTAGTGGATGGGAGGGTCTTACCTACGGAACTCCACATACACATAATCCCTACGTGTGTGTGTGTATACATCTGATTCAGATCCATTAACTGCAGATCTCAATTCCAACAGGGCAAAGCAAAGCCCTCAGCTGAGTAACTCCTGACTTGCAGCAGAAAATCTGTTGCTGGAATCTCCAATCAAAACAACAACAGGAGGCAAAGCCAAGTGCACTGAATATTTTCTTCAGGAGTACCCAGGAGAGCTCAGCTATATGTAGCAGAGCCCTCTGTGTGGTGATTGAGGCAAGATTTCTAAGTCTTGGCAGCCAGAGAAGCGCCAGGGAAAAATTCTGCTCCTCAAGCAGGACTCAAATTACTGCATAGCCATGCTCCTGAGCTCACCATTATCACACTGATCTTATCTGCTTCCCCACGCAGCATCAGGCATGTGTCACATGGCTTCTGCTCACTCCAGACACTCCTCTTAGCTGCTGTAAGCTATAGGGCAATAAACAGGAAGGATGGATGCTAAGTTGGATGGTGCCCAAGAACCTCACACCTACTGCCCGACCTAATGGCTGGGAACCCTACCCACACCATGAGGGCTGAAACTAGAGGATTCTCGAGGTCTCTTCCAACCTAAGCCATTCTGCAATTCTGAGATCTCATCTGCAGAAGAAGCCCAGGGGAAAGATGCTGCAAAATTCATGGCTGATTTTTAACCAGGGGGACAGGAAGAGCAGAAAGCAACTCTTTCAAACAGGACAAAGGGAGATGGCATGTTCTTTGGTGAAACGGGGCTGACAGGGCGTGAAGCAAAAGAAGGCAATGACAGTGACTTCAACCAGGATACGAGTGAAGCCATACAAGATGACAAAGAAAAACTGGCTCACCCCTCCTGAAGACCAGTGACAGCTCAAGAGGAGAGTAATCTCTGTCCAGAGACAAACTCTTCTCTTGTCTGCTAACCCTTAAATGAGAGCGAGGCAGGGCAGACCCAGAGTCCATCCCTTCTGATCACTCAGGTGTACTGCTTGCACCCAAACTCCCTGGGTTTGCCACATCCTCTCACCTGGTGCTCAACCATTGGTTCAGGCCATGACTTTGTAATTCCACTGCACAGGAGTTAATCTTTCAGACTCTGTGGCTCTACCTGCTGTATTACAGTTGTCCCGAGAACGCCTCTGGCCTTGGACAGCTGTGGATCCAGACAGCTCTGTACTGGCCATTCCCTACTCATTGCAACACCTCCCTTCAAAGAAAAGATCTTCTTGGAAGGAAAGGTCACAGATTGAGCTAACCCAGGCCCACAAGCATCACTAAAGTCCCACCAGAATGTGTGGCCACATGCTCGCTCTCCCTTACAAAGGGCAGGCAGCAACCCAGCACTTAGGAGTTGGGATCCTAGGCCAGATTCTCCATGCAGCCTGTGACACTCAGGCATTTGGCTGAGATGTAATTCAACATTTTTTCTCCAGCACATGCATTTATTTCCCTTTGCAGTGTCAGTTTGCCCAGCCAGTTTTGTGAATAATTCAGCACCACTAAGCACAAAAGAAGAAAAAAGTCAAAGAGCAGCTTTAAGTTTCATTCCAGCATAATCTCCCCTTCACTGCTTCTGGAGGAGCAAAATCTACAAGTGGAAAGAAAGCACACTGCCACAGCTATATGGACATACACCTGTGTGCATGGAAATCATCCATTTGATAGAAATAAGTGCTACTCAAAACTCTCCTCACCTTGCTGCTTCTGCTCATTGCCACTTGGAATGATGGGGACACCCACTAATTTCTTACAGACATCCAACAGATGTTAAGGGTCAACAACCAGGCAATAGAGATAATCTTGCAAGCCAGGACTCAGAAAAATAGAGAGGGGACATCTCCCAGTTCTGTGGTATATTCCTGGTGCTGCATTGAAGTCAATTCATCTCTATAACGAATCCATTAGTAACATAATAAATTAGTCAGTCACAGTCTCTTTTTTCAACAGTTTTCCCACGCAAAGGGTCTTTAAGATGAGTGTGCATGTGTTTCAGCAGTCATCTGCAAAATGAGGATGTTATCATCTCCTTTCTTGCTTTGTCTGGAAATTTGTTTCGCTGCCCCTCACTGCCAGTCTGCAGCTCTAAGAAAAGCAGTGTTCTAAATATGGACAAAACCTGTAGGCATGCTGCTCCTAATAGTGCTATTGCTGGGACTGGGCCATCTTTCATTCCCCAAAATTGCAGCACTCAGACCCTTTCCCTGAGAGGAGCAAGGGGATGTTTCTCTGGAATGCTGAACATTATTGCCCACACAATTCTGACCTAATTTGTATGAGCAATTGCTGTGTCTGGGAGCAGCAGGCAGCACAGTCAGCACACAACATCCAGCTGTAATAACTGCCTGTGCAAACAGTGCCTATAGGTGAGTGCTTGTTTCAGAAGACAACTGTTACTTTAGCTTTTATTAAGTCTTACTCTTTACAAGTCCCTGGCTGCAGAAAACCTTGTTCTTTCATGTGGGGTTACACACCTGAAACAAGCAGTGAACGCATCCCCTTCTCCTTGGAAGTGACCAGACCCTGGAAAAGCTTCTGCACTTAACCTAAGCAGTAAGCATAGCTGCTCTTGTTTCAATGCTACATTAGCTGACAAAGTAATCTTCAGAAATGGTGGCTATTAATCTCTGCTGACTTTTCTATGAGCTCTCATGCCCTACTCCCTGTTGGCTGCCCAGATACAGGCTGTGTTTGGTGGATGCTATCAGCACTGCATCAGGATGCATGCAATAACATCCCCTGCATCTGTAAGGAGCGGTCTCTATCTCCCAGAGAGACAGAGCAGAAAACAGTGCCTGTGCAATGCCTGCCTCTGACGACAGCACTGTAGTGAGCGTGGCTGCTCAGAGATGAGCTGCTGTGAAAACAGTGCCTCTGGGGCTGCCAGACTCTAGATTTTGATCTCACACTGCTGTGGATCCCAAGTAACCCAATGTGTGGCACAGGTTTATAGCAGCCAGGCTGAGGGAGCTATCAGACCTTGGAAACCTGCAGTTGTTCTTAAATTCTGCAACCTCGCTGCACCTGCTAATCAAAAAACAAGAAGCATTTTCAAATTATTCCACATTGCTCATTTATATGAAATGTGTTGCTCCAGCAGTGTTTACACCCAGCCAGATGATGCAGCAACACCAAGAGCTGCTTCCCTGACACATTATTCTTTAGGATTCAGTTTGGAAGGGGACAGTCTTCACTCATATTCCTACTTTATCTGGTAATCTGGATGACCTAACCCATAATGCAGGTTAAATGTGTTGTCTGGAAAGCCTTCCTCCTTTAAGACAGGCAGCATTACCTTTGCAAAAAGCCATATCTGTACCCCTTTTGTTCTTCTCAAGTTACACAAGCTGTAAGGGCTCCTGAGGTCACTTCTCAGCTGTCTGCACTCTCATGAACTGAGTTGTGGATTATGCCATATGACCTGTGGAACAGCATGCACTGAAATACAGGAAAGCATCATAAAATAACTTCAGTTGAAAGGGAACTCCAGAGATCACTGATACCATGTCAAATAACAAGGCACCAGATAGGAAAGAGATGACAATATCTGTTGTCATCGTCAGAGCTGGTTTAAGCAACATTACTACCACCAAATGTCCCCACCACAGGTAGCCCTGCCCCTGTCAGACCGTGATCAGCCAGCTTACTGCCATCCAAAGCAACCTGTTCTCATGCAGTATTATGTTTTCCCATGATTATTCCTATTCCTCACACAAAAATGAAGTGCTGTGAAAGCAAAACACCAAAATGATGTCTCACTGCTACAGTTCCCATGTAACCACTGAGCTGCTGTCAAAGAAGGAGGGGAAAAAAAGAGAGGAAAGCTGGGACATGTCTCTGCAAAAAAGAAAAGTGGATTCCTTAGTTGGTCGAAGGATAAGAGTAAGGAAAAAAATCATTGCAATAGTAAACCCAATAATAAACACTAAAAACTAGTAATTAAGGTAAGGTTAAGAGTCAAAATCACAGAAATGCCAGATGCTATTTCTTCAGGGAACAAATCAAACCTTTTGAATTGTTGGATCACTGTATATCTCCTATGAAGACCTAATTAACACGACCACAACAGCTTCCCAAGAAAATAAAATCCCTTTTTCAGTTGATATTGTTATCACATCGCAATCAGAAATGTACTGTCAGAAGCAAAGGAAAAACAGGAGTAAAATCAATATCCAGCTCCAGCTTTTATTTTCAGCAAAGGAGAGCTCTCATCACACACACCTTTTCCAGACCTTCAGTACAGTCCAATACTTTAATTTTAACCTCATGCAATCTGCCAGCTAACAACATCTGGGCAAATCCTCACTCTGCCTAATATCTGAAGAATTACAGGATTGAGCCTGAAACAAGCCAAGCATTGCTGCACCAAGGCATCTGGGGGACTGTCACTGTGATCAGATCCTCAATGCTACAGTCACAACAAACAACTTGGCCTTAACAACATCACCACACCTGAGAGCTGAGTCACTGTTGATGCCAAGAGACAGAGAAAGGGGCACCATGTCAAGATGTGAGCTTGTAACGTTTGCTTCAGCTGTGATAACTCTGCAACTGACGTTTGCACAACGGAACGGAAAATCACTTGAGAGCAGGGCTGTTGTTTCCTTGCAGCCTTTCCCAGGAGCAGCACTGAACCATCCTTGGGTGGGTGGCTTGGCATGGCATGGACATAGATTTGTACGCAGGCAGACAAAGCCATGAACTTGCCATGATAGTGATAGGACAAGAGGGAATGGTTTCAAACTAAGACAGGGGAGATTTAGGTTAGATATGAGGAGGAAGTTTTTCCCTCAGAGGGTGGTGATGCACTGAACAGGTTGCCCAGAGAGGCTGTGGATGCCCCATCCCTGGAGGCATTCAAGGCAAAGCTGGATGTGGCTCTGGCAGCCTGCTCCAGGGGCTGCTGACCCTACCCAACCCACAGCAGGGCGGTTGGAACTTGATGATCTTTGAGGTCCTTTTCAACCCAGGCCATTCTATGATTCTATGAACTTGTGCAGTCCAGCCAGCACAGAAAGAGATCTACACTTGATAAATATCTTTACTCTCTGGATCTGTCCTCAGCAGGTTCCTGTTTGTATACGGAGACCCAGCACCTCTTTGTTCTTGGCTTAGAAACTGCCATTCACGTCTTTGACATAGAAATCACTGATATAACCATCAGGCACATGTGTATAGTTTTACAAGTAGCTCTTTTTTTAATATGTTCTTTTTTATACTGGTCAGGAGGTAATATTTTCATACTAGCCTAGCAGAAATATTTATAAACACCATCCTGTGCCATACTACTGGAGAGCTCTGTGTTTGGGCACTTTGTCTTTCAGTGACTCTGATATCAGAGGCAATCCTTTGCTCTTAAAGGGAAGCTATATGAAAACAGAAGGATGAGGTCTGCAAATTTTTATAGCTCTGTATTTAGCTCACACACAGACAGTGGAGAGGATGGCAGTCTCAAAAGATGTATGATCTACCTACATTAAACTGCATCTAATTTTAAAAGCACCTCTGAGCATCCAGCCACTGTTTAAGCTTTGACAATCATACCTTATGAGATAGGCCCTACCCAACACACAGAGAGCAAAGCCAAAAGTCAGGGAGGGAACTGATGCCAGAGGTGTGATGGCTCAGCATGCTCAAGACATGGATGACAAAGGTTGAGACCTGAAGGATATGAGATTTATAGAGACATTTCTAAAGTCCTGTCAAGGTCATGCTGCAGTGTATGTGCACTATGCTGACCATGAGAGGACACTGTTGCCCTTGGTGGTTACTGATCTCAGGCTCAAGCAAACCATCATTAGGGGACAATAGAGAAATCCCTCTGTTCTTAGCTCGGCTTGGACTCTTCCCCCAGATCAGTCATCTCCTTTCAATGACTCCTCCCTCAAGAGACCCTGCTACGCTCCCACCAGAGCAGGACTCCAGGGAAAACCCCAGAGCCAGGGTCTTACCATCTATGAGCTCCTCTCGTCCTGTTTGAATAGAGGACACAAGTCCCACAAATACTCCTAAAGGTACATGGAGCTAAATTCACTCCTTTCCCTGAGGAAAAAACAAAACAACAAGCCAGGTCTGAGAGGAGTGGAAGAGAAATCACGTCCAACACAAACCTGTCTGTGGCTATTTAACAGAACTAAGCTGCAAAGCCAAGGAACAGTAAAGCATCAGAACAGGGAGACGAGAGTAGGCTGAAGCTTGCCTCAACAGCATTCTCTGCTGCTCACTTCCTGAGTTTTAAATTCATCCCTGACCTCACATCAGGCCAGCCAGGTACACATTTGGAACAAGAAAACTGGCCTGGCCAGCAGACTGACTGCTTGGGCTCCAGGTGTGGCCCCAGCATGGTGCTTAGCAATGTAGGTGTCACTTCATCCTCCAAGAACCTCCACACTTAGTTTATTTCACTGATCTGGAACTGAGCCTGTGCATAGCACAGTAAGCAGAGATTTGTGAACTAAGTGGGCATGAGAAAAAAGAAACATGGTCTGTTTGGTTCACAGGAAGAAATTCAGAAGACTTCTGAAAAAGCTGCAAGTCGTGCCCATAGGACCTCTTTCACTCAATTCTGCTCATGGTTCTTGGGGTAGAGCATGACCAGAAGTCCCAAAACCCATTTGAAAAATGACAGTCCCTCTAGATTCACCCACTCTGCACTCCTCAAGCAAGCATTCAGCACTCTGAGCAGGAAACCATTTGAGTTCTCCTTTTCTTAAGAATGCTCCAAGATCAATGTCCTTTTCCTGCTGGACATTCCCAGCCCTTTCAAAAATTCCTGCACAATTTTTCCACGCATTCCAAAGGATGGCAAGGCTGTCAGAGTCCCATAGGAAGCAAACTGAAACAGGCCAAACAGATGGGCTGGAGTGTGGTGGCACTTACAGCAGATGGTACTACAATATTAAACTAACATTATCGTATGCTTAAGCCACAGCCTGGATCACTGCTGATTGCAGAGCCAGCCTAGTGAAACATGCAGATGAGAAACAAGCCTCATATTACTAAACCACCTTTCCAAGCATCCCATTCCCACAGAAGAATGCCTCACCAGCACCTCTCTCAACAGCAGAGATATGCTAACATAACGTAAACTATGTTCTGATGAACAAAAACCATTCATGATAACTTGAGCACTCTTGCAGATGCCTGCTGGAAAATAATCTCCTTGAGAAAGTGCAAAATAAGCTTCTCTGCAGCAAGAGGTAGAGGTGAACAGAGATTAAGGGGAAAAAAACACCACGTAGTTCTGCACTTGTCCACAGTATGACAGGCCTGGACAACACAGGATGGCATAAGAGGCCACACTTGTAGGTGACTAACCAGATTAACATTATAATGCTCCTTCATAAGGCAGAGAAATCAGGATGCATTACAGTAGAGCGACACCAGCTGCAGTGCAGAAGGCAGCATTTGAGATGTTGAATTTTATCAGACTCCATTTCTTGGCTGGGGTCCTTGCTTGGAGCCTGGGTCCTTGGAGCACTCCCCCTGTCCTGCACTGAACCGCCATGAAATGAAAAAGGAAAATAAAGGTAAAGCATCCACACTCCTTGCTCTGGATATCGGAAAATATAAATACATCTGATCTTCCTTCCCTGTGTTTAAATATTAAAAAAAAAAAAAAACAGAGCTGGCAAACTCCTCCCCACAGAACCACGTCCAGAAGGGCTCCAAGCCCCGACTGAATGGGCTGCGTCCAGCAGTGCAACCTTTCTGACCATGAAAAAAGCAAGTGAGTCTGACTAGCAGCCAACAGCATGGGGATAACTCTGCTATTGCAACGTGTGATACTCAGCCCCAGTAAAAAAGAGGTAGGAAGTCAATGCCCATTTTTGTTATTGCCACTGGATGGCAACAGACGTTAAGCAGAGACGTTGAGTTATCACTGCACAGACCTCACATCCATTTGCTGCTCTCTGCCTTCAGTATCACTTTGCAAAACAGTTCAGACTTAGACATGAAGCTGGTGGCTAACTATTTTTGAATTTCATGTATCTGGCTGTGAGCTGGACGAGGGCCACAGAAGTACCTAAAATTGGGTGTCAAAAGCACAGCTATGTGCATCAAACAGCTTCACCTGCTCCACTAATCTTCCATGAAGCTTCAGAAACACTGTGCTCAGGTGGGACTTTGCTATGGTCACAGCAGGGTCAGTCCCCACATGGATTCTGGAAACACTACTGAAATCATTCCATCTTAATGACAGCGTGTGGAGGTGAAACTGCACTACCAAGGTGACATATAACAAGGAGGTAACATGAAGACTGGAAGGTTTAGTCTCCTGCATGTTGGTATCCTCTTTAGGATAGAGGCAAGATAATTCTGCTAATGATTTTACTGTTCTTGCTTTGGGTAACATCATTCTGCTGCACCTCCACTGACAGGCACTGTGCCATACCCCTCTGTTCTTATCATGAGGATGAATGTGGTCCATGCCAAATGCCTGGCGTGCAAACCCAAGTTGGCATATGGCACACATTTAATGCCTCTATTGCAAAGCTCAGCCAAGACCTCAGGTCAGAGCTACAAAGGCAGCTGCTGTCCCCTTAGATGGGCTCTGCCTTACCATTTTTCTGCCAGCTGATGCCACTTCAAGGTCATGCAGCCTGGAGAGACACAAGGGGAATGCTGTGGTTCCACCAGGCCATTTAACGTGCCCCTTCAGTTCACCCCTGAAAAACAGCTTAAGAGTTTCATGTGAATTCATGTCAGTTCTTAAGTGAGCAGTAAATTCCTCTTTCCCAGGTCAGGAGAGCCCCCTATTCTATATTCAACACATAAATTTAACTGGTCCCCAGACATAGCAACCTGAGCAGCAAATATCCATGACAGGAAGCCAGAGTAAACCAGACCCTGCAACCATCCATATTTCATACCCAGAGCCCACCCTTCCTACCCTGAAACATGCTTTAGCAATAACCTTCTTGGTGAGCTTCATATTTTTGTTCTTCTCATCTCTGACACTGGAGCATCTTAAGGGAAAAAAGCACAAACTGAAACACAGTCCTGGTACATCACCAAGCAGTAATAAGCCTCTCATATCTGTCCTGGAGGAAACCCTCCTGCCACTACAGACCTATAGGAATGTAGACAGGAAACACAGACACACTGTGATACGAGTAGAAAGCCATGCACACAAGGATTTTCTGACTGCCATGTGGGAACAATCCCCTGCTAGCATCAGTTTGAACAACAGCAGAAAGTAGCGGGAAAAGTTAAGCCAAAAAACCCCAAGTAAGATGAAGAGAAACTGGATTTGTATTGTATATAAGTGCACTGAGTTCAGCAGATCTACAGCCACATGAAGTTTGGCATTTTGGATTTTGTGTTGGGTTATGCGATGAATTCAAAGATACTCACATGGCCTGGAAGAAAAAGAAAAAAATCTGAGGGAACAGACCTCTTCCAAACAGGGGCTGGAAGGCAGTATGAGGGATTTTCCAGGAAAGCTGCTTTGTTGACAAGCATACTTGTCCCTGCAAATTGCACTGGGGCATGAAATCTCTGGTGCTCAGCACAGAGAAATTAGCTGCCCTGCTGGTACTGCCCAGGTACTTCCCTAAATCTAAGATCTTGAGCTGTGTGCCTAGTGTCACCTTCAGCATTTAACGTGGTTGCAGGGATCACCTGGGACCCGACGTGCATACTGCAGAAAGGCTGTGCAAAGGAAATTCAATCAGCCCTGCAGTTTTGAAGGCTTGAGCAGGGCCTGGGCAAGGCCTTCCAAAAAGAGAATTTGGGAATGGGGAGAGAAAAGATGGAGCTCACACACCTGTAAAAGAACTAAGAGATGCACAATGTGATGTTGTGTGCCCTGAGATCTGGCAGGAAAACAAACTAAGGAGCAATAATGATGTTTGTTATTCAGCCTATTAATGGTACTAATTCATTACTGCTAAGAGTATCAGTATTAAGATATCTAATTCCACTGCAGATCTTGCAGTAGGCCCCTCAGCACATCCTGCATGTTCAGGCTGCTTCCTTACCATACTTGCATGTTTGAGTTTACAGAACTAGCTAAATTAGATGTACGTGTGCCACAAAGGTGCCTGCCACATCTCCAGGCCATCACGAGGTCAGCAGTCTGCACAGGTATGGACAGACAAACAAGATGTTCGCTGGGCAGCAGGGACTGGGGCTGTCTGAACTCCATCCAGCTGTCTGTAGGGAAGCAGCAGCTCTCTGCATGCCAGCCTCTGCTGTGGACACAGCAGGCTCAAGCAGCCTTCATGTTTCTTTCTGCTACAAATGTGAGTGTACCTGCATTGCCATGGGTGTGCCCAGCTCTGAGCTGCAGTTACCCGGTGTTAGTAGTATCCTTTGCTCAACAGTGCTAACATCTCCCCTGTAAGGAACTTCTCTCTCCTCCCCCTTCTTCCCAGGTAGGAACAGAGGTAGAGGCATTAAGTTGAGTCAGGGGTGCTTCAGGTTGAATATTAAGAGAAGTTTCTTCCCAGAGGGAGTGGTAATGCATTAGAACAGACTGCCCAGGGAGGTGGTGGAGATGCTGTCCCTGGAGGCGTTCAAGGAAAGGGCAGCTATGGAATTGAGGGACACGGTCAATGGGAATAGACAGGGGTTGGACTTGGTGAGCTTATAGGTCTTTTCCAACCTGTAATTCTCAGTAGCACTGCGAAAATCAACAAAAACATCTGCATTTACCTTTCTGCTTATTTAAAAACGGTGGTAGAGGGGAAGCCAAAGGGCTTCTTTTCTCAGAGTCCTTGGAAGACACCTTACTTTGGTTAACAACAGTTTCTTCAATGGGTTTCTTCAGGATTATTCTTTCCTTCAGCTCCTCGGTGCTGACGGCCGATGTCGGAGGCTCAGCACTCACTTTTGGGGCAACAAAGGAGCATTTCAGGTACGACGCAGAGTCTGCCAGGTTCTCCCTGTTCATCCTGCTCTCCATGGTTTTACTAGCCTCGTAATCCAAGGCGCTGGCACGTGAGCTATTCTCTTCCTTGATAATGTCCATCACCATGGGCTTCATGAGAGGGGAGTCCTGCTCCCTCTTCGGGCTCTCTTCAGAGGCCGATGAGGCATCGCAGGATTCAATTATGAGCTCGCTATCGAGCTCAGCCTCCCGCTCCTCCCGCAGGATGCTGTACTGGATGGACGGGGATGCAGGTGATGGAGGGGGCCCTCCAATGTGGCTGAAGGTCATGTAGTTGGAGTGCAGCACCTCCTCGGCAGCCAACGGGTCCTCCGAGACCAGTTCAATCTCTGAGTCCCCTGACTCGGCACTGCTGGCTTCATTATCCAGGGGTGAGGGGACAGCAGGGCGTCCAGGCTTCATCTTCTGCTCTTGTTTCTCTGCAGAAATGGCTGGTGACTGCTGCACCTCAGAGGTCTCAAAGGAGAAGCCTTTTGCTTCCTTAATGGCACTGATGAGCTCATCTTCCGACAGGCTGCCTTTGCCCTGTGATTCTGAGCCTGATGGTTCTGTGTACAGAAAGAAAGGGAGAAACATGAATAGAAGTGCTATTTGCTGGCTGCTTAGGCAACAAACAAAAGACTTGATGCTAGCGTAGTTCCCTCTAGAAGAGCTGGTAACACAGGCAGAAGAAAGTCATCACATCTGGGGTGACTAGTAGTAATCACAGCTTGTCCTCAGAGTATTTCCCATGCACACACGTTATAAAAGTAGCATCACTATAATCACTTAGCAAAGGAAAAGCTGAGGCACAGAGGTGATGGTGGGCAGAGCTTGGCCAACAGCTCAGCAGAATGACTGCTACCAGGGAAATCACCAGTCATGAGGAACATGGGGTCAGGGAACCAGTAAGTTCCTGACAGTCATGACTGTAATAACCTATGTGTATGTTACTAGTAATGTCAAGCTAACTTTTGAGGTTGACAATGAATTCTGTTAGCTTTCATCTCAGCTATGTTTGGGAAGGAGACCCATTTTCCCACCATAACCCACTAATATTACTCTAAAGAGATGTTTGCCTGTTTGCCACAACAATGAACGACCAACTTGTCACCAAAGATTTGAAACAAATTTTTCTCTGAGGTTAAATAACATTTCTCTGCATCTTCTATCTTACTGTGGATGGAAGAAGAAATATTTGGTGAAAATAGGAAAACAAAAAGGCTGTCTTGGTCAACCTGGACTGGGAAGAAGCCCACATCCTCTATGAGGAAGAAATCCCAAAAAGGACTTGTACCCATTCTGCTTTCTTGAACACCTCTTTGTCACATGGGATTTCATAATGAAATTTAAAAAAAAGTAAAATTGCAAATAAAGTGTTCGTGAGATGTGACGGCTGCAGCAGGAGGTGCATAGGCAGCTGTCTCAAACATGTTTCCACTGATCATTTACCAAGCATCAAGCAGCAGAAATCCCAGTCCACAAACACTGTACAAGGCCAGATAGGCCAACTGAACCATAGGGTGCATTTCCCATTGGACTCCTGAGCCTTCTGACTTTGCCATCAGTGGTAATTAATGCACCAGGCTTCCATGGTTCATCCATCCACCATTGCTGGCAGTCAGCTTCCCCCTTACATTTCACAGGACTGATGAAGAGATCATAGAATTGTTTGAGCTGGAAGAGCCCTTTAAAAGTCATTTTGTCCACCTCCCCTTCAATGAACAGGGATGCCAACAGCTTGATCAGGTGCTCAGAGCCCTGTCCAGCCTGACCTTTAATGTTGTATTAAGGGAAATATTGGTGTTGGGTGGATGGTTGGACTACATGATCTTGGAGGTCTTTTCCAACCTTGGTGATTCTGCAATTCTACAATTCTGTGATGTCCTGCTTGGGGACAGGCAAGAATTACAACCCTCTCTCTGCTCCCAAAACAGATTTGTTCTGTGCATCTCTCAATACACATCTCAGCAGCAGTCTTGAGCACACATCACTGGCATGTCCACAGCTCCTCCAACAAAACAGCTCCCTCAGAACATACCCATATCATATCTGGCAGTTTGTAGCCCTTAGCCATGGCATTCACCCTGGTTAAAGGGAATCCTCTGTGTCCAGGAGAACCTACAATAAGGTTCAGTCACCTCAAGGCTCAGCCACACACACTTTGCCTGCTGCAATGAGATTCAGTTATCTAGCACCATTCAGTCCTTTCACAGCCACCAAGGATAGCATAAATAATAATTAGTGCCTGAAGTTCTTAATTACCTCTTAGTGCAAAAACTGTAAATCGATAAAAACCTGAATGCTGCAGATGTAGCATGTGATATCACTCAGCCAAACAGAACAAGAAGAATGGGATGCCTTAAAGCTAATTTATCTCCTGAAGATTCTAACTAACACAAGCTGTTGGAGTTAATGGGGACTCCTTTCTTTTTGTTTTTTTAAGGTACATAAATGCACACACAGCTCTGGAAGAGTTTCTCTAAGTGTTGTCAGTGCAGGTGGAGATCCCAAACTGTTATTTTATGGGAGTTCCACTAGACTTCCTCATGCCCCTAGAATTCATCAAAGGAATGAAAATTCTGGCATGGGGACACTCATTTTCAATTAACAGGGTTTTGATCCAGGATGCTGAAATTTAATTTCAAGTTACAAAATTCTGTTTCCTGACAGAGAATTTCATTTCTTTTTTAAAAAGCCCTACTGCTTTCATGTTTTAACGGTGTGCAGCAGTGCATAATATAGGAAATGAGGAACAGACATCACATAACATTGCAGTAATCAGATGATACGAAAACGTGAGGGATATTGGTGCCTTCCACCCCCCTCTCCCAGCAGTTGAAGCCAGCAGTCAGCAGCCCTTCACAGAAATTGGCCCTTTGTCCCTCTATAAATGAGATGGCAGGATTTCCCTCATCAGCATTTTTTGAAAAGCAGCACTTTCACCTGAAAACAGCACTCATTTTTACCAATTCAACCCAATGCTCTGCAAGGGCAAAAGGACACTAAACAGCCATTAAAATCTAAACAAATCATCCAAGTCCTTCACAGCACCCTGGTCCTGCATCCCCTTGGGCAGCGTGGTCAGCTGGGACCACGAAGAGACCCCAGAATCACTGATGATACACGTGATGTCACCCTGCTGACCACCAGCAATGTGAAAAGCTACAGGAACAGAGCAGAAACACCTCCACCATGAAGACCTGTTACCATCAGCAATGCCACAGCTGTTACACAAATGCAGAACCAACAGTGCTACCACTTGCTGAACAGCAAAGGTGGGATGGCCTTACCTGTGCCAGAGGATGGTGGTGTGACAGAGCCTGGGCTGTCATCTTCTGGCTCTGACACCGTCACCGTGGGTACCACCTCATGGCTCGGCTTCAGGCCAGATTTGGGCTGCGTGACACTGGCCCCTTTGCTGGTGTCCTCTCTGGCACCAGGGGTCTCGGTGAGCGTGATCTTGACAGGCGCAGTCACCACAGAGGTGTTGTGCTGGTCTCCAAACCTTTTGTCTTCAAGTGGGTCTTGATCTTTGGGAGCCTTTGTGGCCTCTGAAGCCACTGTCCTCTGAAGTTCAGCAGCGAGGTCAGATCTGATGGGTGCTCCTTGGTACTCATCGATAAGGTCAGGGCTCTCATCTTCCAAGTCTGGATCATGTTTTTCTTGGTATTTTATTTCTTCTGGTCTACTTATGTCCATGTATTTATAACCTTCCACTTTCATGGGATCTGCTAAGGTTTTGTCAACCTCAGCAGACTCTGCAGGTGTCATCTCAATTCCCGAATCCAAGCTAAACAAGCCACGAGATTCAAACCCAGTCACATCTTGAACAGGATGCCCCAGTGCATTAAAGCCCTCTGTGCTGCCTGAGCAGGGAATGGGGCTGTTCTCCTGCTGGTAGATGCCCGTGAAGTAGGTGTTGTCCCGGGGAGTGGTGTAGTGGACATCTGAGATCAGGGAGGTGTAGAAGGAGCTGTCGGCCCCACTGGCAGAGCTGGAGCCATAGTCAAAGAGGCGTGATGAGGCCATGACACCTACAGCAAATGCACAAGAGAGCAACGTGAGGAGACAAGTACCAGCATGCATCAGTTTTTCTGAAAAAAAAAAAAATAATAATAATAAAAAAAAAAGCTTCTGGGAGATGTATTTCATTCTTCTCTTAAGAGACCAGAAATATCAACCACGGAACTGCAGCACTAACTCTTTAACTCCCATGATGCAGAACACTGATCAAAAATCATAAAACCATGACACCTGTCTAGAAAGCCATATCACATTCATCACCTACACTGCACAGAGGCATAAAAGCAGTGAAACCTTTACACATGGCCCTGCATCATCCCCATGCATCACCTTTAATTTCCTGATCATGCTTTATCACCTGGGGATGTGGCAAAATAAATTATAAAAGGCAGCTACTCTGTAGCACCAAAAGAGAGCACAGTTCAGCAGCAGAAATGCAAGATGCCCTCAGTGGAAGCTGGAGGAGGGGAGAAAAGCATTCAGAGGGGCTGCTGGATCAGGATGTGAAAGAATAAAGCAGACACCTATAGGACCTGGTGCCTAGTTGTTACTGTTAACTGCTTACATGCTGCTGCACACAGCACTGAAGAGGCAAGCTGGCTTTCTCTAACCTCTGCCCATCACTCTGCAAGAGATACACAGCTTCTGACCTGCTCCACATGTGCACTGTCCTGGGCTACAAAGCACAAGGCAAACTAAAGGGACACTGCTGCAGCTGCAGTGTCAGAAGCCACGAGGTATCAGTGGGAATGCCCCCAAGCTGCTTGCAATTATTTTCTTCCCACTTCGCATGTATACAACAACACCTTTAAGTACAGTCACAATTTGTTTTGTCCAGCTGCTGTGAGGTACGTGCAGCTGATACAGCGAGCTGCAAACAGCATTTTCTCCCCTTCAGCAATCCTCAGTACCTAACCACAGGCTTTGCTTTACTGCACAATCTTGCTGGATATTCCACATGCACAGCCCAACCCCTGCACAGAGGCAGACAACCAGCTCCCACAGGCGTACTTTTGCATTGCTCAATGCTGTGATGACTTGCATACAGCTTCTCTTCCCCAGGTTGGAATGGTATGCTTACTCTTTCACAAAGGGAAACCCGGTGGTACAGAGAAAAAGCATCCTGAAAGAGCCATGTGTGAAAAGTTACTCCCCTTCTTGCTTATAAGCTCCTCTCAAGCCCCGGAAGGCTGCAATGAGGTCTCTCTGAGCCTTCTCCAGGCTGAACAAGCCCAGCTCTCAGTCTGCCTTCATAGGAGAAGTGCTCCAGCTCTCTAAGCATTCTCCTGGCCCTCTTTGGACTCGCCCCAACAGCCCTGCATCTTTCTTGTGCTCAGAAACCAACCCCGGATGCAGTATCAAAAATAAAAGAAAATTCTGAAATGATCAGCATGTAAAAAAGGGACGTTATTTTTCCTGCAAAACTTCTCTTGCTGAGCTTATTTTTTGAGGACTGCTCATAAACAGGTTTGGGTTTTCACAGATGTGCTGCTTAGCTAAAATTACTGGATGCACTGTTTATGCCAACACGTTTCAGCCTGTTCAACTGCTGACTAAAGAGTACTTTCACCTGTTGTTTGTAATTTATCATCTGTGCTGGGTGAGTGGCTACAGAGATTATGGAGTGTTGGAGTTGCCCTTTCATCAGCTGATTCCCAGGTGCCTCTTGGGCCTGACCCAAAACCCACCGAATTCACTAGAAAAAAATCCCACTGATATCGAGTGGCTACAGAACAGCTCAGGATGGCAGTGCAGCCCTGACTGCTTTGGGTGCTCACAAAAAATGCAGCAGCACCAAGCAAAAACACAAGAGCTGACTTCAAATGGACTCACTGATCACAAGCCTGTTCTTTGCAGTGCTTTTGCAGTTAACAATGAAATGGGACGTGTTTCTCCTTGGAGTCCTGGCACACATGAGCAGGTGGGGTTCGCAGCAGCAGGACAGGGAACCTAACTCACAAGGCAATTGCAGAACCAAAAGCTCAAAGACAGCTGAAACTGCCTAATTACTGGGATTTAATGCAACTGTATTTCCACAGAGAATGACTGAAAGCCATAACTGAATGCATCTCTTAGTGAGGAAGCGTGAATGTGCTGCTATTAGGCTGGCCATTAAAGACATGGAAACCTGCAGAAGCTGAGCCGATTTCTGCTGAAGAATGGCACATTCAGAGCCCGGCAATTAAGCAATGCCTTCCCTAATTTTAAGTTAATTTAGTTCAATATCCGTGGGAAGGAGAAGCCTTGAATAGATGTGGTAACGGATGGCAGGATCAGCTCTGAAGTTACCCTTGTTACAAAGAGTGTTTTAAAAACTGAATGTCTCTCAACTGTGCCCAACAACCCGCCTGCCAGTCCAGGTGAAGCCAAGCCATTCAGTGCTGGGAGCAGCAGTGGTGTCTGCTTGTAACACAAGCCCTCGGGAAACCATTGCACTTCCTGCAGCCACTGAAGAAGCAATGGGTCTGATTCCAGCACTCTGAGCACAGCTGAGAGCTCACTACGTCGCATGCAGTTTCAACAACTCAAGAATTTCCCTTTTTTCTTTTCCTTTTGGTTGCAAAACAATTGCTTTGTTTTCTCAGCATAAGTAACGGAGAGCTCCAGAAATCCTCCCTACAGAGTTCAGCAACTGACACGCTACAGTAACTTAGAAATGATGGGTTCATAAAGAATAACTCTTAATTTAAGAAAGGCAGCTGAAGAGACCAGGTTGGACCAATGAAAGCTGCAGTGCTCCAGCACATTGGAAGAGGAGCTGTGATTAGGTTAGTTGAGGAGTTGAAGAGAGGATAACAGACAAAGAAAATGAACTAATTCAAATGAAAATGATGTCTGTTCCCAAAATTTGAGTATGCTCAGTCTTCTCTTCTTACAAGGTAGAGGTAACAATGAACAAAGTCCCATGAACAAGGGGACTACTGTCTGACTGTCCCAAGTGATGCTGTAGGGTCTCTCAGACCCCAGAGCAAGTCACCGCTGAGGCTTCCTTTCTGATGGCCTACATAGGTTGTGCTTACAAATCCCACATCAGCAGCTCAGCTTCCAGCCTCTCCATTTTTATGTTTCAGGTACGTACATTAGGTTGGATAGCTGGAAAAGTTTCTTCTAAGAAAGAGTGATCAGACACTGGTATAGGCTGCCCAGAGAAGTGATGGAGTCACTGTCCCTGGACGTGTTCAAGAACCATGGAGATGTGGCACTGAGGGACATGGTCAGTGGGCACAGTAGGGATGGGTGGATGGTTGGACTTGATGCACTTAAGAGATCTTTTCCAAAGAATGATTTTATGTTCTACAATATTTCTGCTTGCTTCCACATAAACAACAAAAGTAGCTAAAGGCAGTCCTGCCTTTTCTGTACCAACCTTACAATTTTGACATCAGCCATGAGTAACAAACTTGGTCACAAGTCCATCCTCAGATGCTGGGAAAGCTGTGGAGATTTCCAGACGCCCTTGGCTGGTACTGCTCCCAGCAGGGGCAGACATCTCCCAGCCTCATGCCAGACCATGCAAAACCTTGAAATCAGCTGGGTACAATCACAACCATTTGAGTTAGAAGGGACCTTTTTAAAGGCCATCTGGTCCAACCCCCCTGCACTGAACAAGGACATCTACAGCTAGGTGATGCTGCTCAGAGCCCTGTCCAACCTGATCATGAGTATCACGGGTATCCCAGGGATATCTGAATACACCACTTGGGAACCACGCTCCCAATTTTACAAGGCCCTACTCCCCAAACTTCTAACACAAGACTTCTAACCCAGTGTCCAAGCAAACCTCACAACTGCTTGAACAGTTCAGTGAAAATTTAAATGGGGAGTGAAACCCAAACTTCTGAGAGGTCACTTATCTCCCTGCCAAGTGCAGCATCACCGTGCTGCAGTGATTGAACAGCATGAAGTCAGCTCTCAGCCTCCCCTGGATTAGCCTCTCTTGGAAGCCAAATCCAGCTCCCAGCCCTGAGCTATCCTACCTAGAGATGCTTCAGGCTCGATGCACAGAGCAGCAGGCTGCTTGCAACACAGCTTCCCTCAGCCTGCAGCCCTGGCAGCAGGGCCAGCTCTTCCCAGCTGCCAGGAGATGGTGCTCTTTCTTTTAGCTCAAGATTTTCAAAGTCAGATCACAGGTTGGTCACTCATTTTCCTCCAAAACATTCCCTCAGTGTTGGCTGCAGGAAGAATACAGCTCTACAGGGCACAGCATTCACAAACAGGAACGGCCAACCTCTCAAAGTCATTTTGGGATTCATTTGCACAATGGATGCTACAAGAAAATTGGATGTACCAGAAGGATACACACATGTTCTATTTCCCCTGGTTCACTGCATGGGCCCTGAATGTGACGGGGAAAGTCAGAGCAGCCAGAGGGCTGCTTGCACTGTCTCAGACAAATTAATAAGCTTTGATGCATGTAAAATCCCTCCTGTTAGTCAATTTACAGAGGACTGGAGACCCTGCAGCCCCCAGCCCCAGTGCCTTGGTTGTCTGGTAAGCCATCATCCCAGCCCCTCCAGATCTAAGCCCCCCCCCTTCGTGCTGGGACCCCAGCTCCCAGAAAGCTCTGGCTGCTGAGGATGAGCACCCTTTCCTGACTCACCATCCACTAAGCACAGGGGCTGAGGATGATGGCAAACAGCTTTCAGAATCCCACCCCTGGAGCCTTCAGCATTTTGGAGAGCATTGGTCTGGGGGCTGCCCAGTTGAGATGCTCCCCTCAGCCATCAGCACCAGGTCCACACTTCATACAGAAGCATGATCCTGCTCCCCAGACCCTGCCCGGGGCTCCTCCTGCTGCCCCAGCAGATCTCTGACTTTTGAAGGAAAAATAAACCAAAACAGGGAAGCAAGGATCAGGCCCTGGCTCAGCTGTTGAGTGCCACAGCCCTGCCTGTGGGAGGGACATGTAGGAAAAACACTGATGAGCCTCTAATAACATTAAAACTGATCCACTCTGGGGAATGCAGAACGTGCTCTGCTGCAGCCCCATCATCCTGGCAGGCCATTAACAGTGCCTTTTGTTGCTATGAACTCTGAGCTGCAACAGTCAGCATCTCCCTGTCAGCACTGCCCCCCAGAAAAACAACCCACAAACACCCAAGCTCATCTTTAACACACTGGTGAATTGCCACTGTGGGCACCCCAGACCAAGCCAAGCCCAACATTACTGCTGAGAAGCAGGGCTTGGTGAATAGCCGTGGTCCCCATAAGCATCCCCAGAGCTCACTGGGTCTGATGGGTGCCCCAAAGCCAAGGGTAAGGCATGCACTGTGAGCTCACAGCAAGTAAGTCAGCAGTTCCCATCCCCATGTGCTCTCTGCTTCATTAAATGACTTCAGAGAGTTGCAGCTTGACCTGGCAGTAAAACCCCAGTATCAGGTCCATGACAACCCTCCCCTGTACTCTGAGTAGCGTGAAATATCACACACACAAAGAACTTTCAGAGTAGTATAAAAAACAATTAAACAAACAAGGTTTCAAATGCTCCTGCCAGAGTACAGCTGCACCACATCTTCATAACCAGCAGAAAGAATACAAACATTTTTTTGATTTTTAACAAAAATCAGTTTCAGGGAAAAAAACAACACACACACAAAAAAACCAAGTTGCTGTGATAGTATCAGCAGGTGTAACACAATGGCCAGTAGGGTTCAGTGATACTGAAGTATGCCTAAAACACTATCAAATGTGCTTTGTTAAGGCTTATTAAGCCCCATTTACAAAATTTTCCATTCACATTGCACCTGATTCACATTTCTCCTGGAGGGATCAAACTTCGAGTCCAACAGATAAATATTCCCAAGCCCTAAATAAGCTAGCACCTAAATCACGCTTCCCAAATGATATGAAGTCCAACTTTGTTTAGAGCCCTACCCTCAGAAGTTGCTCAAAATCTGGATGTGCTTGGCTAAGTCCCTTTTCTCTTCAGAGTCTCAGATATTTAAATCCCATTTCAAACATGATTGAGGAACTCGGGCTGTTCTCTGCTTGCATCCCCAGCCTGCTACATCCCAGTCACAGAATCATAAAATATCCTGAGTTGGAAGGGACCTGCAAGGAACATCAAGTCCAATTCTGGGTTCCTTATAGGGATACCCAAAAATCAGACCAGTCGGTGGCTCCCCAAGTCCCATTCAGGCTGTTCAGTATCCTTTCAACATCCTCCTTTCCCTGGCCACCCTCCCCCTGGGCTCTGCTTCAAGCTCTCCTGTACCCCTGACCCCACCCTGAACAGCTCCTGGACACCCACAGACTCAGCTTCCCTTGCTTGCTGCAAGGCAGTCTGCAGTGGTGTGGTTGAGACTCATCCTGGAAAAGGGAGAAACATCAACCCTGGCTGCTTTTGATGCCACGATGAAACTGGGACAGAAATCGTTGCCCTACAGCTCCAGGCTCTTTCACGCATGGGAAGGGTTTGATGGCAAGGAGGTAAGAGCTGCTGCTGGAGAAGGATTGGTGCTGAAATGTCAGTCCTGAAGGGAGAGGGGGATACACACATTTTGAGGATTGCTGAGTTTTCGCTGTGCCACGTCCCTGACTACAGCATCTCTTGTAAATTCAGCTATTAAAAATGAAGATATGAAAAAAAGGAAGAGAGGATCAGCTTGCACTTGCTTGGCTCGCTGTGCCCCAGCCCTGGAGCACCCCAGCAGCATGAATCTTACAGTAAGATGGGGCAACAACTGCAGCAACATTTAGCTGAAATCACTGAGAGCTCTCAAGGGGAAAATTAATTTTGTGAATGCAGAACACCTGCAGCAACATCTCAGGCACAGTAACGCAGGGAGAAAACCAGCTGCCAGCCACTGAGGGCTGGGGCAGGATAGGAGCCACTCCACAGAAGGCAATACCTACATGAAGAAGCAGGGGAGCAAAGTACAAGGCCCTAGTAACCAGCAAATAGAATCACAGGATGCTGTAAAAAGGAAAAAGGAATTGCAGGGAAATCCATGTCAGAAAACATGGCAGCGTAAGGCTGATGGAGGCAATGGCTGAAGCTCCAGAATCCCCATCTTTGGCTTTCACACAAAGTTTTCACATTACAATTTGATCTGTGCCAAGATAGGAAGGATCAGCACGTCCCTGTGGATCCTGGTGTTGACAGTGACAGAAGCGTTAGCAGAAAAGACACAGTATAGCTTCAAGCAGGACCCAGAATATATAACATCAAGGAGTGAAGATATATGAGCAGCTTCAGATTGCAGAGGTTCTGCTGAGGCAGGTGAGGCAGCAGGACCTGATCCAAGCACTAATGTGGTTTCCTTATACATTAAGTGATTCCCCTCTATTTCTAGAAGGTGGGGACACCAAGAGTACATCTCAAAGTCAATCAAAGAGTTCTTAAAAGCATACTAAAAGTTAAAGATCTCACAATAGCGCAGAATATGGGACAGAGCCACTGTAGTCATAAATCAGCATCAACCTGCTGGCTCCAGCTCCTGCTTAGTGAGGATTGGGCCAGATGTGCTATAGCTAATGCTATGAATGTCCTTGCCTTCAAGGTCTCTTCCTTATTTACCTGCTACCATCCCTCTTCTCCTGCAAACGACGAGCTTATGCCAAGTTGAGGCAGGAGAGCTGCTCCCCAGACACCTCAGTTCCCAGAAGGACATTTTCAGAGACTCATCTCACCCCTTGTTCTACTTCAGGAGCAGCAGACAGATACAGCTACAAATCCTCCACCTCCTGCCTGAGGATACAGGACACCTGGAGACATCAAAAATATTTGCTCACCCAAGAGAACAGCCAGCAAGCTTGAAGTCTACACTTAGAGCAGAGGTGTTATTGAGATTTTGGGGAGCACTGCAAAGCAGAACTGAACACCTCCCTAGAAGGCCCAGGTTAAGGTCCTGCTCCTTCTTCACGTGGCAGCTTTGCCTGTTTGGCAAAGTCATGCCTCTGCTGTCTGCAGGGAAAGCCAGCTCCCTGCAGTCAGGGTTCATGGCTAAATCACAGTCTTCTACAGATTTAAAGAGCGGAGGCTGAACTACTGAAAGCTCCTGAGGTCATGGTGAGCAACACTGATTCAAACCATCTATTTGCTGGAACATGTGCTGGTAAATCAGGAGGGGGGCAATAGCTCAATGGAAATGTTGGTCCTGGCACTGCCATCATAAAGAGCAGGGGATAATTTCCCAGATCACAGTGCTTTGTGCAGCTTTCCCAAGTCCCTGCTGCACAGGAAGAGCTGGCTGCCAGGTACATACAGAAGCTGCAGGGAGAGGCAGGAGCAGAGGCTTTTCCCCTTGCTCTCCTCCATGGCTCCATCTCTGAACAGGATGTGTTCATCCTGAAGCAGCTCTTGTGGTTATTGCACACCTCAACTGCAAATTTCCTACTGAAAGCTGCAAGAAAAATTTATCTTTGTCAGCCACACGGAAATCTGTTTTCCTCCGAAGATCCCCTTCCCCAATTAGAAGGCTCAAGATGCCAAACCTGAGAATGTCCCGCTTGGCTTCCACCCTGACCTGGAGTAGTTTCCTGTGCAGAGAAGGGCTCAAATCCTGTTGTATTCGGGGGCTTAAGAGAGGCTACATCAATAACTCCTGGATACTACAAGTGCAGGTGTTCCTGCAGAGGGACTGGCACGGTCTAATAGCGATAGGGTAAGAGGAAATGGCTTTAAAATAGAAGAGGGAAAACTGTCGGTAGATGTTAGGAAGAAATTCTGTACTCAGAGAGTCACGAGGCCCTGGGCACAGGCTGCCCAGAGAGCTGGGGGTGCTCCATCTCTGAAGGTGCCCAAGGCCAGGCTGGATGGGTCCCTGGACAGCACGATCTGGTGGGGGGCAACCAGACCATGGAAGGGTGTTGGAGCTCAATTATCTTTAAGATCACTTCCACTCTATGACAGTATGACACAGGATGAGTGCACGACCCCCACAGCAGTTCTCCTGCTTCAAACTCTACCATCAGCTACTTCTGGAAGACAACTGCACAAGAGATGCAGAGCTATCACGAACTAGGACCTTTCCACTCTAGAAAGTAAAAAGATTCATCTGAGAAGAAAACAGCTTTTATATGAAGCATTGGACAGGACAGCTCTGCAGATATTGCTGATTCATCTACAGATTTGTGTCAAAGTTACAAGCAGTGATAAGAGAAGCAGCTAGTATGGTAAGGAGGCTTTCTCTATTTTTTTCCCCCCACCTTGCCATGTTTTCAAAGAGATAGAAGGGGAAAGCCAGAAGACTTTAGGGTAAACGAAGCATTATGCATCCTCTGGGAAAAGCCCATTTTCAGATTCTACCACAGCGAGTGAGCCAAAGGGCATTTGGAAGTGAAGCACATGATCACTAGCTAAGATTAAGCAGTAGGTTGTGCTAAAAAAAATTTCTACTGACCTTCTTGCCTACAAGCTTGGTGTTAGGAAGCAACAGAACAGCAGTTATTGTGGGACAGTTCACTTTCCCTTGTACTTTCAGCACTCAGTCCTTCCTGGTAATCAACTTGTACCACATGCATGGAAAGCTGGTCAAATAGGCAAAGCATTAGTGAGGGAATTAAGGCGCAGAGGAGGAAGGAGGCAGCCCGTGAACAGACAGCAAAAGAAATAAGAGCTGAAGGACTAACAGGGCAACATAAAGGAGAGGCAGTCCCACATGGGATTGGCAGGGCAAGGAGAAGAGACTCCTGTTCCTTGACGACAGCTTGTCCTCTGGCACACATCTTAGAATTATCAAGGTTGAAAAAGACCACTAAGATTATCTGGTCCAACCGTCAGCCCTTCCATGAACCACAAGCTGGATAATTTTGTGCTTTTCTTCATTGATGAAAAGCACAGAAGGGTGCTGAGAAAAAAGCTGGTGGCGTAAAAACTTGGGGGCAGGACACCTGGGACCCATCTGGAGGAGGGAATAAGGGAGATAAATGTAATACAGAAGGGGGGAAGGGTGGGGGGGAGCAAGATTAAGCTATAAATACACTCCAGGTACAAGCATGAAGTGAAGAGAGGGAATTAGTCACAGTCTTAAGGGATGGAAGGGAAAAGCAATGGCTTGAAAACAAGACGTAAAATCAAGCCATGTGTTCAGGTGTGTGTCTTGACAGAGTGGATGAGCAGGACAGAGCACAGTGAGATGGATGGAAGGATGAATCGATGGGCATCAATGGGAGCACACACAGCTCTGCCCTGACAGCAGGTCTACAGCATCCTCCCAGCACCACTGCTACCAAGGTCTGCCTCTTGCACAGCAGCACTTCAGTTGAAAGCTGGCTAAATAAGAGACTTCAGTTCGGCAAGGGAGAAAATTACAGGGAAGTCATTCTGCTTGGAACCAAGCCGTAACAGAGTTGTTTTTAATGATTTTTTTTCACTGAAACAAGAAAACAAACCAATAAAAATCACTCTAGGTCAAATCAATGTAATCTGGCCTGAAGCTAAATGTCATAGATCTGGTTTATAGCACACCCACTTTGAACACCAAAGGGAAGCAGTGTGGACTGGGGACCCTGATGGAAGTACACACAAAGCAGTGCACATAGGGGTGATGTTGTGGGGCGCTGACATCTTCTCCACCCATCACCACCTACACCTTATAGGCTGCAGCTCTATTCAGAGCCAGCAGAAAAGCAGCTCTTAGCTTTCCCCCTAGTTTCTTCCCAAGTCCAGCCATTTAGATGTAGAACTCAAGCAACCCAAGTTTTCAGGCAGTCCTAAATCATGCTCAGAGCTCTTTGAGCTCCCAGCATTTTGGATTTGAGCCCATTCAATTATTCACCACCCCATATAGTTGCTATAGTAACACTGTATTGAGTATTATTAGAAATCACTGTCCCCAAATCCCATATATTAGAAGGAGCTGTGCAGCAGGGGTGAGACATCTTCCCCTGCACTGCTTTCTGTTCTCCCACTCCCAAGATCAGCAGGCATGCACCCCACTTCTGACAGGCCCTGGCTCTCCACAGAAAATTTAGACATCTTCTACAAATGCATGAAGGAAACATGCTTCAATTTAACACAGGCAACAGATTTTATTGCCCAAGTAAACAAGGAAAATCTGAGCTGTTCCACTTAGCTGTCCACAAGAATTTGCAGTATGACCCTGCAGAAATTAAAGTTGCAATAGGCCTTCTCTGTGTATTTCCCATTCAGCAACAGGAACCATCAACATTTTTTTCTGCAGTTTAAGGTTAGAACACAACATATTCCTTATGGAATGTGAAATTAAGCCATTACAGAGACAAAGAGGACTGCAGTGAGAAAGAACAAGGCTACACTGTGCTCTAGAACACAAGTCACCATCACCATACTCTTCCACTGAACTGCAGAGTACAAAGATAAAATACAACACCAGAACCTTTTAGAAACATCTTTTTATCCAAATGCCACAGGACTCAGGTGCGTCTCCTCCTGCTCCACAGCCAGCAGATATCTACACAGCCACCAAGGGATGCAGCATTAAAAGGGCTTCTGAGTGATGCACAGCTCCCAGCCTGATCCAGAATAGCCCAAAGACAATAAACAGTGTTTTGTTCCTGTATAAATTGAAAGTAGAAGAGATGAAGGAACTTTAGGACAAGAAACTGCATGGAGAGTATTTACAATTGGCTATTTATACCATTG
The DNA here is from genome assembly GCA_013399175.1 of Odontophorus gujanensis. NCBI lineage: Eukaryota > Metazoa > Chordata > Aves > Galliformes > Odontophoridae > Odontophorus > Odontophorus gujanensis. The sequence continues at coordinate 140,371 of VXAB01010912.1, read as the reverse complement.
CTGGCTCAGCTTTTACTTATCCTGAAGCCATTTCACACTGTTCAGCTGTGTGAAAGGGTCTTCATGTGGATAGATATTCAGGTCTGTCACTAAGGCATTCACAGCATATGGGCAGACACTTCATTTTTATTGTCTTCATCCACTTAAATACATCAGCTAGAGGCTTAAGGACTCAATGCCTACTTTAGGACAAAACAAATACAAGAAGACATTGCAATGACATTTCTGGCTAGGCTGGCACCCATCTTTGAGGGGATCAGACTCCAACCCCTCTGTGGCCTTACTCCAGGTGTCCCTACATGGGGTTACCCAAGCTCTCCAAAGAGGACAGCAGAAATAGCTTTTCCATCCTAACCATGGGATGTCACCTGGGTATAACACACTGTCCCTCAGCCCACCTTACTCAGTCTCTGTATCTTTCAGCTTGCTCTCATCTGAACTCAGGCCATCTCTGCATCAGGCAGCTAAACTACAGCAGAGCATCCCTGGTACAGGCTCTGGTTTGTGATGAAATGGCCAAGAAAGGAAATGGAAGGGAACAGAGAGAAGAATGCAGGGCTACAAACAGGGGAGAGGAATTGGGAGAGAGGGAAAAGGCAGAATTGTGTGGGAGCAGGGTGGAAAGGGCAATGATGTGGTGAGATAAGCAGAGCAGAATGGAAATTAAGAGAGATGCAAAGGAAGGAAAAGAAAAAAACAATTGGAACAGAGGATGAGAAAGGTAGAGAAAGGCAGACTGAAGCACGGGTAGAGAAGAAACACTTTAAGAGTGCTCACAGAGACACTCGTACCCTGTCTGTATGTAGTCTAAATGTTACTACATTTAATCTGCATTTCCCTCATTCATATTTATCCATCATGTGTTTCTGGGTTACTATTTTTAAGCATGTATAAAACCACGAGAAGAGCCTTTGGAGGAAGGGCCAGGCACTTCCCAGGCACAAAGCAAATCTCTTTTTAGATTAAATACAGAAAGACTATCAGAGCAAACCCAGTGAATAAATAACTCTGAAGTTATGGTGAGGAGCTATTCTCAGATGTATGCACAGCCTCCAAAACAGAGAATGTTTAGAAATGAACAAGGATGTGGTGACATAGCTGCAGGCATTTTACCCAGGAGGGAGAGGAAGCTTTTCCAGCCTGGATCAGCAAAGAGCATAAGGAGCAACACAGATGCAAAAGGCAGAGGAACAATCTGGCCCACAGCCTCATGCCAGCATCTTTTGAATATGTTTACCCACACCTTCCTCCCTTTCCTTGGCTATCATATTTTACCAGTGGCACATCATGTAGCCTTATTCACCTAAAAACACAGAAGTATATTGTTACAGTTTATAAACTGGCACTGGAAGCTTCATTTTGCTGAGAGGTGAAGAAAAGACATTCATCTGTCTGCAATGTGACCTCACTCAGCTGGCTCTCACAGCAGCTGGACTGGCAAGATTGCATCCTCCTAAGAGTCCTGACACTGAAAATATCATTCTGTGCACCAACTTGAAAGCTTGCACCGCTGATACTCATTAAAGTGACATGAGGCTCCCAAACCCCTTCACTACTCTTTCAGAAGATGGAGGTTCTCAGTTAAGAAAAGGTTTCTCAAGTCAGTCTAGTTCATTCCTAAAGCCTCTGGAATCAGAGCTGAGAGTCTGACTGCAGCAGAGATGCTTTAATGAAGTTACCAGTCTGGGCTGTGTGCCATGGCCAAAGGAGTGTAGCAGAGACTCTGGGAGATGTCAGGAGGTAGAACATCAGCAGCACTGCTGAACTCCAATTCAGCAGAGAGGATTCTGTTGCAGAATTTCAAACATTCTGCATTGAACCCTACAAAAGAAACCTGGATATCTCAGATGAGGCTTGCTGTCAGCCTCAGGAATACCCAAGGGTTTCTTCTACTCATGCTTGAAAATTAACCTATTTCCTACCTTGGCCCACCACGAGTCCAGAGTCCCCCACACTGCTAGAAAGGAATAGCAGCCTGCTCCATGGGGTTAATGAAAGTAGGGAAAAACCTTCCCAGATGTACAAGATGGAGCTTGCACTGAAAAAGGTGACACACCATAAGCTCTTGTCTTCTCCAGCCCCACTGTGACACGCGTCTCCATAGCCCAGACTAAACTCTGCTTCTCACCTTCACTTTGTGGGGTCATCAAATGACACAAAGTCACATCACTCACCTCATCACCTTCCAACAAAGAGGGATCCTTTCAGAGCCACACTGCTCAGTCACACAGCAGTCTGCTGTTTACAAAGCATTTTAAAGATGCTTCATGGGCAAAGGAGACAGAGCTTTACATTCTGTCAAAAACAAAGTGGGGAATATTTGGATCATCATCAGAGCCATCCACACTTCCAGAGGGGAACATTTCATTGCATGGTCCTTTCAGGATATTAAAGTCTGTTTTAAAGAGATATTTGACTTTTGACTTCCTGTGTTTACCAGAAAACTCTGCCATGCCATGGTGTTCAGGAGTCTCCTACATTTCCAGCCTACATTTATCCATCACCAGCCTATACCTTCTAGTTCTTCTGCCAGCACTGCACTTTGACCTTGCAAAATATTTATAGGAATCAATCACACCCTTGCAGCTCTCATTTAGTAAGGTGAACAAAAGCCTTAAAAGCTCTCAACATCTTACAATCAATCTCCTGGAGAGCCTAGGATGCCTGGTGCCACACTCAGGGAAGTGGCTTCTCCTTCCTAATTTCTTCTTTAGAAACATCATTACAGTGGTTTGGAGTACATAAAGCTACAGTGCTGCACTTCATCGCAAGGCAGACTACTTGGACCACTGCTTCACTTAGCTGGAGGAGTGTGAAAATATATTTACAGCAGATTAATTTTTGTGCATGGAGTTAAATCTAGCTGGCAGCCAGTTACTAGTGGTGCTCCCCAGGGGTCAGTATTGGGCCCATCTCCATTAAATATCTTCCTTGATGATCTGAATGAACAAATTGAGTACACTCACAATACATTTGCACATGACACCAAGCTGGGAGGAAGCATTAATCTGCCACTGGGTAGGAAGGCCCCACACGGGGATCTGGATAGGTCAGATCAATGGGCTCACATCAATTATAAAACCTTCAACAAGACCAAGCATTGGCTCCTGCAACTTTGTCCACAACAATCTCATGCAACACCACAGGCTTGGGGCTGAGTGGCTGAAAAGCTGGGCAGAAGAAAAGGACCTGGGAGTGTTAGTCAATGCTTAGCTGAAAATGAGCCAGCAGTATGTCCAAGTGGCCAAGAAAGAGAATGACATCCTGTCTTGCACTGGAAATAGTGCAGCCAGCAGGATCAGAGAGGTCATCATCCCTCATCGTCAGCCCTAATGAGGCCACACCTCAAATTCTGTAATCAGTTTCATGCCCCTCACTACAAGACAGACATTGAGTTCCAAGCTGTCAAGGGTCAGGAGCACAAGGCTTACAGAGAGTGGCTGAGGGAAACAGGATTTCTCAGTCCGGAGAAGAGAAGGTTTAGGGCAGACTCTATAGTGCTCTACAACTGCCTGAAAGGAGGTTATAGCAAAACAGGTGTTGGCCTCTTCTTTAAGATAACAGCAGTAGGACAAGAAGTAATGGCTTTAAGTTGCACCAGGGGGGAAGTTCAGGTTGGATATCAGGAAACATTTCTTTTCAGAAAGAGTGGTGATGCATTAGAACAGGCTGCCTATGGAGGTGCTGGAGCCACTGTCCCTAAAAGTGTTAAGAAATGCACAGAAATGGCACTGAGTATCATAGCTTAGCAGGTACGGTAGGGATGGGCCGGCAGTTGGACTGGCTGATCTTAAAAGGTCTTTTCCAACCAATCTATGATTCTTGATTCAACCATCTAATTCCTGTTTTAGTATCAGAAAGAAAATAGTGACATCAAAGTGACATAAAAATCACATAGCACTGTCACGGTCAAGCAAGCTATTGGTTTTCCCTGCAAACATGGCCACGGGACAAATACATCAACAAATCAAAACCTAACCAAACCCCAGAGCACATCTACACATGTGCACGCAAGCCCTTTCTCTCCCAAGCTGGAGCAATGGACTCTCATCCTCTGAAGTTTCTGGAACCTCATTTCTGGATGATGACCACCACACTGAGTGCCTGGCCCAGGCCCTGTGCTGCTGTACAGAAATGGGAAGCCCTGTGCAAGCCAACATGCTCACCCTGAATTTTAGCCAGAGCATCCAGAGCCATCTGTTTAAGATTAGAGACACAATGGAGCAGAGCATTAATAAAGACTGCAGTTCCTACCCTCCTTCACTTTGCAACATCAGGGAAAAAAATTATTCCCAACACCAGAATGCAGTTTTCAGCAACAAATAATGATAAAGATTTGGTTCAGAATTAAGCACAAAACAAGAGTTTAATGCAGAATCTGAACACATTCTATCTCATGGGACTATAGTGCCAGCAAGAAAAATTATATATAGCTTCAGCTTTTTATTATATTAACTCAATTCTTCAGCTGCTTAGAGTGCTCCAGTATATCCTTTCTAAATTAAGTTTGGTTTTCTATACCTGCAGCTATAGTTATCCTGAGTATTTTCCTGTGTATTCCACCATGAAGAATGTGATTAGATTCATTTGTCATAAAACAAACATGATGCCATGAATGATAAATAAGCAGTGTACTGCAGCGACTGGCAGCACAGCTCAGTTTTCTCAGTACTCAGATGATGCAGAGGGTTTCTGAGCTGCTCGTGGCCAAGATGAGAAAGCTTCCTAATGAAGAAGTCTGCCTAATAAATGATGTAGCAAAGCCACAAGCCTAATTTTCAGGGAAAGGGCCCAACAATCCCCAGTATCACATTCCCAGGTGTGTGGAGTAGCTGCCTTTGCTAGCTCTCAGGCTAGGGGACAGCAGCAGGGACTGCAGGATTTGGAAGGGGACACTCAGTCCAAGGAGACACTGCCCTGTGTCACCTTTACCACGTACCTGGAAATCTGAGGAGCCCATACAGTACTGTACTCCCAACCCTGCTCCTTTTCATCCCAGTAGCACCAGAGGGCAAAGAGGAACAGCGTGCCATTTACAGACAGATCTTGTTGAATAGAACAAGCCATCACAATGGATTTCATACAGTATTTCACCAGCCCCCATAGCAGAAGACCCCCCCCCAGCCCACATCCAGCTCCAGGACCACAGCACAGGCTGAGATGTCCCACCTCCAAGTGCTCCCTTAACCAGCAAGCTGCAGGCTGTGTTTCTTGTCCACTTTCTAGTCCCAAATGCTAGTAGGTAAAAAAGCAGCCCAGTCTACTTCCAAGAAAGCTGCTTCACCAACCTGAAGAGACCAAGGTCATGGAGGAAAGGAAGTCAGTCCCTAGGCAGCAAAGCTCTGCACTGAACTGCCAGCTCCACGTCCCACCAGCCTGAGCTTCAGGTGAGCCCTGGATCACAATGATATTTTATTATTGTATCTCTGTAAAGTGCTGCAGCATCGCTGTTTGAGTGCAGCAAATCCCTATGTGATGCTGCTCCAAACATGAAAGATCTCTTGAAGGGAAAGTCAGCTGGCTGTTTCATCACCATCTCAGTTCCACACTCCAAACCATGGAATTGAAGTGCATTTTCTTCATCAAGATGATCTAACTTGGGACAACTGCAACCCTAAGGTCAGTGGGAAGCTAAGTGGGGGAAAACTCGGTGCTCTGTGGCACTCTTGGCTGAAGATGAGGTAGGTGTGTGCTGCAGACATCTGTTTGCATTACCTTGCTCTTGCTTTCAACCTTTGTGCTTCTGTTTCCACCTTTCTAGACTCCATCTACACTGTATTAACTGCTTCTACAGGGCACTCAGGTCCTACTCTTAATGGCATATTAAACATAAAAGACAGGAGGAGTCAGAACTCCAGCCTGCACTTTGTTAGAACAGCACAGATTTGGACCCACCAGCCGAACTGAGGTCTTCACTCTCTACGGATCATCCCTAGTTTTTTCCTTCCCCATTCTCAGCCTTCCTGAAGACCCTCTTTGTCCTCAGGTTATCTCAGCCCCCTGACTATCTCTTCACCCAGCAAGCCTCAATATAAGCACCTCCCCCCTCCACTCAAGAGTTTTCACTGCCCTTTTGATCCAGAGAGCACCAGGCCCATTGAATTTTGTTCTCCATGGACCTCACACTCCAAGGCAACCACGGCCCTGCGTTCAACTCCACCTCCAGCACAGAGGGATCCTAAACAAAAAGCTTGCAGAAACAGCCCACTACAGACTAGCTAGAAACTGAGAGACAAGCCATGTAACCACTGCAGCAATTGAGAAAACTGCCTCCAGACCCAAGGCAACTCTTTTCTTCTTTGAAGAACAAGTGAAAAATAGTGGACATGGTGGTGAGGGATTGACAGTTGGATTAGATGGCCTCAGTGGTCTTTACCAACCTCTTTTACAACCTTAACAATTCTATAATTCTATAAGGATGAGATAAGGATAACCTACAGAGATTTAGAGTAAGCTTCTGACCCCCACAGATTGCCAGAGCACTCTGTCCATTTGGCTGTAGGCTAATCCTGCCACATTCACTGTTTGCAAGCATAACCACCATCTTTGCTTTATTCCTCAGTCCCTTCTGCTTTCTGCATTTCACAGCAGCTCAAATTCAGCCTTCTCCATTCCCAAAAGTCTTTGTCTGATTCACCTCCTCATCCTTCCAGCTTACACAGTTGAACGGAGCAGCCGTTCAATACATTCCCAGCAATGTAATATTTTCTCCTCCAATCATAATGACAGCAAGATGCAAACACATCCTGCTTCCCTTTCTGAAGGCATCACCTCCACTCTCTAGAGCCCATCAGACACATCCTTTCATGCCTTTCTGACATGCTGATCGACAAGGTTTTCCTCTCTCTCTAACAGAGCCAATTGCTCTAATTACAGGCTGTCTGCTGTGACTGAGGAGCTGTAAATAAAGCAGTCACAGCACTCTCATCCACACCACCCTCCAAAACAACTCCTGCAGTCTTTGCTGGCAAAGGTCCACTGTGAGTTTTAATTTTAGCTAAAATGACTTTTAAGAAGGAGATCACACTTTTGCAAGGACTCACCTATTTGAGACCTAGAAGAAAATACACTGAAGCCAGATGGAGTAGTTTCCATTAAACTAAAGCTTCATCAGGTCACCTCCATCCCCTACAGGATCAAATCAGGGCAGAAATTAATAGGTTCCTACAGGAATTACCCTCAAAATGATACAAAGCCATCCTAGCTACAGGACTCTCTGGGATGATCTGTGCAGTCCACAGGCAGGCAGGAAGCCTGTGCTCAACACTTAATTTTCCCATGGACATTCTTAACAAAGGTGCCACTTGTGAGAAACAGCAGAGCACTGTTCTTTTAATTCAGCTTGGGAAGAACAGCACTGGATTAATGTTGTATCTCTGCTAAATGCAGGGTGGGAGCACCACAACCAGCCAGCAATGGGTTTTGTCCAAACAAAACTGGCAAATGCATTTCCAGGTGTCACCGAGTCCCTGGTAACAACAGGGAGGAAGTCAGAGGGTACACTCAGTCCCACTGTCAGCACTACAAGGCAGTGGTGCAGGACTGAGCCCCCTTTTCCTAAGGGGAAAAACTTACACAGGGAGGACTTCTTGTAGCCACAGAGCAAGCACTGAAGGGGGTCTGCATCTATTCCAAGTCTTCAAAATGGCAAGTTTTAAAATTAAAACATCTCTTAGTGCTTTGCTCTTGTATTGAGACAAACCAACAGAGAGCAATTCATTAAGCTTGGTTGACGAGTCATTAAAACAGTTTTTTCCTCCCAAAAGTAAAACTCTGTCACCTTAGCTTAAAAGTGGAGGTGAACAGGCTCATGCAGGCACCCAAGGCAGCAGCCTCACTGCAGCACAGGCTGTGTAACCCACTAACCTGACCTGTGACACTGGAGTCACATCGGCTCTCAGGCAGTCACTTACACCATCAAATCTAAGGAAACCTTCTCAATGCTGGTTATGGCTGTTTCTGCAATCACTGTGAGAACAGGAGGACAGCAGTGAGGAATTTCTGAAGACAGCTTCGGAACACCGGGTTTTGATCAGAACCATTCTACAATGGGAAACAATTCAAAGGCTGCTGAAATTCAATGGAGCCATTATACAGACTCTGAGGGGTTTTGCAGCAGAACGAAATGTGCTTCTATAACTTTTACTACAAAGTCTTTGGAAGACAGACAAAGCCTTATATGCTTCACTTGCTGTTACATCCTCATGTTTAAGAGGGTAAAATGACTGATGCTTGGCTGTCCCCAGTGGTGCCCCTGCAGTACTCCAATGCCATACATCCAGCTGTAAGTGGTGAGAAGGATCTGCAAAAGGCCAATTAGCAAAGTGCCCTGTGAAGGTTCAGGGTTCATTGTGTGCAGTACATTACTCAAAGCATTCAAACAAGGCTGTGTGCAAGGCTGGCAGGGAAGACTAAGCCATACTCTATCAATTCTGGATGCAGTGGAACAAGGACAACATCCAACATGGGAGGATGCAACATTAAAAAAAAAAAAAGTAGGCAGGAAAGCCAGCAGATTCTGTAACCAGCAAGTCAGACCATGCCCTTGGAAGCAGAGACATGACTCCATTGCCTGCTCCAAAAATCACTTCATGCATCTTTAACGGCTTATAAATAAACCAGCATGTGAACAGAACTGAAATTCAGGCCCACTGCCTCACAGGCCTGCCTGAAGCACTGCTTTCACTCAACTTCACACTTCTCACCTTGGTAGCAAAAATCAGACCTGTGGCTTCCAGCCAGCAAGTACAAGACATCCAGATCTACCAGCACAGTACTGACCAACCTGCAGGTGCCACCAACCCCAGAGAAGAGGGATATAAGGAGCACAGCTCTGCTCCAAAATGGCTTTGCTACCATTGTGCTTCTATTAAGATGTCTCACTTAAGGATATGAAGAACAAACAGGGCATGAATTAAGTGCTTTTACCAGCCCAATGCCAAGAATAAATTAACAAGCACAGCACTGCAAACAAGTAATATATAGCATTTCAGCTGAAACTAAGTCCATATTCTGGTGAATAAAATAGTAAGTTAAAAATGTCTAATTCTTAAATCAATACAAAATTCACTTCATGGAACTACTGCATGAACTTTTTCGCTGAGTCTTAAATATTACAAGAAAGCAAATGGAAAATTCAGTTTCACTGCAAACACTCTTCCCTTTCTCAAATGTTGGGACTGGGACCTCCCTGGAAGAAAACATAAGAACAGCTGAGCGTGGCAAGGTGCAATTCACAGGAAGGGGTTTAGCTGGTTGCAGTCCTGGACAAGCTTGCCACAAACCAGCATGACCATTCCCCACCATTTCCAGGGCTTTGGCTTAAGCCCAGGACAGGATTGTGCATCAGTGTGGGTAGAGGAACCATTAGGTCACCAGGTACCAAGGTGAGCCAGATGCATTTATACTGGCCTTCAAACCTGGCTCTGGAACAACCTCACAGCACATTCTCTCAGGCAGGTTTGACCCACCAAGCAGTCAACTCTTGGAAAGACATGAACTTTTGACCAAGAGAATCATTTCAGAGGAAAGCCATCCCAAACAGAGACTCCTTGTGATTATTCCTGGTTTATAAAGTAGCTGCCCATCTCCTGGGCAAAAAGACTTTCATTTACACCCTCCAGTCCCTCTCACCCAGGACATAGCACTAAACAAGGACATATCCACTGCAGTTTACCCTGAGATTCCTCTTAACCTATACAAGCATGGTGCTGAGCAGCAGGGCAGTGTTTGAAGAGCACATCACCTGAGTACATGTACCCCAAAGGATGTCAGGAGGGCACCCAGGGTGTCTGAAAGTGTAATACTTTCTGAATGATTCTGATGAACACACAGGGTGGAGGCAGATCCCTGTGCTTTGATCTGGAACTGGTTGTGAGCCATATTCTTCCCTGATCTGGGATTTTGCTAAGACCACGCTCATCAGCCCTCCCTAAAAAACAACCATGGGAACACACCTAAGCAGTCAGATGGTAACAACCCAGTAACCAAGCTGGACAGCCTCACAGGTTTATAAACAAGATGGCAATACTAAGAAAGGCATCCACAAGCATTCCCGCTCCCAAATCTGCATTGCTCCCACCTGGTTGAAACTCCTTGCTTGCTTGCTCTTCTGCCAAGAGCGTGTTTGTCTGCTTCTTTTAAATATAAACATCCACCAGCATGCAGACAGCACTGACCTGCTGGGCTCTGCTGGCTTATGAAGAGCACCCAAGCCACCTGGAGGAATAAATCCCATTTCCCTTTCGTTGTTTTGCAGTAAACAGATTCTTCCTTGTAATTAATAAGCACAAATGTCTACTGGTCTCCAAGAACCCAAACAAGTGAACAGAAACAAGAAAGAGAAAACAATATTCCTTGCAACTATAAGAAGAAACTGAGAACAGAATAAATTGTGCCTGATTCCCCACTGCCTGTAAATAGACCTTGTTCAATTACATTAAACTACTGAACTCAGATGAGATGAGTACTACTCCTGACAGAACAGCAACCTGGGTTAGAAACACGCCTGCACACACAGTGTCCCTCAGCCAGGCTACAGCCACAGGCTCCCAGAAACAGCCAGCAGTTCCTGTGCAACAACAGTGCCTGTGAAAACAGTGCTCCTTCCAGCCACGTCCCCAGCTAGGAGCAGCCACAGAGCAAAGCCTTAAAATAGACACAGATGTAGGACACATTCTATTTCCCAAGGCAAAGTAGGCACGAAATACTGTGACCAGCATTAGAATATATACATACACACACATAGTAAGCTACAAGGAAAGAAACAGGTTAGATACATCACGATGACACAAGGCCTAGTACAGGTACTACTCACCAGCACAAGGGGACACTCAGGACACAGACAGATAGGGACATACCACACAAAACCCCTCCCAAGCAGGGGAAAACTCTTGCCTGCTCTCCTCCATGTATCCCTGGAGGCAGCTGAGCGAGGCACTCCCTCTCTGGTGCTAATTAGATAAAGCTGAGCTAATTAGTAAAAGCTGGTGTTCAAGTCAAAGGGGAGCCCAGAGGGTTGCAGAAGAGGAAATCCTGGTATCTCTGAGTGCTGCTGTCCTGAATAGTTAGACCGTGTCTGTGTCTATCACTTCAGTTAGCCCGATGGAGCAGCTAGGATGTGGGACAAAGGAATCCCTTATGGTTATGGCTGCTGTACTGTCAGCTAGCTCGTGGAGCTGTGGGTGCAGGACCGTGCCCAGCAAATCCTCAAGGGTGGACAACTGTTGTGCAAGTTCTTCTACGTGCTTTGTCTCAAGACAGTTTTATTCAAGTAGCACATTGCCAGTCTGCATTAACACTAGAATGTTAACATCTAGGAAAGCCAATCTGACTAAATACCATGCTGCTCTAATGAGCAATTTTTCTGTATTCACCAGCAGTAAGTCTCTGTTGTTGAAATGTAGTTCTCCATAATTAGCACCCACTCATCATGCTGCTGGTGTCTGAAGGCAAAAATAAGAAGGGAAGCCTGAAAGTTGGAACTGCTCTTTGAGTGGTATCTGTATTAGTGATAAAGATGCTCTGTAGCTGCTTTTAACATAGAGAAGGGTGGAGAAAGAATTAAAAGCATCTTAACAAAGGATAGGGACATTTTTAGAAGAGTATACATTNATTAACACTAGAATGTTAACATCTAGGAAAGCCAATCTGACTAAATACCATGCTGCTCTAATGAGCAATTTTTCTGTATTCACCAGCAGTAAGTCTCTGTTGTTGAAATGTAGTTCTCCATAATTAGCACCCACTCATCATGCTGCTGGTGTCTGAAGGCAAAAATAAGAAGGGAAGCCTGAAAGTTGGAACTGCTCTTTGAGTGGTATCTGTATTAGTGATAAAGATGCTCTGTAGCTGCTTTTAACATAGAGAAGGGAGAAGGGTGGAGAAAGAATTAAAAGCATCTTAACAAAGGATAGGGACATTTTTAGAAGAGTATACATTAGGCTGAAAAAAAAAAAAAATGCAGCTGTTCCAGAAAGATGTGTCTGTAGATACCTGTAATGTCAGAGTACATTCTTTGTTGTCAGCTATCAGCTGGATCTTCCCTCTGAGCCAAGTGATTCCTCTGGCTGGGTGGAAGAGGCTTTGCAGAGTAATTTGCCTCCAGCCCTGCCCTGCTCCTTGCTGACCCACGTTAGCCTTTCATGCCCTTCCTGCCTTCTGTCACTGAATAAAGGTACAGAAAATTAAAGCAAAAAAATTCTATCATTCCTTTTTTCAGTATTTTAAGAAGGTTTTTTTTCCTTCTTGAGACTTTTAGAAACAGCAGCTACAACATGATAGAACAAGTTGTAGGCCAGGAAGCACATACTCAACAGCTCAGACATCCTTTCTCCCAAATCCCTGACTAATGAACTACTAAAAAGCTCAGGCTGAGAGAAATTATTAGGTAAGCAAATTACACGTTGCAAATTATTTAGGGGAAAAATGGATCTAAGATGCTCTTTACAATTTCCAAATTTTAAGCTTTGAAACTTCTGTGTTCTGTAAGCAGTGTGGGGTAATACTGAGCTTTGCAGTCAGACATTCCAGGTACCAAAGGAGCAGCTCCTTCTGACACATGCAGAAAGCAGCACAGCTTCACAGGGCTTGGGCCAGCCCAGGATCCTGTTTTTACTACCACAGGCCAGGTGGTGAAGAGAACTGGTATATTTGCTGAAGAATTTGGCTTTCAGCACAAATCCACAGGTGACACATTGAAAACATCAGCTTGGTAGCTTCGGCACTTGTCCTTTATACAGATCTTCACCCAAAGCCATGCAATCTCAACAACATCCCTATCTGAGGCCTAACAAACCTGTGATGGGTCTGACACGAGCTCTCTGCCCAGCTCCAACCATGTGCTTTGGTAAGCTGTGAGCTTACAGGAGCCATGAGCACCATCTGACAGATGATACAGGACATGCTACATCCAATCTCCATTTAAGCCCTGATCTCCAACATGCTAAGACCAGCTGAGTCACCATCTGTACAGGAAGGAAAACAGTGGCTTTGGGTAATGACATAGAATATTTTCCAAATAAAATCTTGTTGTGTTGCAGGCTGAATTCACTTTCCCCAGTAAAGCCCCAGTACCAGAAAATCTCAGTCCTCCTGGCCTTAAGTTGTGCCAGGGGAGGTTCAGGCTGGAAATAGGAAAAATTTCCTCTGTAAAACAGTAGTCAAATAACAGAACAGGCTGCTTAGGGCAGTGGTGCAGCCACCATTCCTGGAGGTGTTCAAGAACCATGGAGATGTGGCACTGAGGGACGTGGTTTAGTGGGAATGGGGGAGATGGGCTGATGGTTGCACTAGATGATCTGAAAGGTCTTTTTCAACCTTTTTGTTTCTATGATTCTGCTCCTAATAGAAAACTTCTTCTGAAGGTTGACATTTAGAGAGGCAGGGGTGAAAGACCACCACAAATCAAATTACACTCTTGTTTCCCTTCTCCATTCACATACAAAAGTACCAAATACCAAGCCCCAGCATATGACTTCCTTCCTAGAAGAATTCAAGGAGAGAGGAGGAGGAGGGGAAGGGTCTGAGCAAGGCACAGATGGCATGGCCAGCCCTATGGCCAGTGCTGAGACGTGATCACCAACAGTCAAAAGAAGCCATATAGGAAGGGTGAAACATTATATTGTTCTGCCTCTCTCCCTTTCTGCAGTTGTCTTGTGTTTGAAACCAATGTCCTTGAGTGCTTCCACTATGCAGTCGTGTTTTGGCCTGATTTTCTCCTTACTCATGTCTCTCATTTAGCAGGCATTATGCTAGTGAATTCATAAAACTCATTTATAGCTCTGTTTATGTATACATCAGGATATCCACAATGCCATAATTCATCTGCCATATATATGTATATATTATATAATGCTGTCTCTTTTACCATTTTGCTACATCTTCAGCTGTTTTGTGATAACCCCTGACCTCCATGAAAGCTCATACCAATGGAGCTATGGAAGATGCACAGAACTCTCCTAGCAGGACTACAAAAAGCCTAGTGATTGCCAAAATCTTGTCCTTTCCTTTACTAAAGCAAAATGGGGAAAAGGCTGCTTGGGAGTCTGCTCCTAGTAGACATTTGAACCCAAGCAGGCTCCAGGTTTAAGAAATCATGAAAAAGAATTACTTCCCAGGAATGCAACAGCACTGCTCGCTTGTAACATTCACTCTCTGCCATTGCTGAGCTTGAGGAGCTGGTCCTTTATTCTAGTCGGCAGGAACTTAGTGCCCTGAAGTTGCAAATCCTCATTCTGAATGCCCAGGATGCTGAAGTCAGGCCCCTGGCAAACAGAAGGAGACAAGAGGAGGCATTTGAGCCTGGGAGCATGTCTGTTTTCCCTATCAATATTTGCTGGTCGATTACAAGTTGTTATCTTTTCCTTACCAGTTCTGCCTCGTGTGTCCTCAGGCCAGCACAGCTGTAATGCTGCTATGACTCTGGCAAATAGCTCTGACAGCCGAGTTTGTATATATGAGGTGTTAATAATGACATCAAGATTGTGCCAAAGGGGAAGGAAGAATAAAAGCATCTCCTCATATGTGCCTGATTTTTCAGTCCTCGCTGAACTTGCTGTAAAACTTCACAGGATGATGTTCTGATTGCCACTCAGTGACAGACCTTCACCAGTCTTTGGTCTGATCGAGTCTCACACATCACTAATAGAATCATGGAATCATTTAGGTTGGAAAAGACCACTAAGACCATCTTGTCCTATCATCAACTCCTCGCCACCACACCCACTAAGCCATGTCCCAATGTCTTTCCCAACAAAAAGGGTTTCAGTCCTTTCTTCATTGATATTGTGCCTTCATTTGCTAACTAAAAACGAGTTGAAAATATATATATATATTTTAATTTCAGCTACTGAACAACTAAAATCCTTTTCTTATTCAGCTTCCAAATGCCTGCAAATCCCTCCCTACATGTGCAACCAAAGAACTGACAGAGGCAGAGTTGGCCATATGGGAAAAGAGATCACAGCATACCTACCTGCCTATGGAGAACTAATGGAATCTGGAGAACAAAAGCAAAACTTATTTTTCAGAAGACAAATCTCCTTCACTCCCCATCACCGTGCTCACACCATTATGCAATGTCTGTGATGAGGACCAAGAGCTATATGTAGAAGCAAAGAACATCCAGTGTACTGAGTAACAGGCATAAAAAACCTAAAAATAAATGCACCTTCCTGAGAACAAGAAATCTGGATTCTCTTAGGAGAGGCAAGAGCAGTGTTTACTGCAAAGCAATAGTGGCGCTTGCAAATGCAAATGTGTGTGAATCTGAAAAAGCAACAGACTGCAGGAGCAACACGAGTGCGTGGGATGCAACACAGCATTAGCTATATCTGCTCAAGGTTTTTTTTAAGGATATGTGAAGAAGTGAGTTAGTACTGCCAAGGGAATTGTGCACACTAAGCTTTGTCACTACAAGGAATGTCTCTGACTTGGGTGTTAGAACTAAAGAAAGAAATAATTATAAAATGAATTCATTTATCTTTCAACTTGAAGTCAATGGCTGCCATTCTCCATCAGCTTCTTTTAGTGAACATCCCTTGATCAGCCTGGAAAGACTTGACCACGTCCTAAAACACAAGGTGGGAATTTTAAGAGCTCTCTGAAGGCTCTGCTGTGCTTATTAAAAGGAGAGATGGAGCAGTTTTAATTGTTGCTGATCCAGGTGAGATACTATTACACCTCCTTTCACTCTGCTATGCACTGCCAATAGGACATGAGAGCTTCACTTATCTCCATACAACAATGTTCTTATTAAGTTTTTAAGTGAACAGTGCTCAAAACACAGGTTCAAACTGTTTTGTCTGTTAAATAGATGAGCCTGATTCTCAAATCACAGCTTCCAAAGATAAATGCTCTTAAAAACGTAATCTGCTACTCTTGTGCACATCTCAGACCTGAAGTCTTTGAAAACACAAGCACTTGCACATGAGCATACTACCCATTTATTTTAACACACACATTATTACTACCAATTATGTGAATTGCTGTAAACTCCAGGGGTCCCACTGGTGTCTTATACTCCTATATGTTAAATGCTGACCAAACTATGGTCTTTCCCCAAAGAGTCAGACACCAGAGGAGAAATGGAGAACTCAAAGAAGGAATTGGGACCATTTGCTATTTCAGTTCTCTGCACCTTAGAGGAAGGAACTCTCTTACTATGTGTCTGTAGAGTAGCAAGCTCAACTATGCCTTGACTTTGACTGATGTTATACCCTCATTATGATAATAATAAGCCAGAAAACTGAACGTGCTCACCAGGCATCTGTGTCTTTTTGAGGGCTGGACAAAAGAATCAAGCACTGCCTTGATGAAAACTTGTTAGCAAGTGATTTGCTTAGGAGGGGACTGCATCACCCATGCCAGATGAATTGCTTTTAACCAGACTCTGAACAGCCAAGGCTTCCACAGGGGATGCCCTCCCACTGTTTTCAATAGGACCTATGAAAGGCTTGAACTTTTGACAAGCTGGGAATTTCACTGGAGTTCCCAAATGGCACACATACAATTTTAATCTGGATTTCCTTTACTGTCATTCAGACTAAACTATCCAGACACCTGGGCCTTTTTGTTGCCCCTCAGTTCTGCTTTTTATAAATACGTTCATTATCTGCGTGCTGTCACTGAACACTTAATACTCTCTCTCCCATGGAGCTATGGCACATCATTAGTTAGGAATACGTACACTACTCATTAGCTGCTGTGGAACACAACAATTAACTCTCATGGTGTCATCTCCTTCAACTGATTATGAGAATAACCAGCAGCACATTATGAATAACAAATATCTCTATTTCAAGGCCTGTCCCTGTACATTTAAGAGATGCTCTGCTCTTATACTGGCACATAAGGGTCTGGATGGTCCACCCAGCACTCAATTGGAACTCCATCAACCCCTTGCAAGTGCTGGTTTATCCCACAGTCCTAAACAATTTACTTTTAAATGCAGAAGTTGTCAAGGAAGGTTGAAAGGAGAGCTATGAGATCATTTCCAGTTCTGAGCCAGAGAGCAGAACTGAGTAAAGAAAAGTTTCTATGAGCTTTTGTTCTTGTGCATCGTGCAGAAGAGAGGGACGGGGTCAGGCTGCCTGGGTTGCTCACGCTGTGCCTGGTTTTGGGAGAGGTGTGTAGCTTGGAGCACTTTACTTCTCCAACTGTTTATTCAGTTGGTCAGAATTGCAATCTGTATGGGAATCATAGAATCACTAAGCTGGAAAACACCTTCCAAATCACTGTCGAAGAAATAGGGGGTTATTTCAAATACATCAAGGAGAAGGAAGAAATGCAAAGGTTTCTTCTATTTCCCATCTCTCTCAAATATGCACATACACAGAAAGACACAGTTATTTCGAAGGTGATACCCACAGACTATGATTGATGATGCTATAGCACCTTAAGGTAAAATCCTTAAGCACAATTCTGCAGGATGCCATACGAGATAAGCTAATGTAAGCAAATCTCCATCCACAAAATACACTTGTTCTTGAGCTCCACCCTCTTTTTTTCCCAGCCACTGTGATGACTGGAGAAGGCCATCAGTATCTCATCTCTGCTGCACCCTGAGTCCCAGCATCATGGGGTAGAAACTTCCAGTGTATTTTCATCCATCCTGGATACCATAACTCACAGGAAGGTAACTGTCTTGGATCTCTCTAAACTGCCAAGGCGGCACTGGGGCATCTCAGTAGGAGGCATGCCACAGCATACTGGTTATTGCTCTCTCAGTAACAGTCACAGAATCATTAAGGTTGGAGAAAACCACTAAGATCATTCAGTCCAACCCACCTCATCCCCACCATGCCCACTGACCCTGTCCCTCAGTGCCACATCTCCACAGTTCTTGAACACCTCCAGGGATGGTGAATCCACCATGTCACTGAGCAGCTGTGCCAACGAATTACCTCTATGTCTGAGATTAATTTTTTCCTAATGTTCAATCTGAGAGGTTGATTCAAATCTATTCACTTAGTTCTTAAGAAGGAACACTGTATTACTTTATTGTAGCTTCAGCGGCCCTCAAGTCAACAAATATCAGCATATCACTGCCAACCTACAGCACAGCACAGGCTGTCCAATCTCCAGCAGATCAATATGGCAACAGCCCAGCCCAAGAGCTGTGGACACTGCTGCTGCATCCTGATGCTCTGTGGCCCCAGCATAGCTCCTGACAGTGACACAGCAGTGACAGGAGTGCCCAAAGGACACCAAAAAGTGTGCTGGGAAGCAGCAGGGTGCTGGTGGCATCTGTGACTCATTCAGGCTGCACCCACAGCTCAAGCCAACAGAACCACATGTTAAAAGTGTACAAGAAGTCTAAGACATCACAGGCTATTTTTCATGTTCACAATGAACTTAAGGGGAAATTACAGATGTTTAAGGCTTACAAGGACTCGTCCGTGTTCCTTTGACTCCACAGGAGTGACAAGCCATTACCAAAAGCAGGATTTGGATGACATGCCACTGGGAGATGCACTGAAGACACAGCACAAGAAAACATGCGTAGCAAAAGAGAGAGCTGCCCTGGGCAGGGCAGTCAGGCATGATTTGATAACAAAAGAAAGGGAAATTCCACCCAGGTATCCTACTAAAATTCCCTTTGTGGGCTTAATCTGGTCACAAGTCTTGCTTCAGACATACATACAACTTCAGAGCCAAAAAAACCCCAAAAAAATAAAACACGTGGCATTGACCTGAATTAGTATGGTTTAAACTCTGATTTCTCTTTCAAATACTGTGCAGAGATACATCCACAGCAAAAAAAAAAAACAAAAAAAAACCCAACAAAAATGTGAGACAGCCCTGAACATCTTATGCATGAGGAGCACAAAGGTATTTTAGATGAGGGAACAAGTGTCTCAGGTAGCTCCCACTGCAGGTAACTACAGTTCAGCCTGCTTAGAGCTCTCCCACATTTGAAGGAAACGTGCTCTTCCTGTAACACACACAGTCATAACTGAGTTGTATTGTTCGTCAGGCAGCCAACACTGCACTCCACAGCAGTGGATAAATGGCCGTTTTGGTTGTTCTGCTTACTTTGGTGTGAGTGGCAGTGAGTGTTTACCTGACAAATCCGATTCCCCCAGTGCCATGGCAGAGCTGTAGTCACAACCTGCAGGCTTCCATATGCTCACGCCTATCAAAACCCCCAGCTCCCTTCAGACCACATTTCCAGGTGAGAAAGGACACTCAAGCTCAATATTCAGACGAGCTCTACCCTCTGAGCCAGCTCTGCTCCAGCAGCCACCATCCCTGGGGATCTTGCCCTAATTCTGCCCTGACTCCTGAGAGCTGAATGGTGTCTGGGGTCAGGTGGAGAGGACAGCCGGGAGGTCTGGCTGGATTGCTCTGCCCTACAAGGCAAAAGGCAAGGGAGGAAGGGACCCTGCTTTCTATTCCTGGCTGTACAAAGCAGCACAACACAACCTGCGGCGGGGAAGTGCAGATGCTGCCTGCTCACTTCACCAGCAGGACTGCATGCAATTTCATTCTTTTTAAACAAAGCACTTTGGTGGAAAGACAAACTTAAGCCAGGGTTTTGCCATTCTTTCTTGGACATAAATCTTCCACTTGAAATAATGAGTACATCTTTAAAAGAGCTACGGTAGGAGGCTTTAAGATGACTCAATAATGTATTTTGAAAAGAACTCGTGAATCGCGTGAGCCTCGGAGCTATTTATATGCTACCTGCCAGGGAAATGCACAGACGAACGAACCAGCACGAAACATCCTATTCAAGAGACAGTTTCTTAGGATTTGAGGTAAAAATAATATCAAAAAAACCCTCACATAATTGCATGAGGGTTCTGGTTTGAGGGGCTCTGCTCAGTGGGGAGAAACTCAACATCATTTCTCTATGTGCCAACGATGAGGGGCTCTTCCTTCTGCCCGAGGATGTCACTACCAACACAGTTTTGAATGCAAAACATTCCAACAATGTGTTACTGCAGCAATATTATCTGCATTACAGCACCCATGAGTAACTGGGCTGCAAAAAACAGGAAAATGCTAGGCACATAACTGCTTTGTGACCCATGGTTGCTCTCTCCCTGGGTGGATAGCAGCAAAAAGAAGTGAAAACCCAGCACACTTCATTGCACTCTCCTTTAGACAGTGGCACCTTTTGGAGGGGTATGGTCTCTGTCAGTCACTTTGTTCACCATCAAATAACTTCAGGAGCTGCTCTGTGGATGGAGAGTTTGTTGAATTACACTAAGAACACCAAGTCCAACCCCAGCCCACCCCATCCATGCCCACTAAGCCATGTCCTCATTGTCACATCTTCACGGCTCTTTAACACCTCCAGGGATGGAGAATCCACCAGCTCCCTGGGCAGCTGTGCCAATGTCTAATCACTCATTTCTGAGAAAAAATCTTTCCTAATATCCAACCTGACGCCTCCGTTAAGCTCAGGTAATTCCACTGGTTCTATCAGCACCAGAATTAACACAAGGCATGCCTCCAGATCCCCTTCAGGGTGGCCCTGACAGCCTGGACTCCCAATTAGCAGTTTGGTCTCTGCCCAGTAAACAAATCAGGGGGCTCTTCCACACATGCACTGTTGGCACTGGGTAGGGATTAATTCCCTTTTGATGGCAATACAGAGAGCAGCCTGGCATCAAGCATTAGCATTAGCTGAGTTTTCTGTGCAGCACAACAAAGGGGAAGGGCAAGAGGCACATTGCACGGGAAACAAGGGACCTTATGGGGATGTCCTTTCCTCCATTCTCAGGTGTTTCCTTTGCACTGGCTGTTAAATGGTTTGTGCAGTTGTCTCTCTTTGCCCAAGCTGGTTTTAACATGCACAGGGCTCTGGAAATGATGCTCAGTAGTCTCTCAAAAGGCACGGTGCATGACACAACACAACAAAAACATGCTTCCACTGAGCTCTATTTTTAGTACAGCAGCCCAGCTCATGGCAAGTGGCAGAAGATCTGGCAGAACTGCTGCTGGAAAACATAACTCTTCAATTAAGAACAATGGGGAGAAAAATTCCTCCCCTTGCTTCATGATCAACTCTTCTGATATAGGACCTTGATGGGGTACTACTCTCCCATAAACCCCCCATCTGTGCAAACTATACAATGGGCATGTTTTAAAGAAATCAGCATTAGGAGCCCAAGGGGACACACCCCTTCCTATCTACACCCCATTAAAGCTGAATGGCAGGAAACCAGCCCAACGCACAATGAAAGGCAGCAGATCTAACATTGTTTCCCGTGCAGAAGGTATTCCAAAAATTTCCTTAGGAGCACTTTCCCATCAACTTTACAGGAGCATCTCACAGGGAATAAATACTAGCAGCCAACAGCTTTTGTTCCTTCTAAGCACACAAAAATATTCAACCTGATGAAATGGAAATTGTCCTGGGAAGCCTGTCCCCCCGCCTCCAGGAGTTTCTAGCCTCCCTTTTTCTGCTCTGTCTCTGCATGAAATTTCAATAGCCCTAGATCAAAGAATTTCCATTTTCTGAGCAATAAATATGTGGAGATTTGAGCTTCTATGAGCAAACAACAAGAAAAATGTTGTGGAAAATGCCAACACAAAGTTAGGGCAAACTTAGCGTGTTTTTCCAACACTTTCAGGAGCTTTTCCCATTACGGGTGGGGAACATTCCCTTGCTGTTTCTACCAGGATGTTTTTGATGCCTGCAGCAATAGCTGGCCAGTGACTCCATGCATGCTACAAGGCATGGCCATGCACTGACCTGTGACACTCTTCAGCTCTGTGAAAGAGCAGGAGCTGGGGAGAGGGTCAGGGACACCCTCCCCCAAGATGCAGTGGGCTTTTGCCCCCATACTCAGCATGACCCCCTTGCACACTTCAGTATCTAGAGTCATGGAATTATCTTAGAATGGCTGAGGTTGGAAGGGATCTTAAAGATTATCTAGGTCTAACCCCTGACTGAGCTCACTGGCCCCCACCCGATCAGGGTGCCCAGAGTGCCATCCAGCCTGGCCTCAGCACCTCCAGAGATGGAGCACCCATCGGGGCAGCCTGTTCCACACAAACCATGCCTCTGGTGCAGAGGCAATCCCAACATCCAACTCAACAGCATGTGCTTCCAGTTGAATCCACTCCCCTAAGGGAAACCACACTGTATAGCATGATCTAGGTGAGATGTCCTATCACTCAAAGCAGAGAGCAATGTCCCTGAGTTCCCAGGTGTCCTGCATGGGAGCTTTACTATTTTATGAGAGCTGAGAATCAAGCCTGTGGATGATGGCTACCTCTTCAATCCTAGCACACGTCCACCCCATCACTGCCTGATCCTGATCTCCTTAGAGTATCTTGTCCACTCTCTTTGTCCCATCTGCTTTACAGAAGGAGTTCTCCTCTGTATAACCCTGGCTTGTCACAGCGGGTAATGATGCTCCTTGTGCTTTTCCCCAAGAAACAAATGGAAAGCAGAGCAGAGGGAGACGTGTCAGACACACTGTCATGGTGTCAGAAGGGGCTGGGTGTGATGTGCTAGTGGAAGACAAGAGGGCTGTCTGGCAGGGGGGCTCTGTCAGCTGCAGCTCATCGTTCTGGGCACAGGGTGTTACAGGAGCAAATGATGGCATCTCCAGTCAATGCATAGGAAAGAAAGGGAGTGAAAATCAAGCCTGATGAAGGGACAGACCCTAGGTGCAAAAGCAGAACTGCAAGGCTGTTTGCAAGTAAGACAAGCTCAGATGCTCGGAATGACCTGTAAATATCACATCTCCTTGGAAATGGCCGGGACACAAAACCACATATTGACTCCTGCAGTAACAGAGCACAGTGCTAGGGGCTTTATTTTCCTCAGAAGGATATAAACAAAGAACATCCTGGCTTTAATCAAAGCATTTAGAAGAGAGAGTGAACACTCCACAATGCACCCAGCTAATTTTACATATTCCTGCTCCCAGCTGGTGAGGATCTCAGCCAGAGCAGCTGATAGCCTTCACATTTTATCCTTGCTGGAATAATCCCAGTTTCATAATGAAGAGATATATCAGACAAGTTTCTCAATTTGCAGATTAGAGAAAGGTCAACCCCAGCTTAATCTGCTGCTGTGACAGGTCTGCAGACAGAGTAACTCATAAACAGTATGAAATTAATAAAAGCATTTCACATATTGTGTGTGCAGGCTTCCATGCCTGTATACCAAAGAAAACAGAATGGGGCTGGGGGGTGGGAACCAAGAGCATTGTAAGCAATTGCCAAATAAATTCCTGGAAAAATCAAAGTAGGAATGGAGTAGGGAAAAGCCAACAGATGTACCCTTCCCAAGGACAGGCTGGGGAGCAGAGAAGGACTCTGGTCACTCCTGCGGGGTAGTCCATGGCCAGCATGAACTTCAGGAACCAGAGAAGAGACCTCAGGGAGCTCTCCTGATAGGGAAGCACAAATAAATAATGTTAATGGCTTAATGGAGTGAGGGTCTTGGGCTGACAACCACATCACCGACATGCTGAGGTGGCAGAAATGTGATTCATTTCTTGGACTCACTGGAGTTTCAGTGGCGAAACAACCAAAGATGCACCTATGCACAGAAGTGGTTGTTTGATCTGTGGTATTTCTGCTTGAATAAAACCCCCTTTCAAAACATGTTTGGAGATTAACAATAGGCTTCATACTCTGCTCAGGATTCAAATACAGGTTTTATTCCACTCTACCCAAAGTTTTTGCCATTGGAAAATGCTCAGTTTTATGCAGGCAAATGGCACAGCAACAGTTTGGGGCAGACTGTGTTAGCTTACTTAGGAAATAAAGGTTCAGGAGCACAGCTTGACTTCTGGACAACTGTACTCATGAAAGAAATGTTACAGAGCAGGTTGCACACCTTGTAGCTTCTATAAACCAGCAGCAAAGTGCTGTAGTGGTTTCTGCCATGCTTTCATCACTGCATCCTACGCTCTTGTGCAATTCTCATTATCCACTTGGCCAACAGTTCTCATGCAGTCCTCTACATCAAGACCTCCTGAGAAGCTTCCCCTCATTCCCCAAACCTTCTTCAGACCAGCTGCTGTCAGAAGCTGGAGGCTGGCTGCATTCTCAGATGTCGTCATCCTTTGCAAAGTAGATGGTAAAAAATGTCCTGCTTGTCCTTGGGACACATCTGCATTGCCCAAGAACACATTGCACCATCACAACAGCAAGGAAGAAGGACAGCCAGCATTGCACCATTCCCACACTGCACATTTGGGGGCCCGCACACCCGTGAAGCTCCCCCCATGTAAGCAGCTTCCAGCTCAGATAAATAACACTGCTTTTCATCTCGTCTCTGTCTTGCTAAAATGCTGTAACAACCCCACAGTGAGCAGAACTGCAGGAGGAGTGCACAATGCTCATGGAAATTAAATTGAAGAAAAGTAACAAGCCAACCCACAGCAGGAAAGACATGGCACCCCGGAGGACTTGGAGCAAACCACTGCACAACTAAGGAACTCTTGGAGAAGGCAGATAACGCAGCCAGACCCCTGGAGAAATCAAGCTTTCCCAAGTGTTAATAGAGCTTTCCATCCATGAGCTGATGGCACAGCATGTGAGAAAACATCAGCACTTTTAGCACCACCTTGCCCTTATCTTGTTATCAACAGCCATCCATGCAAAATGCTGCTGGCAGAATGACAACTAGTTATCTCGACAACTGGTTATCTTGGAGGATAAAGCCGGGACACATCCCATCTTTAAAGAGGTGCAGATAGCTCTTGAACTCGTTAGCACTCAGGATGGTGGGCAGCTGCCCCACTGTAGTATTAGGCTGATCTGCAAAAATATGCGTATTCTTAATCCATTAATTCAGCCTGTAGACCATTAAGAAAGGAGAGACCTTCTCAGCAGAGCAACAAGACACCCAGCTGAGCTCGAGAAGCCCTTCCTTATTGCAGAAGTGCCTGGAGTGCCAGCAGCCATCTTTTAAAATAGCCCTTATTATCTTATATTTATAATGGGAAAAGAGGTGGAAGTGGTCCAGAATAGCAGATAGTAGCAAAGCAGAGAAAAAAGTGATATCCAGACCCTAAGAGTCACAAAATCACAGAAAAGTTCAGGTTGGATGGGAACCCTGCAGATCTCCAACTCGAGCCCTGCTAAAGCCCTAAGATTCCAATAAAATTATTTTCCTGTTCATGCTCTGTGTAGGTAAAGATCTGCTTTCAGCACCAAATAACAGATTCTGAGGCTTCTTTTAGTCATCTGTATGGCATCCCAGGGACACACTATGAGTACAACACATGTGGCTGCCAACACATATTGGTGCACCTAAGGGTCACTGACATGTGGGAGCATTTTGCACTGAAAAAGTGTGAGCGTCATCTGGTGCTGCCTTGGCTGCAGCATCCTCAGAAGCAACCTCAGGGAAAGCACTCAAGTAGAAAATAGCAGAAGAACTTAAGTAAATTCCTCAGATATCAGATTTTTGCCCCATGGGGTAACAGTGTTTATCATAAGTCCCACATAGGCCCTGTCACTGAAATTTTAAAATTGAACAAAAGTTCTCAGACATCTTGAATGAAATGAAATGAAAAACACCCATTCCTCAACACCAATTCAATGGCGTGCCTGTGAGTGCTTTAAAAACTTTGAAATTATTGATTTGTGAAAGAAAACCCAAGCACAAGGCAGAAAACACCTTCACTGCTTATTGTACATTTTCAAGGTTATACAAAATGAATCTGTTCTCTTACAAATGCGGAAAACAATGTTACCTCCAAGCCACATAACAAAAACCTAGGGAGCTGTTCAAATAAATGAACTTTGTCTTGTGCTTATCCTTGTGGTTGATGGGGGAAAGCTTACATTTGCAGCTGCAATCATTTCATAATGAAATGTTCAGCACAGACCAACCTTCATTCCTGTTTCTCTCCTTTGCTCCCTTCTACCACTCTCAGCTTCTCTGCAGCCTGCAATATCAGACCAGGTCTCAGATCTGTGGCCATCTCAGGAATTTCATCCTGCTACCAACTCCTCAGGACTTTGCTACGCTAAAATTTTCTCATCAAGGGTGCCTGGAGTTTGTTCCTCTACAAAAATTCCTTTCTGGGTAGTGCTGTAGCATTCCCAGATGCCAACAACTGGGGAAGGAGTTGGGCATTCCCAGCACTTCAGAATCTCAAGCTATTTGGGTTGAGTCAGCAAAACGCAGAGTATCAGGCTTATTTTCAGCATGCACGGAGTGCTACTTGAGACTTTATTTTCCTCCTCACATCGAGACTGAGATCTGTAAATATTGACAAACATGAAAATTGGGTCTTCATACTCTACCGAAAAAATACTATTCCTATCAAAAAGCCAAAAACCATCTGGCGCCACTCTTTCCAGATGTTCTCCTAAACATTCTCTTTTTTTCCCCACAAATGCGTGCTATTTGCACACTCAATGGGCTGCCACAATCCTTTCTCTTCCATCGATGTCCAGCTTCAGACCTCCATGCCTATTATTTCTTTCCTTTTTTTTTTTCTTACTTAATAGGACAGTGAGTGGATCTACTCAACACACAGCATTGTGTTTTCAAGAGTATTGTGTATCATGAAAGAATTTGCCTTTCACGATGCTTGTGACTCAAGGGGTTGTTGCTGGTTTGGCAAAAGCATTTGAAAGGGAAGCCAGTTAATCATTTAAATAAAGACACAGACTGAAGGATTCTGGAAATATTCATGCCACCAAGATAAATATCCAAAAATTATTTAAATTGGGAAATAATCACCAATAATTGGTGGAATCCCTGTCAGGACAGAAAGACAAGTGTGTTGTACCCATGGAGTCACTACCCAAACAGAATGAGGAGGTAAAACTCTCACATTTGTACCGGGTTAAAAATACTCTTCACCAGCAGGGATCAGGTAGGTGCGGTACCTCGGACTGCTGCAGCTGTAGTGGCCTTTCTGGTGTGAAAAACAGATTATTTCTCAATCAGACTGCTTGCTGACTGTTCTACATCAGCAGCAACATTCATTGCTGAGGAAAAGCAAGAACACATCATGTTCTGTATTCATGAAGCGCAGCTTAAAATTAATTGAAAACATCCTTCAGAGAAGGTGCTTCTGAACTTTGTTGTAACTGAATGCTTTAATTAGATCTGCTGGAAAGAAAGGCTTTTTTCCCCAAATGTAATGAAAAATGTTTCAGTGAACAACTTGTAACAAGCGCTGTACCACAAATGGCAAAACTGTCAGACTCCTCACATGGTGATGTTTGGTGGATCTTGAGATTCCACATTAAAGCTGCATGCAAAACAAGAGGCAGAGAGCAGCAGAGGACGTGATGCTGGAGTGGCTGTATCACAGCCTCAACGCCCACTCCTGCACTGAGGAGGGAATTATGGCCACCCTAGCACCCAGGAGAAGCCTAAACATACAAGAACCACAGACCCCCAAGCCCCTAGCCTACAGCAGGCCTAGGAAAGCAACTGGTCTTTCCAGAAGCTGATGCTGACTTAACATTTCCACAAGTGGGCATGTACAAAGCAGCAGCCACTCTCAGGAGTGAATCTTAATCTTCCTTATTTTGGTACAGAGGGGATTATACAAGCATTAATCAGGGGATATTAACCACATTTAAATGATTTTATATTACCTAAATCCATACCTCGTTTTCTTTCAGTGCATTTTTAGCAAAGGAAAGTCTGCCAAGGCCGATGAAAAACCTATGTGTACCAGCAGCAAGAGAAAATAAGGACCAAAATTGGCACAATCATGTATAAAAGATGTGTTTGCTCATTCTTCCAATCAAGGATCCTCATTAAATAATCATGTGACTCATGTAAGAGGCTACAATTACACAGTACAGCTCACTTTTCAAATATTCATCATCAGGCCACAGAGCCCAAATATAAATGGAAGCACTCACTTCCAGATTTGGTGAGCAAGTCATCCTGAGGAGACACTGCTTCCTCACTGGTATTAACACCATTGGGAAGAGGTGCCACATTTCCCACAGCTGCTTTTATTGACTATTTCCTTATCCTTAGAAGCGGCCAGGTAACTTCCATTTACAGAACTGGCTGTGGAAAGTCATTTCAGTAAAACTGAACCTTCTCCTGTTTTTGTTAAATTAAAATTATTTCCAAGCCAATGTTGGGGTTTGTTTTGGAAAACGCTGAAACAGTCAAACATTTCCCACTTCAGTATTTTTTTTCCCTGTTGCCACTGCCACCGTTTTCACTGTTTTTCAGAGGGCAGTGTAACTCCAGCACACAACAGGACAGCTCCTTTCACACTTGCAGGGTGTTGGGAGTGACTTTCTACCACTCACAACAGCCCAGTTCCACCACCTCCTGCATCACATGCTCCATTCAGCTCTCACCCCAACTCCCAGCGTATTCCCATGGGCTAGTCTGGCTTTTGCTGCCAAGTATTCTAAAAAGAGGTTTAAAAGATGGGTCCCAGGTTAACCAAGGAGCCCCACTAGCAGCTCCCATGCTTCCTGAGCACTTCCCTTCCAATCAAGCTCTCTGTTCTGTAGGTAACAGCCAGCATGCCATGGCTGCACTGCCCTCCTCCAGCTCAGCCAGCAGATTCCTGTGTAGCACAGGGTTGTACATCTCACTGAAATCCCATCCTAAAACAACGGGCAACTTACTGAAGTAAACCATCAGGCTTGACACATAGTATGCATTTATAAATCACTCATCTATTCTTCACATTTTCCATCTACCTTAATGTATTTAACAGTACTAATCAGATCAAATTAATGTGCTGTACCTTTTTCCCATTCTTGCTTCCTCGGATGCAGGCACTGCACTGCTAATTTCCAACTATCACTGCATGCTTTGCTTTCTACATTTCTTCCCACCAAGCTCACACTTATTAAAAATCTTTGTTATTACTATTTCAAGCCAAAAACTGCTCAGCTTATCCAACGTGAAACACTGAATGTTATGTTTGCAGGAGTCACTTCACTCCCCAAGGAAAGCAGGGCTTTCTTGCAAAACAGAAACTACTTTTATAGCAAAAAAATAGCATCAAAAGACACTGAAATACAGAAACATCATCAGTTCCCATTTTTCTGAGACTCGTGGCTTGCATGCACTTTCAATGAGTAATAGCAGAAGTGGCTGATTTGAACAGGACAGGGACCACAGACAAGAAAAGGAGATAAAATATTGCAGATAAAAGGAGAAAATACCACATTTCCTGCTGACATCACTCACCCCAGCTTGCAGAGCCCTGCAAGAGAAAGTCCAGAGAGACCTGAACGACATTACCAAGATCCACTGTTGGCCCAGGCACCACTTCCTACAACACCTGTGGCCCTCAACACCCCCCAGTCCTTTCTGATATCTGTGGTTTCCCATTCTGTGTTCATCCTACTGTGGAGCCCTGTGCCTGCTGAACCTCTCATATTTATTCAGCCCGTTTATACAACTGCCAGAGATCACTCCAAGTCCTCATCCTCTTCTCGTACCTTCCCAGTGCAAGCTGTAGGAGCGGGGAGAAGCCAACCATTCCCCAAGGGCTGGGTGAGCGAGACCAGGTCCTGCTGCAAGCTGGCACTTTGTCCCCATGGACAATGGGGATTTAATGCCTTTCCAGCCGAGTAAAGGAAATAACAGGAAAAGTAAAATTAATTCAAAAGCTTTCCTAAGCGAAATTATGCTAATAGGTCTGAGTAAACGATGGGGTGTGTATAGGGTGGGGGTAGCTAGGAAAGTCTCAAGCTCATGAATGAGGGAGAAGTAGAGCAGAAGGCACCTGCTGAGTTTCTAAGCTTAACTCCTTACTGATGCAAGCATCACATTACCTAATTTCCTCCACAAACCTCAGGTTTCTCTTGAAAGTAGTTGGGATTTCTTCCTCTTGACATTTCTTTTTCTCTCCATTTTAATTTCCTCTCCTCTCTTGAACCCTCCTGCTCCATTTATACAATTCTGTCCTTGTGCTTACACTGACTTTCAGCATAGCTCATTTCTTCTGGTTGTTCACCCCAAGCACCACGAGCAAATATCCCTTTCCCTCTCAACTTTCTGCTGGATGAGGTCAGAAACAAGCTCCTCTAAAACACCTTCTTATAAACTGTATGTAGTACAGCAGAACAACTGAGACCTCAAATCACTGGTGGAAAATGGGGCCAGAATTGGTTGAAAATCCCTGCAAGTCTGTTGTTGCTGTTTTCTATTGCACCGGTTAAAACATACAGCACAGCAAAGCTGAGAAGCATTTGTCTTTGCAGCACCACATGGAAGGATGGGAAAGGAACTTGATGGCACCTGAAGACTCCACTGAGCACTCACTGAGGAGTCTGCACGGCTTTCCAACTAACACAAAATAAAAAGAGGGAGCTTTTAAGTTGTTTTGTTGCCTTGTATAAAGTCGTAGAAGAAAGATTTTCTGCTTTCACTGGCTTTCCTCCCATTGCTTGGCACCAGTATGCAACTCCTGCTTTTATGCAAGTAAGGGAAGAAGCACTTAGAATCTGAGGATGCTGGGCAGCTGCTGGGCTGGTGAATGCTTATGGCCTCATGTCCTTTCACCATATGGTGCCAAAAACATTTACCATACAGAGAGAAGAACCTGCGTGGTGGTGGAGTCACCACCCCTGGAGGTGTTCAAGAACCATGGAGATGTGGCACTGCTGGACGTGGCTTAGCGGGCATGGTGGGGGTGATCTAGACTTGGTGATCTTAGAGGTCTTTTCCAACTTTAACGATTCTGTGATTAAATGATTATAGCTCAGGAGCCATTAGATGGGCTGAGTCAGAAGGCAACTTCACTGTCACCAGCAAAAGAGAAACAAAAGCACACTCCTGTTAAGTGCATTAAATAGGTCCTAACAAATCCTAGTTGCTAGAGCATTTGGGCTCAGATTTAAGTGGCATTTTCAAGCAGAGTGTAAAGTGTGTCAGTGTTGCTGCTTTTCAGACAGTGATGGCAAAGAATAAGTCATAAATGCAGGGCTGAAATTAAACAGCTGTGGTTGTTTGTGTCTTTCCTGATATTAGCTGCAAGTGGAGTTTTTGCAAAATAAATTCTGTCCTGTGGGAAAATTTCATATTATTTTCAATTTTCTTTTCATCTCAAACGAAGAGGAAACAGCAAACCTTTCTGTGGAAGGGAAAGCTCCAGAGGAAAAATGTCTGGAACTGTTGAAATACACTGCTTCAGCTAATTTAGCAGTGCTGGTAAAGGCAGCAAATAATGCATGGCACTTACAGAATTCCCTCTATGCTATTCAGTGGGAAGGATGAATGCCTTTGCAAAACATAAGAAACCTTAACATGAATTTAAAAGTGAAAAGCAGGCAGAAGAAAAAAAAAATACCTTCATGCAACTAAGTAAAAATAGCTGCCCTACATTTTTCAGGAGACAGGATTGACTTTTTGGAGCCTCAACCTGAGGGGCCCCACAAACCAAGTCACTGATGATAAAGCAGAACCCCTGTGGAGCAGCCTGGCACTGCCTGAGCCTCAGCAGACACACAGCTACTTCAGATTGAGCTGCTGGGGTCTAGTTGTAAGACCCTTCTGTGCATCAGTTTTCCCACCTGCAAAAGAGCAGTAAAGGTATTCACCTCCTTACACCTCCCCAGGATGGGGAACACTAGCTCAGTCTTCCTCCAGTCTTTGCTTTCACCATCTCCTGGAAAGCAAGGAACAATGTTGGCAGAGAAAAAACAAATAGAAACACAGACATTATGAAGCAAAGCTCCCAGTACTACAGTCCTGCTGAACTTTTAGATTCAGTAAATACCACAGACCCAGGTTACAGGGAGGGGAGAAGGGGAAAACCAATTCCTAAGAAAGTGTTGGAAGATGCGTCACTTCCATTTCCATGATGCTGCTGATAGGCTGAAAAATCCCTTAGCCCATTCAGAACAGCTGGAACTTTGCTAGAATCACACCCACCCTGTGAAATATCTTTTGCCCACCAGCACATTCTGCAGCATGCTCCCCTTCCCTTGGTGGTGATGGAAGCATCACGAGTCCCACCCGTAATGATGATGCCTCATGGGAACTGATCACAGACTGTCACAGAAAAGTTGGAAGAAATCCCCGAAATCCTCCTTGCTGAATCTCAGACTTTGACCAACAGAGCAGAGGGACTGTGGGCACTTGCTGCTGGCAACTGCAGGCAATTATCTGGAGGCTGAGATGGGAAAATGTGAAGTATTTTATGCAGATGTCAGAATAATTGAACAAACACTAGAGAAGGAGCGACTAAAGCCATATTTCTGGGATCAGCACTGTGTAGAAACAGCTCGAGGTTCATCCTGTGCAGACAGCATTAGAAATTATCCCGATGACAAAGGAAACAGAAAGGAAGCTATTCTGTGCACTTTCCTGCTCTTCTGGGTGCAATCAGCACACATCTTCAGCACTGCCATTAGCATTCCTCCACCAAAGACATCTCCGCAAAGCACAGCTCACATTTGCAAAGATGATGTTGGAAAGCTTCCCAGATTATACATTTTCCTCTTTAATTTATACCTCAGAGAATAATGCTAATCAAGGAGGCAGTGAAAGTGGTGAGGCACCCTCAGACCTTGATTTATTAACAGTGGGTGCATTATCCTCACTTGGAAAATGATGCTAGGATCCAAAGCTTCCAGGAAAGCACATTTGTTTGCCAGTAGGTTATCAAATACGAGCTGACAATGTACTTGCACAGCAGAAATGCATAAGTGCATTGCACAGTATGATTCACCTGCAAAACATGCAGTATGCTCTGAAGTAGGTTAGAAGAGCAATGCAACATCAGAGAGAGAAGAGGAGAGGAAGAAGTCCAAACTCCAAAATCTCCAAGTGGGGAATATTTTCCTTGCACACTTTGTTAAGCTCTCCATCCTCAGGATGCTTTTGAATAGAGTTTGGATGCACAGGGATGGACAACCACGTCACAGTGCAAGTAGCTAGTTGGATATTACAAATGCCATCTTCACAGCCTGGGAGATCTACTAAATATTCCAGGGATTACGCATGGTCCGTTTAGCAAGCTCAAAGTAAAAAGCAGATTGCACCCATTTCACACAGTGTAAATCCCCACGCCTGTCTCCTTAGCTCTGACCTGAACTTCTGCAACGCAGCAACTGAATTACAGAGGCCAACGACAGAGAGAAGTTGAAGAAAAAATGATCCCAAAACAGCAACTGGCTCTTCCAGTGAGAGGTAATCAGAACATCCTTTGTAATCCATAACATTAATTTCTAAGGTGGGGGGAAAAAAAAAGCTCATAACAAGGCAATTCTGAAGTGGAACGGAGAATTCAACAAGGCAGAATTAGTCCATTTAAAATATATGTTTATTTGGAATAACCAAAGGAACACAAAGTACATTTCTGAGCCCTGCTGGTAGCCATATCATGTCAAACACACTAATGGACTGGGGCAGAATTTGAGAATGTATGCATTTGAGTTCTAAGATTCGACTCATTTTTATTTATTGTCATTTTGATCCACATTTCTTGTGGGATGATCTTTTGGTGGATGGTGAGTTCTCAAAAAAATTAAATGTCAGAAATTTCACTCCTTTTTTTTTTTTTTTCCCTGGCATCAGCAGAGGCCATTATACATTTCATTCTTGCTTCATCCGGGTAAAAATAACCCAGTTTTCAGTCAGTGGCTTCACACTTGTGCATGCAAACAACAATTTGCTCGCTTGACTTCTCAGTGCTGTATGCTATGTAGCCAGGCATAACACACATGAAACTTTACAAGTAGAGAATCAGCTGCCACCTACAGAAGATCCACTCTGTGCTGTTCAACCACGTAAAACCTTTATCTCATCTGTTTCACCGAGATGTCATTTGCCAGCCATTTTGATGGCTTCTGATGAGGGAAACAAATAAACAGCTACTGCATGGAGCCTCTACATTCTGTTTCTTCCACAGACAACATGTTCAGAAGAGGCTGACTCCTCTGGGACTTCTCCCAGCTCTCACACATCTCCTTGGGGCTTCTCCTGCCGCCACAACATCCTTCCTGCAAATTAATTCCTGTCTGAGAATCACAGATTATTTATGTAGGCATAACCTGGAGGACCTGAGAAAGCAACCATCAGAGAAAAAATGATGAGCAAAATTGGGATCTGCATTTCTATGTCTTTTGTAAAAAGGCAGGAGAACATGTATTCCTTGTACTGCTCTAAGTCAGCAAGTATGTATGGTTACAGTGTGCATCCTGCAGCTACATCTGCACAGAGCAGTTCAGGCTCTTTTCAGCTAAAGTCCATGTTTCATTTCCAGCATGTTGTGCTACACCTTATTACTGAAGTCAATAGAAAATACCCTGATACTCAAAGCTTTTCCCATGCACACAAGCAAGTGCATCTCTTTAGCCTCTAAATTAAGGACACAAAGGGAAAGACCTAATTAAAGCTTACTGAAATTCAGTCCCCACTCATGCATTAGCAGTCAGAGAGATGATACCCATAAAACCTCACCAAACCCTCCCATGCTGCTAAGCAGAGGGGAGCGGATACGAGATGCTGTGCTCCCTATATCTGTGTGTCTTGGGTTTTCACTTCCCAACTCAGCCACAGTGCTGTTGACCCTTACTGTAAAAAACTTTTTCCTTATATCCAATCTAAATCTGCCCTCCTTTAGTTTGAAACCACTTAAGACTCTTGAGGGGTCTGCTGTGATAGGACAAGGCTTTCTCAAAGTCCCCTTCACGGGGCCACTCTCAGGTCTCCCCAGAGCTTTCCCTTCTCCAGACTGCACAGCCCCAGCTCTCTCAGCCTGTCCTTGTAGTGAGCTGTTCCATCCCCTGGATCAAAAGGTCCACATCTCTCCTGCACTGAGCACTCAGTGCAGTCCCTCCACGCAGAGGGTGCAGTCAAGACCCAGACCCACATTCGCATGGAAAAAAATCCTATGGGTCAAGAGAAAGAAACACAAAATTCCCAGCAGCCGGCACTGGGGAGGTTCCCTACCTGACAAGGCGGTCCCTTACATTTGTTTTTTACTGCCTGTGATTAACAAGCACTTCAAAGCTCCTAACAATAAATCGGATGCGGTTCATAAATTCAGCACTGCTGAAAAACAGACTGTAACTCATGTCCTGAGTGGCACAGCAAAGCCTACAGCTGGCACAGCTCAGCAGACCTCCCGAGCTCCCTCAGCTCAGAAAGCATCCTTTAGAGTGCAGCCTCCTGGGCTCCATCCTCAGCACTACCCAGGGAAACTCTGCTGTGGCAACACATCCAAGCTGGGATTCATAGAATAGGACTGTAGAATCTTACAGTCATAGAGTCACCACTACATGAGAGAGATGCAGGGAAGGCTTGTAGCTGTTTGGGGCAGGCAGAATAGCCTCTGATTAACCAGCTACCTTATCTGAGGCAAGATTTTACAGTTAAGAATACCAAGGTCAGGCATGGGTAGATAGTGACAGGACAAGGGGGAACAGCTTTCAACTAAAGGAGGGAAGATTTCAATTAAATATCAGGGGGCAGTTTTTCACTGAGAGCACGGTGAGGTGCTGGAACGTAGTGCCCAGAGAGGCTGTGGATGCCCCATGCCTGGAGGAGCTCAAGGCCAGGCTGGATGGGGCTCTGGGCAGCCTGATCTAGTGGTTGGCCACCCTGCCTGCAGCAGTGTTACTGGGACTTCACAATGCCTGAGATCTCCTCCAACTCAAACCATTCTATGATTCCAGTGTTTTAAAGCAATTAAGAATGCACTTATGTTCCATATAATACAATAAGGGTTTTAGGTACTGTATCGAAACAAGGTCTGAGATGTGTAATTATTACTATTTCAAGTTCAGTTTTGCAGGTGAACGCCAAAAATTTTCTCACTGCTGAAGATCTGCAGTTTCTGAGAGCATTAGGTGACCATACAGCAGTTGTGACTTCAGAACCATGAGTACTAAATGCAGAGTGTGCTCCTCAGTGCTGAATCATGCACAGTCTACTGCAGCACAGTACTACCCTTAAATTAGAAAACTAATTACGAATAATGCTTCATTACTTGAAGCTACAGTTTGCTATGACAGCCTTTCATTCTTTTATAAAACAAAAACAAAGAAACCCCAGAACTCTGTAAGCAGCCCCAACCTGTCAGTAAGAAAACAGAACATGAAAAGCAGACTGAGGGGTACAAATGCCACGTTAAAAAGCAAAAGGCTCTGTGCTTTCTTGGCTCATTGTGGAGGCATAGAAGACTCAGAAGGGAAAGTGAACTCTTAAGACACCAATTTTAAAAACTCCATTTGCTGTTAATGATGTGAAACCACAACCCCTTAGCTATTTTGGCAATTTGGAACGTGTACATAAAATAACTGGGTCTCAGGGCCTGATGCAGAGCCACGTGCTAGTCCAGAGCATCATGGGCTCAGTCCAGGCCACATGTTGGGCCAGCGTCTGTCCATGGGACAGGCTGTGAAAACAAGATGGGAAGATTTGTGGGATCTGCCAAACCTTTTGGGGAGCCCTGCGCCAAAGGCAGCACAACCCAAAGGGATGGCATTGAGCTGCAGCAGGGAAGGGTCAGGCTGGGTGTTAGGAAAAGGCCCTGCACCAGAGGATAGGGGCATGGAACAGGCTCCCCTGGGCCCCAAGCTGACAGATGTCAAGGAGCATTATACCAGTGAGACACCCTGAGCTGCACAGCCCAGGGAAGGTGCAACATACAAAATTCAACTGGAAAACCCACAGCCTCCCCATTGCTGCTCTCCTCCTCTGTCCTTGCCTATAAATAAAACATTTCATTATCCAGAGAAAAAGAATAAAAGGCAGGTGAGTCACCCTCCCTGGTGTTACTTCTCTCTTTCAGCTGCCTCATCCTCTTCCTCAATACATTTGCAGCTCTGAAGTCAAATGGGGATGAAGTCTCCTACATTTCTGTAGGGAACGGCGCTAGGACAGCTGCATCCCGACCTGCAAGGATTCAAGAATTACAATGCTCCACAGGTCTCAAGCCTGGAGATCACGAGCAGAGCTCGTGCTGGAGAGCCCAAGAGGAGCTCTCACTCCTGCTTTACCATGCAGGAATGGAAGGTGGTATTTCAACAAGAATTCCTTTTAGATGATTGGTTATAAGCTGTGACGAAATGGCCTCTCTGTCAAACTTATGAGAATGACAGAAAGAGAAGGGTCCAAGAAGAAACCCACGGTGTTTCTGTCTCTCAACAAGGTATTACATCCACTCACACAACACCAGGGACCACGCAGAGACTTCCACCAAACAATCTCTCATTCCAGCACTGTTTCAGTCCAGGGAGGAAAGTATAAAAGTGACAAATGCAATTCTCTGAATCATGAAGGACTGAAATTTCAAAAATAAAATTGTCATGGATAAATGGATACTCTTTCAAAATGAGATTAAATCTGTCCTCAGTTGGCTAAATCAGAGCAAGACTGCCTAGCAGTTGTGGGCATATTTGTGAACAACTCCTCAGGCTTCCCTGTGGCAAATGCTTAGGTTAGTGAAACCACCCTATCAAAACTCTTTCTGCAGCAAGTTCAAAAACATCGGGTTTTGGATTTCAGCCTTTAGAGTCCACACAGCTTTAAATGGTACATTTCCTTGGATGTCTGGCAGGGCACATCTTGGGGGGCAATACTTGGGAGGCTAGGAAGGCAGAGGAGGTAGCAAAAGCAACCTGCTCAGCATTTGGTTGTGCTCTGACATACCCCACAAGCATCAGTGCCAAACCACAGAATGCAGATACTCATGCTCATATGCACATCTTTCCACCTGGGTGAATACCAGGGCTCTTAATCTGCATGGAAATGACCAAAATGAACTTTCATGCTGAGCAGCAAAGCCACCAGTAACTCACACAAATGGGATTTACAGGTGAAGGATATCAGCACGAACACAGACTTGTGCTGGGAGCAGCTCCCCACAGCACTGTCTGGCAGGGTGTTTTGGTGGCCCAGCCGATGGCTGGAGGTAACTGGCACACATTTTCAAAACTGACCCCTACAAATGATGTGACTTACAAATGGTTTTTAGAAACGCCTTTACTAAAAACACTGAGCTTGGAGGAACTGTCCTTGCCACAGAGCAGCAGGAATTAGAACAGCTCACCTCCCTAGTACGTACCACATCTGCAACAGTCAGACCCAAAAACACAGGGCTTTTGTGCCACTTAGACACTCCTGGAGATCCCAATCAGCCTCTGGCTGCCACTCCAGAAGGGTTCCCATAGGTGCTGTTTGCCATCCTCATAGGTATGGCCTGGGTGTTCAATGCCATCTCCTGTGGCACAGCTGGACCCCACCCCTGTGGCCTCTCTAAGGAGGAGGAATGGGACACAATGGCCACAGAGGTCCTGACAGCTGTGCCACGCTGAAGGCAAAGATCATTCTGGTGTGAGTAACAGCAAGCAGGGCTCACTGGCAGCTCCCAACCTCAGCCATGTGGATGAAGGGACTGCCACCACTGCCAGGAAATAATGCCATGGATAAAATAATGGACTCACAGGATCATTAAGGTCAGAAAAGACGTCATTAAGTTCAACTGTGAACTCATCCCCACCATGCCCACTGACCACGTCCTTCAGGGCCACATCTCCACGCTTCCTGAACACCTCCAGGGATGGAGACCCCACCGATTCCCTGCACCTGCACCACAGAAGTAGAGTCCCTTCTTACCTTTTGCCATTTTTAATCTGGGGGAAGCCACATTATTTATTCTGGGAAATGGCTGGCAGCCTGTGCCATATTTTTGGAAATAATGCTTTTCAAAGAATGTTAATGACTGTCAATGTATAAAAATAAATAACAGAATCTGTGACCAGATGGTGTGTTGGGTGATATGGGGCTCTTCTTCACCAACACAAAACAGCTCCCCAGCCCTTGCAAGAGCTGCCTGCAAGCTCTTCCCACCCTAAACCAAACTCATCATCAGGAAGGAGCAATTTGAAGGAGTGGAATTTTTTCAGCAAAAGCTAGAGGCCAAGTAATAAAAGCAAAGGGAACTCCACTTTGCCCGTGCCCAGAAGCTACTGGACTCAATCTTCATTGCTGGAGGAGCAGCAGCTGTGGGACCTGCAGCTCCTTATTACCCTGACTTTGCTTGGGAAATCTCTGAGCTTTCCACTCTTTGTGGGAAATATTCTTTTGTGATTCCAATCATTGCAGATTTCAGTTGATCCAGAGAACTCGCAGTGAAACCCATGCTTTTCATCATTCAGAAACCACTCACAAGGTTTTGACACAAAGCCAGCTCAGCTCAAGGCCGGGCCCAAAGCCAGCTTGAAAATATTCCCGACCCTTTCAACAATCCCTGGCTGGTTTTCAAACTTGAAACAAAAGCCCAGGTTGGGGAAAGTTTGCAAAATTTTAGGTTGTATAAGAAAATTTCTCAACATCTTGTGATAAATTCCCATCATCTGTTCTCACACTGGGAGAACCTCCCAGTCTCCAAATCCTGCTCTTGCCTCAAAGAGTGTAACAGCAGTCTTTATAAAAAGGGCTTGTCTGAGAGCTGGAGAGAGAGATAGGATGTGTTGGGGGTTGTTTGGAAAACAAACAGGCCAGGTGGCTCTTGTTTGGATGCCTTGTTCATTGCATGAATTGTCCCCAGGTGCCCCATTAAGTAGCAAGAGTTGTAAGATTGGGGTACTTTCTGGAGCCAGATATCCTTTGTGGGTTCATTGCTACGTTTAGGGACATGCAGGAGTCCCCTCTAAGCAGCAAAATTACAGAGTTTTCTGAAATATTTTACAGTTTCAGATGCTCAGCAATATGACAGATCTCTCACTCAGCAACTTGAGTACATTTAGTCACACAATGAATCATGAAATGCTGTACTCCTCCCCATGTAGAACAGAAATATAGGCAATGCAGCCACAAATAAAGACTGCGGGCACAGGGCTCCCCTGACTGGGATGCTGCTGTGTCTGGCACACACAATCACACCAGCTACCTATTAAACAGGGAAAACAAAATGAAAAATATGTAAAACACATTCCTGTTCTCAAGATGTTGCTAATCAGACTGACTGCTAGCAAACGCCAGAAAAGGTCTGCATTGCTCACCTTATCTCTGCCTTGCCACCATTTGACAAATACAAATATATTCCAAGTCCCTTTGCGATGATTCCAAAAGCAGAACTATTTTTTTTCCTTTTTTTTCCCTTTTCTACTTTTCTTTGTACTTTTTTCCTTTTCTTCTTTTTCTTTTATTCATCCATTCCCTCTATTCTGCATTCTCTGAGCCTGAATCTACAAACAAGGCTGAGCCTGAAGAAGCTTTCATTAAATGTTAGCAGCTATTTGATTTATTGGGATTTATACTATTTCATAGATCAGCCTTTTTTGTTCTGTATGCTAAGATTCAGCATGGCCACGTCTTTATCCATCAGTGAGCAACAAAAGCTCACATGATCTCCCTTCCTCATGTCACTGCACCATTGAGCAGCCCAACCTGAGGACCCCAGAGCCCTGCTCCATGCACATGCCTCGTGCCCCGAGCAGCCTTACAATACCATCTGCCTCCCTTGGCAGAAAAAAGTCCCGTTCCACAACCTACCGCTCAGATCAGTGAATGAGCAGCACATCAGCACATTTTCTGCCTGCCCAAAGCTACAAAACAGCAAAACATTTCCCACAGCAGCCAATGAGCATGAGATCCCATTTTACTACAGAGCTCGGTAGCATTAAGCAGACAGAAAAGCAGCAGGGAAATATCCATGTCGAGAAAACACACGTGTACAGATGCACACTCACATGCTGAAAAAAATATACAGATGAGCAAGAGTCGAATAATATAGCCACACTGACTCTTGATTATTCTGGCCAGCCACTCTTTGTGCTGATTAACTGAAGGGGATTAGGAAGGACTCAGCCCAAAAACGCAGTACCTAATGCTCCTGCAGCTATTGCATAATGAGACCGATTCCCATCCCAAGCCCTGACCCTCAACTTACTCAACACAAGTTTAATGCTGTCAGGTTGCATAATGGAAACACCTGTTTCCCAGTGAAGGGGAATCGAGATGGGATCCACCAGCTTCCCAAGGGCTGGATTATTTGTTATTTGAGTTCCTGGGTGGGCAGCAGAGGGAAAGGAAGTGGGCAAATGTCACCAAGAATGACAGACCCGCTTTCCCCCAAATGCTTCTGTCAGGACTGACTGCAAGCCAAAGCCCTCTGAGCTTCAATGCATGCACACCTGCTACTGGCACACCCACTAAAGAAACGAACCCTAAACCAAGGGAAATCAAATACATCTCCAAAGTAAACTGAAAAAAAAGCAATGAACCCACATAGCCTGGCTCAACTAAATGCACCTTAAATCAGGTACACCTAGCAGAGGAAAACACAGCAATCCAAAAGCCTGTTATTAAGATGCTATCTCCAAAAACATGCAGTAGAGATAACAGCACTTCAGAACAGTCACTCTATTAAAAATCTGCGTGCAGAAATAATATTACGGGGCCACGCAGGAATTTCAGGTACGTAAGGAACATCTGAAGTAACTCGTTGGCAACCTACTACTCTGGATGTGTAGAGCCATAAGCCAAATGAGGACGGAGCCCCACCAAACCCAACCGAACACCTTCCAACATGTGACTGAAAACCAGATTCCCACTCGGCCGGCTCCTGCATCCCCCTCCCCCACCACAGCGAGAAGAACGATTTGCGAAGGCTCGCTCTTCTCCGTCTTCCCCCACGCGCTCGCTAACTCGCAATGTTTCCAAGCAGCAAGGCAGGGCGAAGAGCAGGGGGAGGGACGGGGACACGGGCGGGAGAGGCCGCTGCCGCCAGGCCCCTTTGTCGAGCATCAGCGGTACCCCTCGCCTCTTACCTGGCGATGCAGTCGCCATGGCGACGGGCGGGTGCTCCCTGGCGGAGCCGAACGCCAGCTGCTCCCGCTGCTCAGCCCCGTCTCCATCCCGCAGCGCATCCCCGGCCGCAGCCCAGCGCTCCGCGGTGCCCGCCAGCAGCAGGTCCTGGGGGTCCGGCGGGGCTGACATTGCTGCTGCCAGGCGGCCGCTGGCTCCGGCTGTGGGGCTGCGGCGGGAGCCACTGGAAGCGGCCGCCGAGGGGCTGGCTGCTGGCTCTGGCCGGCTGCGGGACGCGGAGCCGCCGCTGCCGTATCTCCACTAGCGCGTATTACGCAGGTGAAAAATGGCTCGTTCAGTTGGAGCCTTCCAGCCCTTGCGTCACCCTGTGGCTGGCATATCACAGGGCAGGAATCTGCCAGCCCGGCTGCCGCTCTCCCCCACTCAACCGCTTCGGCAGGGTAGGAACGGACCTGTGCACGCAGGGGGCAACGTGTCCCCTCCCAGGAGAGGGCATCCCCCGCC
The DNA here is from genome assembly GCA_013399175.1 of Odontophorus gujanensis. Taxonomy (NCBI): domain Eukaryota; kingdom Metazoa; phylum Chordata; class Aves; order Galliformes; family Odontophoridae; genus Odontophorus; species Odontophorus gujanensis. The sequence goes on along the minus strand of VXAB01010912.1, from coordinate 98,208 downwards.
TCGTCATCCCCTCCCGCGACAGAATCCCGCACAGCGCTGCCCGTTGCGGGGATGCCACTGGTTCCTCTTCCAGGGGAAAGGCGGCCACGCGCGTCCCACGAGCCCCCGGCTGCCCCCCGATCTCCGCCAGCCCAGCGGAAAAAGCCCCGCTCCGGCGCTCGGCTCGGTGCAGCTGGCTCCGTGCTGCCTGCAGCCACGCCGGGGAGGCGATGGCAGCTGCCTGCATCTAAATGACCCTCGTCAAAATAAACTCACAGCAGGTGTCTGCGTACCTTGTTTATTCTTCTTCTTCTCCCTTTTATGCTTTTGGTTATATTTTACTGATTCTCATAAGCTGTGCTGGCAGAGATGGTGCAGGGAGCCCTGCGGTTAAGGAGAGGAGTGCTGGCAAGAGATGCAGCAGGGCAGGATCTGTGCCTCTTCCCAGGTGCTTTGCGAGCACCAGGACCCCTGCCGTCCTTTTACAGGGCAGGAAGCAAAGTCAGTCTATTGTGACAGGGCAAGGGGGAACGGTTTCAAAGTAAAAGGGTGGAGATTTAGATTGGATGTAAGGAAAAGGTTTTTTATGGTACTGGTGGTGAGGTGCTGACACGGGTTGCCGAGAGAGGCGGTGGGCTCCCCGACCCTGCAGACACCCAAGGTCAGGCCAGGTGGGACTCAGAGCACCTGACAGAGCTGTGAGTGTCACTGCCTCTCTGGGCAACCTGTGCCCACTAGTGCCACACCTCCCTTATCATAAAAAACTTTCCCTTTATATGCAGTCTAAATCTCCTGACTCCAGTCCAGGATCTGTTTCTGGGAATAGTCCTGCTGCTCGGATCGGTGCTGTTCAGTGCCAGTTCCCCTGGGCCCTTCACAGATGGGCTCCTGAGCCTTTGGGGAGGCTTGGCCCCAAAGCACCGAGGTGTGAGCAACATGCTCAGGATTAGCCAAAGCACACTGCAAGCCAGGTGGCTGCTGTGACTTCAGGTAAACTCTGTGGTCTTGAGTTCGGAGTGGTAAGCGTGGCTGTAATAGGATGCTACAGAAGGCAGGGTTGCGTGGTACAGTTCTAGAGTGGAGCTACTGTAGACTAAG
>VXAB01010912.1:894-96803 GCA_013399175.1 Odontophorus gujanensis | reverse complement strand
ACCAGGACCCCTGCCGTCCTTTTACAGGGCAGGAAGCAAAGTCAGTCTATTGTGACAGGGCAAGGGGGAACGGTTTCAAAGTAAAAGGGTGGAGATTTAGATTGGATGTAAGGAAAAGGTTTTTTATGGTACTGGTGGTGAGGTGCTGACACGGGTTGCGGAGAGAGGCGGTGGGCTCCCCGACCCTGCAGACACCCAAGGTCAGGCCAGGTGGGACTCAGAGCACCTGACAGAGCTGTGAGTGTCACTGCCTCTCTGGGCAACCTGTGCCCACTAGTGCCACACCTCCCTTATCATAAAAAACTTTCCCTTTATATGCAGTCTAAATCTCCTGACTCCAGTCCAGGATCTGTTTCTGGGAATAGTCCTGCTGCTCGGATCGGTGCTGTTCAGTGCCAGTTCCCCTGGGCCCTTCACAGATGGGCTCCTGAGCCTTTGGGGAGGCTTGGCCCCAAAGCACCGAGGTGTGAGCAACATGCTCAGGATTAGCCAAAGCACACTGCAAGCCAGGTGGCTGCTGTGACTTCAGGTAAACTCTGTGGTCTTGAGTTCGGAGTGGTAAGCGTGGCTGTAATAGGATGCTACAGAAGGCAGGGTTGCGTGGTACAGTTCTAGAGTGGAGCTACTGTAGACTAAGACCAGTACAATTTGGCTTCAAAAAGATCAGCACAATTTGGCTTGTGCCAACACCCCATTGCCAAGTGCACCTGTTCACGTGTGGTCCTGGGGGCTCTCCAGGCTCTGCCTGCCCCAGAAGCTCAGAACCCTGTGCTATGGGGTGGTGAGTAGGTGCTTGGGGCACATCTCAACAGACACTGCAGACACAACCACCACCAATAATTTCTTTCTCATTCTGAGCGTCCCATCCCAATTAATTACTGAAAAGCGACAACATCAAACCCACTTCTCTTGGTCTGCTCTGTGTGCTATTTCTAGATCAGCAATTATTATATAGGTAATTTTACTTTCAGGGCAGCATATGTCTTAACACAACATGCAGTACCATCTGGGCTACAAGAAGAAAACCACTCCAAACCCCTTGGCTGAAATACGACTATCCAGAAGGTACAGACAATCAGCAGATCTCCTCCTCAGCTACTGCTTTGTTAAAGCATTCACAGAAGCACATATCACACATCACAGTCTACTAAATTCAGTTCTCCTTTGAGTTAGTTCCTGGTGATCACAGAATCATAGAATGGCTTGGGTTGGAAAGATCCCAAAGATCCAACACTTGCCCACCACTAAATCCATTTCCTAAAATCACCTGAGATAGAAAATGCATCTTTGATGCCCGTTTCAAGTGTTTTGATGCAGCAGATGGCGAGATGCTCAAAGATTCACCATTGTGTGTGTTCCTGCAGTACTCAGCTATACCCTGACTGACTTCCACCACAGTGATTTCCATGCAGCTCCCAAACCCCTCATTAGGAGCACTGATTCACCCATAACCCACGCGTGCAGCATTTATTGTTACCAACATCTTTGTGGGGTGACAAAAAAAATATGTCCCACCACCGTGCTCAAGCTGCCTCATAAGCACACGCTGATTGCATCTTCTTTATTTGTTTACATTAAGATAAGAGGGTGTTTGCTCCAGTTTAGTAGCATGACTTTAGTCACCATGTTCTTACTGCCAAATTCCACATCTTAAGCTCACCACTTGAGCAACAGGGATGAATTTCACTAATTTGTTGTTTCTCCTTTGACATACTCCCTATCAAGCCTGTTAGATTGTCTGATCGTGACTCTGGCAAGATTCTGATGACTTTAATTACTAATAATGATATGCACTAAATATAAAAAAACATGTTTTCCTGTAAAGCTTCATGTACACCCTTGTTCAGACTCTCCGGTTTTCTTTTGTGTCTGTCACTCTCTGGGGTGTTCCTATGATGCTTTCTGTGGGAGTTAGCAGTGGACTGGAGAGCTCAGGAGAAGCACCAAGCCCTGACTGCTTTGCTGTGTGAGCAATCTGTGGTCATAATGGTCTTCTGATAACTCAGCATCATCAGAAATGTGTGCACGTGCACTCAGTGGTTCATTGCTACAGACCAAAAAGGTTATGGTGACCTGCAGGCTGCCATCATGAACACTGTGTTACTGTGGTAGGAGATGTGGAGGGAAGAGAGTGGACTGTGTGCTCTGCTTATCAAAGAGAAGTGGGGACAAGTAGGGACAAGTACATAAATTAATCAAAATAGTGGCTTTTGCTTCAGAGATCCCAACTGTAGTGCAACCCAAGACTTCATTTCACCAGTTCACGTGCAGTGCCCAGGTGTCCTGCAACAGTCTCATGTAATATATCAGCCCTGCTCATCACCATGTAACATTGGGTGGCAACCTACAAGTCCAATTTCCTATCTTGGACACAAACCCTGGGCTCCCACTGTCTGTTCCACGTGTGGTACATAAATTTCTGACAGCAAAGTTCTGCTTTGCCAGGATGGATGAAAAAGAAATGAACGAGAACAACTGTACAGACACTCTGCAAGCTTGATTGATCCATTCTGCATGCTTGAACTCAGAACAACTCAGGATGTCATGTGTAAGGTTAAGTCACTGCAGAGCTTAAAGACAATTTTTATTTTTTAAGATCTCCCAGGAAGATCAATTGTGTGCTTAACAGAAGTGTGAGTTAAGTGATACTTGGCACAAATGGACAAAGCTGATTCCTTTCTATTTTCAGTGAATTTACAAAAGCTCCTGGTAGATTGTGTTGTACTGCGTTGCAAAAACGACATGCACAGGGCTCACCTATCTCTGCTCACTGATATTTAATCCTCTTGCTCTTCCCTGTCAGCATTATAACTCTTTGAATGTATGAAGTCTGCAAACATATGAACACAAATTGCTTCTCTTTCCATTACAGCCCTTTGTGCTATGTATGCTGCTTGGCCAAAGTGACTTTAAACCTTGAGGGGATTTCTGGTCTCAGATGTAACACTGCTAGCAAAGAGGATAGGACCTGGCAGGACATATCAACTGATGTTGTAATAGAAAATATCATCTCCTCTTCCTTGAGGATTATTCTTGAAATTTTAGAATAAATGAACTCCAATGGAAAAAAAAAAAAAAAAAGCAATATGAGAAAGAAACGACGCTTTTGAAGCAAATGAGGAAAAAAAGGATAAAACAACTTCCTTCTACTCTGTAGAAAAGATTCTGGCACTGTAGCACCTGATGTGTGGTTTCAAATTCAATGTATCTGCACTGCAGACTGCTCAGATTCCTGGCGTGTTCCATACCCTGTCCTCCAAATGGGCACAGCACTGGGAGCATACAACAATGCTGTCCTGGCTAGCATGCATGGATTGCCTTCCCCAGCATACAGTCATGATCCTGTCCTACAGGAGACAGAGAGCTAACAGGACTCCCAAGATAAGGCTGGAAATCCCAAGATGATGCTTTTATGACTGAGGTCTTCTGCTGGGCAAACCAGCCTACTGAAGACTGCCACTACAGAGAGGGAAAAGGCCTGGGAGAAAAGCTGATCTGTGGTGATACACTCTCCTTCCCAAAGGCCACCTGTCATCTTTCAGTGCATCAAGCAGCCCTTGCACAGTGCTCCTCCCTAGGGTGCCCCTTGGACCTTTGGTCTTCATACCTTCACCCTCTCCTTTTCCACAAGCTCTGGAAATGAGGCAGGACCAGGCAGCCTCTTCAAGGATCTTTCCACATGTTCCTACCATTGCTAGAAATGCCAAGGCCAATGCATGCTCATTTGGAAACAGCAGCCTCCTGCAGATCTTCAAAGTATCACCCACATCCCACTTTCCCCAAAGCACTCCTGAGACCCACATACAGGCTCATATCTCTGCCCTGCTTTGTAACCTGATTAAGCTCCTGCATCACCCAGTGGGTGTTAGATGTTAGATGCTGTTTGGCTCCTGAAAGCACAAATCCCAGTGCCAGCTAGGCAGCAGCAAATCTAGTTAAGCCCAGGAAAGACAGAAATGTGTGTACTGGTACAACACCACCAGCCTTCCCAAACAAAGAGCTGCACAGTCAGCTCTCATTTATAACAAACAACTCCAGAGATGAGACACGTACACAGTCCAAAACTGCAGCTGGACAGAGCCATTTATTACCACACGCTGCAAAATGAGGTGATTGGTTTGGCTGGACCTCTAGTAAGTGCCTTGTCAAAAATATACCAGAGTCTAAACAGCAGCATTTTCACTGCATATTGTTCAAAGCTCACAGTCTTTAGCAGACAGTTCATTTCTCTGAGGTCTGCCTGGCTACAACTGCACACAGCAGGACGTAAACCCCTGCCTGGCCCTTTAATTCCCACACCATGCAAGAGCTTTCAGCATTTCTAGCCCTCTGGCTGTAATGAAATGTGATTAAAGGTGGTGCCTTCCCCGGGTAAGCCTGACTGACTGCTCAGTCCTTCATCCCCTCCACATCAACAGTCACTCTGGGAGCAGTGAGGATTACCTCTGTTACACCGAAAAGAGAATTGTACAAATAAATCCACTGCCATGAGTTTAAACAGCAAAGTTGTTGGCCACATACACAGGCACAAGTCATGCACATGTATCAGGCGTCAGGAGAGGAGAAAACCCAGCAAAGGATCAACAGAGCCCAGTTCCCCTTTCTTCCCACCTCTGACCTCTTTGCAGGGAAGGAGAGCTGAGCAGAGTGGATGGGTGAGTAGGAGGGGGAGCTCTGTATACGCAAGATACATTCAGTAGTGGCCTAGTTTCAGCATGGCTTGGGAGATGAGTTGCCATCCAAGAGCTATGTCTGAAAGGCTGTGAACTCACCTCTAGAATACATTTCTATTGAAATGATTCCCTGTCCTGGGGGATGCTGGACCTGGAGTCTGATTCTGTGAACTTAGATGGTGATAGTTTTTGGAAGTACATCCTGCTGTGGCATCAGGATCTCTGCATGCTTTTGCAAGTATTTTTCCAAGTGTCTTCAGAGCATAAATCTTTTTCTAAAGTGCTCATCCCATATCATGGAAGCCTAGCCCAATGTAATTAAAAGAAGAAGCATTAGAATTTGCCCTGTCAGACATTCCCAGCTGCATGGAGCAGGATTGCCTTCTTCAAGCCTTAGCACAGCAGCTATCACTGAGAAAAGTGCTCAGGCTAACACTGATGGGTTTGGTGCTATTTAATGTCACTGTTAATGATCCAGCTGAAAGGAGAGTGACAGACAAGATAGTTCTGAACAGATTATATAGTGGCCTGAACTTCAGGTGCACAACGATTTTGGTATAATACAGCACAAGTAAAACAAAAATAAATAAAAATATCTGCAGATTTGCTTTTTAGGAGAAGATAAAGAAAGTGAAGCAAAGGTCTGAAGATCTATCCAGGAACTGCACACATCACAGAACATTTAGATGGGTACCAAAAAGATTCAGCCACTGAGCAGGGAAGCAGAATCAGTTTTCTTCACAAATTCTCATTCTCTTGCACTACATCAGAAGCTATTTGTGCAGAGTGCTCTGTGCATTTACACAGCTCTGCAGCAAGTCCATTAGAGGTTAGCATTTGAGACCTGATTTATGCTGATACAGTGCATGCTTTTATCTGACTGAATGTTGATTATGTGCTGGCTGAAAGTCTCTTGAACTCACAGAGGCTAAAGATGACACTCTGCATGCTGGAGGAAACAAAAATGGCCATATGTGTTTTCACTTAGGATTTGGAATGGCATAGAGGGTATGCACAGAGGGTATCAGAGAGTCAAGCAAAGGAGATAAAACTGAAATCACTTTTAAAGCACACCAGAAATTTCACCTTCAAGTGTAAGTGATATGTGAATCCCTCATCCGTAAAACCCAGAACTACTGCAATGAAAGGGAACACATTCTTAATAGATACAACAGTTTGTGCCCAGAGATACCTCTAAGCAACTGCCATCTGATAGTAAACAGTAATGCTTTATAACTGTTGCAATGAGGGTACTTACGTGTGCCATTGGTCCACAGAAAAGTAAGATGCTAATAGATAACCTGAGAGACCAAGGCTAATGTAAGAAGTCTGAGGACAGATATGATCAAACTGAACACTGTCTCATTGAAACCTTGGTGGCTGTGTCTTGCACTTAAGAACATCATTGTCTGGGCTTCCATTTTTTTTTATAGCACAGACCTAATTTTCTTGCTTTGCATACAAATGAGAACCAGGAACATACCAGAACAGCAGCCACTGGGGCAAATCCATAAATCAAAATCAGGCTCAGAACTCCTCATTTCTCATTTCGTTACTTCTTACAAGAAGGAGTTATCTGAGCAAAACGTTGTGGCTTTGTTCACTCATGGGCTTGTGCCTGCCATGTGGCATGTGGTAGCTCTCTGTGGCTCAAGAACACGGTGTTGAGGTGTTTGGGCACTAGAGACCCACAGAGAGCTGAGTCTGGCAGAGACTGTATTTGGCCACTATGAAGCCAAGCGAGAGCTATTCTGAGGCATTTCATCTAGTTGTTATTTAAATGTATGAAATTAAACTCCCATTAGCAGAAGTGTTGTAGAACCAGACTATTTTTTTTTTTTTTGTAATTAATCCCATCAACTTCAAATAAACTGTATTTCTATAATATTTACAGGGTTGGGATTTGCTTTTGCATCTAATTGATACATCATTTAGCTCTTGTTATCAGAACTTCAAAGAGAACATTATTGCTTTACATTTCAGAATCACTTTGTAGTTCATTCTGTATTCACACTGCTAAAATTGGACAGAACAACCTGCAAATTCTTACCAGCCCTTCTCGTTTGTGGCTTTATTTTGTGCATTAAGTGATTGAGGAATGTAGGTTTGTGTTGTCTACAAACTCGAGCTGATGTCAATGCTGAAAAAGCAAAACCAGGCAGGATTTATTATCTGCATTCTGCAGTGGAGTGAGTAGAGAATAAGTCTGACTATATGTTTTTATGAGCTTGTAGCATGCTCTTTTCTTAATGTAACTTGACATTTACAAAAGTCAAAACCCAGACTGGAAGAGAGCTCTACTGGTTTCCCATAAACAATCCAATCCCACCAATAATTCAAGCTTTCTGCCAAATGGTGAAATCGTGCCCAGGGCCCTCTGCTGGATTACGAAGAAAATGAAGAGGTAGGATACATAGAGGAAAAGCTCATAACACACATCAGCATACAGCTTTGGCCATCAGCATTACGTTTTTGTAAAGAGAACTATGGGCTCCCACTCACCTCTGTGATAAAGTGCATTTTGCCACTAACAAGCAACAGTACAGGGAAGGTGTCCCAGAATAGGTCACGAAGAATCTGTCCTCATTGTTATCAAACAGAAAAAAAACAACGTCCCATTCATTGTAATTTCCTTATCTGAATTCTAATCAGCTCTTTACAGACAACCATGGTAAAGAAACAGATAAGAAAACAAAAAAACCCGTGTAAGAGCCAGTGAAGGATGCTGTTAGAGGAAATAAGCTTTTGCCCTTTGCACAGCTCAGGGAGCTGGGAAGGAAAATTCAGCCAAGTGAAACTAGTTAAATGCTTTCTATGCTTTAGATTTGGAAGTCTTACCAATCCCTCAAAAGCATCAGCAAGCCTTGTAGTGGTGGAAGGATTGAACGCTCCCATCATCCTGTCATCTATCACAAGCAGCAGGTGCTTTTTGAGTTCTGGGATCTCGATCAATAGAGCAAAAAGGAGATAGATAGATTGCAGAATACGCTTCACAATGCCATTCTCAACTAAATTAACCTGAAAAACAACTGATTCTTCTGTTTAATATACACAGCTCTTATGAAATTTCTGAAGAGGTGTCTGAAAAATGACAGGGGTTGGAGGGGGGGGGGAGGAAACAGGGGAAGCTGATGGATGATTTTGAGGCTCTCCAGGCAGGAATGGGAAATCAAAATGACATGAACACATAAATGAATACGGTTCAAAACTGACAAGGTGAAGAGACTGCTTGAGGTTTGCCTTGTGGAGGCAGGGAGGACTCACTTGTGATTATCTTTTTCCTCAACTTCTCAGAACTTTCTAGGCATCTTGTACCTGCAGCTATTCCCTAGCTTAATTGCCTTTGTGCTCACTTATGAAACATTTCAGCAGAATCTATACAAGATTATTCATTATTCTGAAACTAGGTTTTCAGTAGGAACATGTTGCTGGCAGAGTTTTGTCCAGCTCTGGTATTCTCAGTATTGAAAGGTACATCAAGTGAGTTCATGAAAAAGGAATGTGAGAGCTTGTGTTTTTTACCTTAATTATTCATACGCAGGTCTTGGACAGCACCCAGAACATCAGAGGCTTTAGCAATTCGGTACTAGAGGATAACAGCTTGAAATCTGTTTTCTAAGTGGGCAAAGCAAGATACTAAACATCCCTGCTGCATGTTTGTTTTAAAAAGGAATGTGAATGTCAAGTGTGTAGATCAGAAAAATCTGAAGACAATGAAACAACAGTCTGACATGCACAGGAACAAGTCTTAAAATGTGAACATCAAAAACGTTGAATAAAAAACACTGAAAACTCAGAGGGCTTATATTCCTAAATATATATGCCTTTACTATGGCTTATTGTCCACTAGACCAGGAAAGAATCAATAAAGCTCAAATTTTTAACTTCATCTTATGGTAAAGACCTATTCTATTTCACTAAAAATCCCATTACGTATTTGTATACTACTGACACTCTAAAACATGGAAGTTGCCTGGTGCCACAGTGATACACTACAAAGGATGCAGTCTGCTATTTCAAAGATGCACTGAAGTTAAGCACCAGTGATTGTTTTGTAAGAAGAAAATATTTCGACCTGCTCTTCTGTCATAGTGTATCTTCCACACTTTCCATCCTCCATACCATCACTTTCACCATTGAAACCATTGTTCTACCAGCACTTACCAGAAATCCTCCACTGTTTTTGTCATTTGCACAATTGAAGAGGTTTCTCCGTGTACCTGAGAAAGAGGAGAGAGGATCATTGAGCATTTCCAACATCACATTTGACCCAAAGTGAAAGAAGCTTAGATTACAGCTTAATATCTAAAAGTCATCTTCAGAGATAAAAAGTAAGCTGATTAAAAGTAAAATTAGAAGACAATGTTACAGTTTGTACTGAACAGTGCTTATACCTAAGGTCTGATCTTTTAAATACTGACCAGCATGGTGTCTTAATTATATGAATTTTGCTGAAGCCAACTGGTTTTGTAATCGGAGGTTTTCGTGACATTTCAAACCATTGGGCTGGAAATGCCCATCCTGAAGCTCCTCTTGGAATGCATACTTCTTTGCAGGCATTTCTCAAGAATGCAGATCCTACTAATACCTGCAACATGGAAACCTGACACTACTCGCCTTCGAGGGCAGGTGAGTACGCAGGAGTTGCCAACCCAACAGTCATGACTTGCAGTTGCTTGCTTCTTCCTTTTCAGCAACTGATTAAGAGAATTCATCTTCCTGGGCATCACTTCTTCCTCACTGAGCTCCAGGGGCTGAACATTCACAGCCTCGTTACATGGCTTCTGATGAAGACAGTCTTGTTCCATACACCTGCCACCATAAAACACATCATGAATGTACCTTAATTACTGATTCAGCTTTAACTTAACCCAAATAATTAATCATCCATTAGTACTTTTGAGTAAATACTGCATAACCACTTCACAGTCAGGATCTTACTCAACAAAGTATTTCTCCTTCTGTTCTTCGAGTGCTTATGTTCAAACTTATTTTCAACTTAGAATATAAAGTTTCTTGAAATATATAATGTAACTAACTCTTTGACTTGCCAGACACAGTTCTTTTCTCTTTCAGGCAACAATATCATATAAACTATGCACTGTCATTTTAAAATACAGTGCTCTGTCCCTCTTATTTCTACTGGAAAACAGTTCCAAAACTTCACTCCTCTTGGGGCTTGATAAATTACTCTAATTTTGAGCCTGCATTTATTCACAGAGAGTTTCCAGCCATTTGCTCTTCTGCCAATAGTGTACTTTAGCTTAAACAACTCTTCTCCCTCCCTGGTGTTTTCTCTGCTGGGATATTCATAGTTTTCCATAAGTCAGTGCCTATTTTCATTTTGAAGCAGGTTTTAAAATTTATTGAGTTTGTTTTCCTCTTCTTACTGGAAGTTTTCTGAAACCAGCTGCAGTGTTCTACATATGCTTTCACTACGGTTTCATGACTTAATGCCTCTGAATACTCAGATCATATTGTCCATCCCTGGTTTCATTTCAATGCTATTTCATTTTCAAGTTGCTCTTCATTTATCCTCTGCTTTCCTATGTACCCTGTAACATTTCTACCTCCCACAGAGAACAGGAATTTGGGGAGAAGGATGGAGGTTCCCAGCTGTATCAGCTTACAAAAGAGAGCTCATTTTTTAAAACTAGTTTCCAGATTCCGTTCCCCAGTTGCTCATTTTTCCCCCAACTGGTGTTTGAATCCAGTCCCAATGCTGCATCACTTATACATTTTACAGAGGTGCCTTTAAGTGTTCATTTGGATAATGGAAATTCGTTCATGAAGAATAGCTTCAGCTGACTTTTTTTTTTTCCAGATTACCTCAACTCACTAATTACTACCACCATGCCCCACCACTGCCTTTCCAGGAGCACATCACCAGTAAGCAGGACTGTAAGTCTGGTTTATTATGTCCCAGATCACTGCCCACATTTGCCCAGCACTGTGTGCAAGATCTTTTCAAGAATGTGTCAGGGAAAACAAACTCTACATCTCATGCACCCAAGAGCTAATTAAAATCTTCCCATTTTTCAAGTATTGACATGCAAGAAACATGTGAACTGTCCAACACTCAGAAAGGACTGTGAAGGCTCTGGTCAGCCAGGAGCCATGCCTTGTGGTCTTAGCTAATCTGACTGGTTATTAAAACAAAAAAAGAAAACGGATAAAGGGAAAATGAAGGGGAAGGAAAGCAAAGCAACAATTATAAAAAGCCATAATGGGTCAAGTCAAAGGATTGTTCAGGATCCTGTCTGTGTCTAGTTGCACATTAAGGTGTACACAATGAAATCAGGATTAAAAATCACCACCTTTCACAGGGATTGGAAATGCTCCGCCTTCCTTCCTCAGTATATCCCTGCACACAACCTGTAATCTGTTCCAAAAGATTTCCCTAGTCCGATATTGAAACTGCATCTTTCTGTTTAACCACCTTCTATGGAGGTGTATCCATAAATTGTACAATCACACTTTTAAGCCATTTCAGTTTTCAGCATTCAAGATATTCTGTAGCTACAAGTTCCACAATTTAATTACGGACTGCCTGAAGAAATCTTTCCTTTTGTTTGTTCTGCACCTGCCTGTTGATTTCATGACACACTTTAGAGCCTGCATAGCAAGAAATAATGCCTATTGTTCCCTGTTTACACCTTCATGCCATTTGTGATTTTATATACTCCCTGTGTCATCTATTTTCCAAGGTGAGCACTTCATTTTCTACTTCTAGGAAAAGGCCAGACTTCTTGTATGATGGATGCTGTGGGTACATGATCTGCTACAGCAGTCTGATATCTTGTTCAGAAACATGGAGCTGATAATTTCACTGAATTATCCATAATGACTCCAAGGCATTTTTTCCTGAGATGTGATAGCTAATTTACTGCAATAGACGTGGCTATTTCCCCTCAGCAGGTTGCAGTTATCATTACAGATCAGTTCCTCAGTGTTGTGAGATCCCTTCTGCATTCATTGCAGCCAGCTTTCATTTTTACTAATCTAATTCTCCACCATTTGCACACTTGGTAATATCATTCTTTTCCACATGATTTTTGGAATATGTCAAGCAGCACATTTCCAGTATTCCCCTCCCATCTCTGCTGGATCATTACTCCTCTTTTTGTGGAGGAACAGCAGGCAGCAAGGGCAACAGACACTAAGAGTACACAGTCATCTCTGGAATCCAACTGCAACCCCAGCCTAAGAACTATGTATGAACCCAAACACGAAAAGAAGCTGTTGCTTTCTGCCTGGCTTCCACCCAGCCTGGAGCTGTGATTTCTCCTTTGGCGACTGAAGGTCTAGAGACATTAGAAAGGGCAGAAAGAAGAAATGGGTTTTGCCAAGATTACTGTCAATGCCCCTCCTCACTGCAGGCAGAGAGCAGATTTTTGGATTCCCTCTTTCCATTACATTTTATAATTCTATTAAAAAAGCAATTGAATCTGCCTGTCAAGAGAATCAATTTAACCTGATGCTAGCTCAATATGCAGAGTTTCATTATCACCTCCGGGTTTAAGATCTTTCTCATTCTTTTCATCCTGCCCTGTAGTATTTCCCTAGAAATGTGAGCTAGCTTTGCTTTGGAGGAGAAAAGCTTCTGTCACACTGCACAAAGCTGCTGGGTGCTCTCAAAAACGCCATCTGCACTCTTTGTGGTTGACCAGTACCAAAGATAAGTAAAAGCAACAAGTTAATTAACATCTGTCCTCTCCTTCTGTGTTCTGGAGGCTGAAGGCTTATTTTTCAGTCATGCTCAGACAGTCCTGAAGGCTTAATTCAACAACATGCTACCACCACGACAGCAGAGTACCATACACTGCCTCACAGGTTTTATTTATTGCTATCATAAGTCAACAAACATTTTAACACGCTATCTTCTTTAAATATGTGATTATTTCTAAAGTCAGAATTGATACATGGTTTTCCTAATTGTTTTCAAGCATCTTAGATGATCACAAATTGCAGCATGAAAACCAGGAAATTACTTGCCAGCACAGCTTTTTCATTTTAGAAGTGCCCTGTCATGGTGCTAAATGCAGTGAGGGCTGGGAACTGCAGAGCACTACATCTCAGTTTCTTCCACTACAACATTTCCCATATGCATTACCTGTATATTTTTGTAAAAACTCATACGTGATTTGAGCAACTACCAACATACATTTTTGCTGAGATTTTCTTACAACCATAACCAATTTATTGCACATGGTTAGGCTCTTTATATTTTTCTCTAGTACTTTTTCTTTCTACCTGTTTTCCAATAAATATTTTGTTTTCTTCCTTCAAAGTATAAACTGCAGGCGAAGTAATTAAATCTTTGCTATTTCTCATGCTTTTCTCCTCTTGCTATGGATCTTCCTACTATTCTGTTCTCCCTCCATTTATTGTTCAACCATTGCTGTTCTCCACCACTCTGGTATGATGTTCTTATCCGTGACTCTCACTCCACTGCTCCTTTACCCACTCTATGTCTTCACAGACTCCAGTGACCTGTGTAATTCCCCAGAGCTGCAGCAGAAGTGGGTTCTCACATCTACAGGGTACATATGGACTATGTAAGCGAACGTACTTTAATCTGAAGTTTTTCAAGCATCAGTAATACGTGAAAATAAACCTCGCACTGGAGAAACAAACTTGGCCACCTTTGCCTCAGAAAGCATAGGCAACAGGAGGCTTATCTAGAAAGCTAACTGATGCTGAAGTAAAGAACATTTCATTTAAAAAAAGCTGGTAATTAGCATGTCTCTCTCTCTTTTACTTTCCTGTTGAAAGTAAAAGCCGTGGAAAGCTCCATGGAAAGCAGAGCAAAGAAACAAATCCCATCTTCATGATGTCTCCTCTCCCTTTCACCTTGCAAGGTACTTTTTCAGGGTGTGTCGCCATAGATAGGGAACCAACCATTGCTGCTGCTGCTCCATGTCAGCATGTGGAAGCCCAAGTGGGCTTCATGTGAGCAGTTCAGTTTTGTAAGAGAAATCATTTGAATTACAGCTGGCTCAAGACGCAGTCAGAGCTATGATACAGTATTTCTTAGAGTAACATTTTACCTTTTCTGCAGGAGGCAAAATACCCGATGCAAATTTGTGTGTGGTTGTTTGGGTGCCGTTTACTTACTGCTCTTTTCCAATAGATTTTAAAGAGCAAATACATCCAAGTTGACTCCTGCAAACAGCTACGGAGGTGAGAAGTTGGACTTTTTGCCCTAGAACATTTTTAGCTGTGCACACGCAAGAGCAATCAAAGACACATTTTCACTACATATTTTCCAAAGAAATGCATCAGTTGTTTTTTTGTTGTTGGTTGTTTTATTATCAGCTGTATCACAACAAAGAAACAGAAGTCCTCAGAAAAGCAGAACTGTTCCATAATAATAGAAGCTGATCACTCCTCAGCCTTCCTCTACCCAAAGCACTGTAATGCTCAGCAGCCTCTGGTAGTTTTAAGAACTTCCTTTGACTTATTCATACAGAATATTACAATGGACTATTAGCTTTGTATTTTTACCCAGTAATTTTGTGTGATATCCTGAAGCCTATTACAGACTTTTACACTGAGAACCCAGGAGCAGCTGAATAATTATGGGGAATGACAGAGGTTGATGCTTCCCCGTTAGATGATTTCAAAAACCGCTTTATGTTTTGGAGGTTTTAGATAAATTAACATGTTCAAAATCATAAACTGCGCTTTTTCTTCGCTGTCACAAAGAGTCAGAAGCACACTCATTCTATTTCCTGCTATCAGTTTCCAGTTCAGGAATTTGGGAAAGAAATACATTCCTTATGCAACACAAGGGCATAATGCAAAAGAAATCACAGCAAGGACAGCAGAGCAGCAAAGCTCTAGGCCACAGCAGGCAAGGACTTGTTCAAATGCAACAGCTGTAGGCATGGAAGCAAAGGAAAGACCTCAGGTATGCAGGGATCTCCAGCAACAAACCCCTGCCTCCACTGCCAGCCCTTCAGTGAAGGGTGGGAAGGGGTGGGTCCTGTTACTCAGGTACACTGCATACACCTGAGCTCCCCTGGGTTGGCCCTGCCTTCCCACCAGCTGCTCCATCTCCGCTTCCAGCTGTGACTGAGCATTTCTGCTACAAAAGGCCACATAAACTTTTATGAAGGGTAATTATGGAATTTCCTGATGTGCTCAGTGGAGCTTTAGAAACTTCCAGGTTCCTGATCTCCTATGGCAAAACCTAAGCAATAATGTAATAGCAAAGTGCTGCTGAGCTATCACTAATACTAATTTTTCTCCTGCACTTGCTAACCTTCTCTGCTGATAGGGATCAATGTTTATCATTAGTCTTTGGGTTTAGAATTTCCACTACTGGAGGCTTTTAGAAACCAGTTGAAAAAACACAGAAAAGATTTGGAAAGAGGCAATTTGCGTTGCAGCAAAGGGCCGAGTTAAGTGACTTCTCAAGGTGTTGGACAGTTTTGTTTCTGTGACCCAGGAAAAAAGTCTGATAATAAAAGAAATATAGAAGAAAGAAAAATATATATTTTTTAGGATTCCCTTAAGCTGACTGTGCAGGAAGTCCATTACCTGCTCAAATCCATCTTTTGCTATATCAGTATTGCAATACCCTTGTACTGTGAATTATGAAAACAGATCTTTTCATCATTCGATGCAAATATCTCAAAGCCTTGCTCATCCAGGGTGCTTCTCCCATAATTTCTCAGGCAGACCAATTAAGGTCCCACTTTATCCTGGGAAGTTCACTGCACTTTTCCCAGTCTAGCAGGTTTTCAATTTCTCTTGTGCCTCAGAGACAAAAGAGATGCAGAAAAACGCAGAAGAAAAGTAGGTGAAAATTCCTCACTGCATTTCATTGCTCCTTTTTAGTACAATTATTTTGACTGAGAGATTTGCCTGAGACAAAATGTTCCAATGCTACTTCTGTGGTGCTTTGGGAGTTCACATGTCCTACAGACTGGTGACTGACACTGCAGTGTGATTGCAGAATATGTTCCAGAACTCTCTTGGATATTTTCGTTTGTTTCTGCCTAGCACTTTGTAGCTAGTGGTTTTGATGTAGCCAGATAATTCATAAGGATGCTGCTATGGCCAGACTGAAGTGATCCTCCCACTCCTGCTCTGGTAGCTGGATTTTCACAGGTTTAGTTCCCTGTAACAGCAGCAGGTATATGACTGTAAACTGTAAAACAGTTCTAACCATACAACAGGTGTTTTTTAGGGTTAAGTGGAGCTACAGGAGTACAGGCAAGCTGCAGATTAGAGCAGAATTACTTGCTTTGCTATTTTGTGAGCCTGTAATTGAACTGTATTTCATGGAAGATTTACTCTTGTTTCAATAGAGCTCACTCAGGCCCTAGATGCATAGAGGGATGTACAAGAAGAAAGTAACAGAGAACAAAAAAAAAAAGGTGATGCTTTCCGAAGTTCTGATACAAACCAAGCTTGTCCTGTTATAAAAATTGGGAGATATTCACCACTAAGATGAGAGGCTCATCCACATTTCTCTATCTGCAGAAAGGATGAATAATTTGATTCCTTTCTTGGTGAAAGGATTTACTTTATCATTCATAAGCACTGAAAAGTACATACTGTTTAAAGAGCTTAATGGCTTTAGATATTGCTGATAGATAACAAGGAAGGATAAAGTTCATATCAATCAAAAGCTCAATCATATCATCTTGCAATCTCCTTTTAAAAGCCGTCCACAAAAATAAAGAGTTTCACAGGTACTGATTTCTATCCAAAATCAGATCCCACTGAGACTCATCAAACAGACGAATTCAGCCCCAACACAGCATTACCCCCACCAATGCACTGTATGGATGTTACAATAGTTCATGCAACTTTCACTTTCTGTGACTGTATCTTCTCGTGCCTTTTCTAAAGAGCCTTTGCTGTTGTCTATATTTCTCCATGTATACATACTGTTATTTAGTTCGTTCTTCACCTTCCTGCTATTGCTGAGGGTACATCAGCAGCACATCATCAAGTTTGTAAGTTCCTTCCCTAGACTGAAGCCACATTAAATAAACACACCACTGCAGAAACTGTTTTATCAGTGCAGCAGACTGATGCTGCCGTATTTCCTGTGGTCACCTTTTTGATAAATGCATAGATTATGTGGTTAACTCTATTTATACTTACAGTGGGAGCTTAGGCTGAAACAACTTGCTATGTTGAATCTCTATTCCCTTCCTAATTCAGAACATGGGGTTTCTCCTCCTATAAGTGTAGCCCACATAGCCTCAGGGCATCAGCTTGCATTTAGCTGCACTAAAGTGCATATTGCTGGACTGTGACCATTTAATTAAGTAATTCAAAACATAACTTCATTATTTACTGCTCAGCAAGCCTGTACCATCTACAGATATAACTGGCAGAGACCTATGATAACATTTGGATGGCCAATAAAATGATTAGATAGTTTCATAAAATTGATTAATCATCATTAAAATGTTGGGTCTTTTTTTTCCCATTTTGAACTCTGCTTTTAAGCCAATTTACAATTCATTTAATAAGTTCTGAGCAAATTTTATTTTATGATACGTTGCTTACATTCATATATTCTGTGCTAGAGATTTTTGCCCTTTTTTTTTTTTATCTGGCAGTGTCTATGCAGTGACATTCCATAGTGACAACCCAGTATTTCTGGTTTAGCCCCACTAGACAGCAAGGCACCACAAAGCTGCTCACTCAGTTCCCCCTCCAGCAGTTCGGGGCAAAGGGAATCAGGAGGTGAAAAGTTAGAAGACTTGTGGGTGAAGCCCAGTGCTGTAAGCTCTGGGACAGAGACCCCAAGAAAACAACAGCACGTATCTACTACTTCACAGTGCTATTTTTTGTTTGCATAAAGCAGGTGTGCCAGGATCACGAGTCACTAGGCAACAGCTACTTTATAGATCAACACTGAGTTCATTCCTTCTGTTAGCATAACGTCCGATTCACAGCTGGCTGTTGAAGTTACTGCAGTACTAACACATTTTGTAAATAATGGCTTGCCTATTGTTTGCTCTAATGAAGTTTTATCGTGTTTTTATTTTTTCACTTCCCTGCAGGAGACTTTCAACAGCTATCCTCAAAAAGACATCAAAAAGAACTCTGTTTTTTTCCTATCCTTTATTGACCTAAGAAATAGGCTTGCCCTGTACCACAGGGAAACTTCACATAAACACACAGTGCCCATCACAGTCCACTCCTCAGTTCTCAAGACCTTTCTTAAAAAGCAACGAGAAAACATGGTGATGTAAAAACATACAAGATACAAAGCACAGAAATACATATTCATCATTATGCTCCTCTTTAGTTGATTTACTTTAGGAAAAGAAAAAAAAATAAAAGGTGATCAACTGTCTCTAAGAATCAGATGAACTTGAAATGCAGCAAAGAGAGCAGGGCCACCCATTCTGCATCGTGTGTGCTCTGTGATATGGGGGTGGAGTTAGAGCTGCTGGGAGATGACCCTGTCCACCCAGACTTCAGCCAGTAAGGAGTTATTCTAGATAAAACACTAATGCATATGAATTTAAAGCCACGATTCTGGATGATCTGTAACATTTGTCTGTGACGTACTGGAGATAACATTTTATCCCCTTTGATCCTGCAGCTCAGACTGTAACTAGCCTGGGACACATGCTCCCCAGTAACGCCTATTTCTGACAGTGCCAAAAGCAAGTGCACTTCTCCCCTTGTCACATTTGTGCTCACAGTTCACAGCACTGATGCAAACACAGTGACTGCATCACAAGTGTTATGTCACATCCTGGAAGCCTTTCTCTGGCTTGTTTCAGCACCATTTTTCTAGAGCCAGCAGCAATAACAATTCTGCATTATGAGGTGGAGACATCAATGTCAGTAGCTTCATGTTTCAAACTAATGTCAGCTCATATCCTACTAACCTACCTGCCTGCTATTGTAGCTGAAAGGGTGACACTTCCCAATGGCTTAACAAGAATTCCATTATTTTTAAAACTTCAAAAAACAGGGCCAAGTCTCATCCCGAGACACTCAGATTGCTAAAATTATAAATAAAAAACAAAAACCTGTCTCATTTATGTTTCGTGATACTAAAAGCTAATTAAAGTGTGTGCAACTCCTAAGCAGTAACTTATAGGTTACCTTTTATCAACTCAGTTCCCTATGTTAAACATTTGTATGCAGTTTATCATCACTGCCTCTTGGCACGTGATATAATTTTTGATCTAAACATGCACTGGTTTGCAGAGATTATACTGGAAGCACTTCCATTAATAAATGGCACAGGGAAGTCAGAAATTACCTGTGATACAAAGCAGAAACGACCAACAAGCTGTACACAGATCACAAACAATATCTTTTATGGACAGAGACCCTCCCACAAACAAATGTAAAATCACTTTCAGAAACTTCAGTGAATTCAAGTCACCAGCACCCTATAAAAATACCAGAAGAAGGCATAGGCAGAAACGTGTCCATAATATATGGTGACCCAAAAGAACCCAGTGAACATCAGTTTGAGAAGTTTCTGTGTTAGTCAGCAAAACTACAAGGACAATTCCCAAAGTAAATTCACAGCAGCAAAGCACCATCAGCAATGAAACACTTGCTCTGATTATGCTATGAGATTATATTGAAAGGCTTCAGCAGAATTAGAGCAGAATGTGCCACAGCAGAGGGTGAAGGATAACATACTCGAAATGATTAATTCAGACTATGATAGGTTTGAAAACCCTCTGGATAAAAAGAGAAACCCTAACTGCTGCCAGACGTTTTTAGAGGACTGTATATGCAAATATGTTTTAATGTCTTACAACAAACGCAGCAACATCATCTAGTTCTTAATGAGCTGAGTTCACAGTTAATGATGTAACACTGCCCTGCATGCCTGCTGCAGTTAGGGATACTGCACACAGATTTCAGGCTCCCAGGGCAGGTCACCCTGAGATGATTCAGTCACTTAGAAAGGACAAAAGGTGTTTTACAAAAATGTTGGTTTTCCGTAATTAGCGAGAGAGGAACATTTACCAGCAAAGCAGAAATCCCTGCACCCAAATTAGATCATCTGGCTTTCCTTGCTGCCAATAATGAGTCACTCACTCACACGCTCCCAAACGAAAGCTGTTGCAATTGGCCTCCGGTAATACCAATGACGATCTGGGTCTGGGTGCAGTGCCCAGTTTTACTGCTTCATCACTCAACTGCTCTTAAAGAACAGCAGGGAGCCCACAAAATGCTCACCGCTGGCCACGCTGCCCGAGCTCATGTACCGAGAGGGCTGTCCGTTCTCTGTCCGTAGGAAAGGAGTCATTCGCTAAACGGGGTGCCCTCTTTGTAGGATCCAGCGTAAAGGGAGCAGGGCATACTCCCTTAGCGAAATGACAGCGCAGTTTCCCCGGAGAAAGCTCGGTGCAGGCGACTGTGTCGCTTGTCTCCCTGAAGGCGGGTAGAGTTTTCACAGCATTACCAGCTCTTTTTTAGTGTGAAACTGTTTCATTACACGGAGAACATACCTGGGCTCACACATTGGACTCCTTACAGAGTCACTTCTAAGCGCGTGCCTTTGGTCACGTGGCACCTGCAGGCGGGGACGCGCCGGACCACGCGGGGACGCGCTCAGCGCCGCAGCAGCGGAGGGCCGGGCGCTGCCTGCAGCCGTGGCGCTGCAGCGACCCCTGGCGGCAACGAGAAGCACTGCATGTGAGAAACCCACCGCTCGGTGCCATTTTCTTTCCCTCCGCTAAACGCGGTGAGAAACGGGAAGGCATGGACGCTGCCAGGAGCCCTCGCCATCGGCGGGAAAAGGAGCCCTTCCCCACAGACCGCTTCACGGCGGACACCATTTTGCGCTGAGAAATCCTACCACTGCCAGCCTCGCTTCAGGCAAAAGGACGAAAATGAGTGATTGCGACACGCTGCTGATAGCACGATGGCGCGGCGAGCACAGCGCTTCCCGTCACAGACGCTCGCTCCGCCTCCCACTCGCGTTCGCGATTGATTCCAGCGCCTCATTCCCACCACGCGCCCCTCGCCCCGCCCCCTCAGTAACCAACATGGCAGACGCCCCCGGAGCGAAGCCCGCCCACCTCTCGCGCACACGCCTCCGATTGGCTGCCGGCCCGCTGGTGGGCGGGGCGACGGTCTCCTAGGCGACGTGCTGGCGGCGGGAGGTGCCGTGCTGCATGGGGGGGCAGCGGTGATGCTGCGCCCTCTGCCGGCGGCGGAGAGCACAGCGCTCTGTTTGCCAAGTCCGGGGTCCATCGCTGTGGTGTCCATCGCTGTGGTGTCCATCGCTGTGGTGTCCATAGCTTTGGTCTTTCGTTCGGGTTCCTGTCCCGAAGTAGTCGCCAGAGGGTCTGCGTGTCACTAAATAGGAAAGCAGTGGGGATAGATCAAGGCGTAGTGTGGGCTATGTGTGAAGCGCCTTCGAAAGGAAAAGAACGAACAAACAACCACAACAAAAAAGCCGATCAGTCGTATTCTTATATACAACCAAACATTTGGCAGTGCTAGAGACTAACTAATATTCTCTTCTCAGCTTGACGTTCTTGCTGGGCGTAACTTTTGCTTCCCTGGAGATGCCAACAGCACAGCCTCCATCCTGCAGGGCCCCGAAGGCTGCAGGGGTACGCCCCAAGGACAGCTCGTGGTGATCGGGGCATTCCAGAACCGTGGTAAAAACAGTGATATTAAAAAGACACAGCAATAAAAACTTCACACAATCACAGGGTTGGAGGAGTTGGAAGAGGTCACTGTGTCCAACCTCCACCTTTGTGGTTGCCTTCAAAGATCTTGCTTTTCTGGTATGTTTCCTTGCTTTGTTTCTTGACAAGTAATCTTGTTATATACACCTTATCAAAAAATGTAGTACTTCTGACTTAGTTATGCGTTTTTGTAGATTGTTATGAGCAGAGCCAGCCCACAAACTAAGATACTGGAAGGTTTACCTACCATGAACTGGTCAGAATTTTAAAATGAGGTCCCACTCCACGTTCACCTGAAGTATTTAAAAGTCTACACATGTTCATCACAGTCAGAGGAAATAGGGATAGGATTCAGCTGCCATTTAGTGCCATTTTTTCTGTATTAAGGCTCCTGGAACAGGAGCTGCCAGATACATTTAAGCCCTCTGAACCAGTAGTAGACATGCTGTATGTTCAGCTGAATCCCATCACATATTGTAAAGGAATCCCATAGAATAATTAATTTAGTGTAAATACTTCCTGTGGTCATCTGCATGACTTTTCAGGGTCCTTTAGCTATACTGGTTTAATCTCTTCACTAACACAAGAGTAAGAGTTTCACATGTAGATACCTACACATGCCTTAATCTCAAACTGAATCTCATCTGTAATGAAATTGCATGTGAATTTTTTATTTTTTATTTTTATTTTGTTAAAAACTTTTATTATTACATTTACAACCACTTCAGGAGTGGAAAGCTACAGAACTGATAAAGGCACCATCCATAAACCTGTGTGTGTTTGCATATATATACTAGCTTATAGATAATACGGATTTCTGGATTTTGATCTTCATTCAAATTGTCATACTTGAAAATTACTTTGTTTTAAAACAAAGGTGGATTTTGAGGTTTGATAAGAAGAACTCATGGAATACTCTGAAAGTGACTGGTGAACAGAAGAAAGCCATTTAATGTTTCATACTGAATGTGGTCCAAATTGCACACGCATTTTGATGCATAGGAAGTTTTAAGAGAACTGATGCTAAGCAGCACTGTAACATCAGTAAGACCATTTATAACTTATTTTCTACACTGTGGGTATAAAGTGAACAATGGTTGCCTTTCATTTCCAGTGCATATGTAATGGACCATCTTATGAGAACACTGATCAAGGGGTACTGAAAACAGCAGCAGTGGAGATGTTTTTCTCAGGTTATCCTAGAATTATAGGCATGAAATATTTCCTAAATCTAACTACTCTCACTCTTGTTGGGCAACGTATTGAAAATATTACTGAAGTGTTGCTTGTTGTTCAAAGAGCTGTGGATTGCTGAACATTGTTTACTGGTCAGTTAACTGTGTGTTTTCTTTCTAGACAGCTTGAAACAATTTCCAGTCCTTTACAATAACTGTAAGTTTCTTTCACAAGCACTTCTGTTTGTCTGAGGAAGAGCAAACAGAACTCCTTTTAAAAGGAGTCTGGATCCAACACTTTTAAGTATGCAAAAATCACATTTTAGGTACAGATCAAATTATCTCTGTTGAAATATTTGTTAATTCTCTCTTAAATGTTTCTATATAATTATTTTTAATAACCTACAGTTGGATTTCCTTTTCATTATAAATAATATTTTTTGTAATTTTAGTAGTTATACTGAAACCCTCTCCAGAAAACTGGTTAGAACACAAACATTCCCATGAAAATAATACTATATTTAAGGTCACATAATTATCATGAGCCATTGTATTTGCTACAACTCTTTCTTCGTCAGGTTAATGGAAAATCTTTCTAAATTTGCATAATTCTTCTCAAAGGGTGTGGTATCGAATTGTGCAGAACTACCTAACAGTTCTCTGCACTGGTTGATGGTGTATTGACAGCAAGAGTGGCATTTTATTTGCTGTTGCAAGTACATCTTCTAGTTTAGAAAATAATTGGTCTACAAAAATGCATAAATTTAGAAAAGCTTTACCTTTATTGCAATGAAATTTCCAAGACTGAAAAGCTGGAAGCCCTAACAAAGCCGAATTGGGTACTTGGGTTGAATAATAACCAAATCAAGAAGATAAAGGTGAGTATTGCTGTTTTTGCTATATATTTCTTTTCTTTTTTGTCCAATCCATAGCATATTAATAGTATGAAATCTAAGTATGTTATTAAGTAAGACTAACTTTAAGGATAACTGAACAACAGAAAGGGCAGTGTTAATCTTCAGAACATAAGAATTAAGGCTGAAACATTATTTGGAATTGAGTAAATGTCATGGTTTTCTGCATATGCAGAATTAATTTAGTGAGCCATTTTCAGACCTCTGAGACCAATGATGAGGAAAGGATTTTTTTTTAGTATTCTTGCAACTGCAGACTTCTGTCTGCATTTCAGTATTATGTAAGAGATTGCTATTTAATTTTTATGCATTTTCTTGTCTTGGAGAGATGAACTCCTATTCAGAAGAATTTCTGTCTTGGGTTTTTCTCAGGCTGTCACATGTCAAATTATCTCCTAGGAAAAAAAAATGGTTTCTTCTATCTCACCTCAAAATTAATATTCTTCATTCTGACCTTTGGGTTTTAGTCTAGTCCAGAACTAGCAAGAGTTCTAGCATTAGCAGTTTGGCATGTAAAAGGAGAAGGAATGTTTAAATGCTCATTTCTAGCAAAAAAAAACAGCATTCTGATTTACCTGATTTGCATCAGGAAGACAGAATGCTGCAGCCCAGTCTACTTTACCTTGAGAGAGCTCCTGGAAAGAAAACAAGGCAGAAGGAGATAGTGAGACAAAGATACAATAGTTAAAAGTAGTTAGAGTAGAAAGAGATGCTGACAGGGATTAAGTTATTGTGAATCTCTAAAGCCAGAAAGAGGAGGGAATAGAAATCAAAGTTAAGCATGCTGATAGAGGAGGGAAGGAGAGCTGACAGAACAAGTGTAAAGCATTACTGTGTTACAAGGTAGAAATGATAATTTATTAGTTAGTACACTACAGTTATTAGTGACATCTCTCTGCAAAGAACTGCAGTGTCATCATGAAGACAAATGATTGACATCAATGATTAATTTCCTGTAATGTCCCAAGGCCAGGGCATGGGCTGCAGCCAAAAGCTAATGAGTACTCATGGCATGAGGCACGATCTGTTTGGCTTTTCGTACACAGCTGTGAAATTAAGGCTGGAGGACCACGTTTATTTCCATTGCAGTATCATTTACAAAGGCTTTTCAAGCTCTTTCCCTTTGGGCAAAATGCATTCTCTCTTTCCATGTCAAAAGAAAACTATAGTTTACAACAGAGGCTAACATTGTTTAGACTCCAGTCAAATTTATTTTTACATTTGAATGATCTGCCTCTTAGCCTCCAGGCTCTTCAGCGTTTGCAGTGCTATATTTGATTAAAACTGTATTGTTTAAAACATTCACAGGACTTACATGCTCCACAGAATTTGCAAGAGGTCAACTTCGCTGGAAACTTAATAGAAAAAAATAGGTAAGTGATGTTAGCCTGGCATCTCTAGCGTGAGAATTTTGGTCACTATTGTATTTGGTTTGATCTTTCTCTCATTCTAGTAGAAAAATGCTAACCACTTTGCATGGTTTGGAGTCATGTCCAGTATACAATTCTTTAATTTTAGGAAGTTGCTTGGACTTCAATACAAAAAGTGAAATAATAAACCTCTCTGGTAACAAATTATCTTCCTTCATGGTACATTCACACTGCATATTTCTTTTCAGTGTGTTTTTTTGGGTGTGTGTTTGTTTGCTTTTGCTTGTTTTTAAATGATGCTTGGAGAGAGCTGACTTTACTGTGTGATACTGGAGGATCAATAACGTGTCTGGGAACTGAGAATTAAATTACCCATAATGACACCTACCTGATCACTTTGTACACATAGCTCTTTATGTTATTTCTTATGTGTCAAGTCCTTTAAGTCCTGTCTTTACTGAAAATGTTTTAAAAACTGTTATGTCAGTGACCTCACATTCTTATTTTAAGCTTGAGTAAGACAAAGTCATGCTCTTGAGGAAGCAATCACTTTTCTAAAATAATATCTTCCTCTTAGTTATTGATACTCCAGCTGATCTTTGTGCTAAATTGTACTGAAATACCCATTTTTTTATATAAAGTCTAGTGGCATGTTGTTATTATGTCTTTTTCCTTGTTTTTCAGGAGCTCACTAATTTGTGAAGACTACATCAATTAAAAGATTTGGCCCTAAACAATCCTGTGTATGGACCCAGTGCTGTTTGCCTTCTTTCTAGTTATGCCCTCTGTGTGCTGCATCACATAGCACAGCTTCAAAGGTTTGGTACGTAAGATGTTTCTCAAAAGCATATCAAGATTCTGACAGAGGTAATTCAGACTTTACTTTATGAATTATTTTTTTTACTGGTGATGTGTTTCTCTGTCATCTCTGAGTTCCAGCCAGCCAAGGGGAGTGCTTTATGTTACTCCTCAGTACTGTATTAGCTTGTTAAAACTTGGAGTTTTGGCACAATCTGACAGTTTCTGGACTCTATTCATGAGACTGTGTTGAAATAAGTTATTTTGTCTCACTGAAATTTGAATGCATGCAATTCACAGCAGAAAAAAAAAATGCTAGTTATTCAGATAATCTTTTACCCACTGCCAATAATTTTCTATAGCTGTAGCATCTCAGGCCATTGCTTCTTAATAGTGAAACAAAAAAGATGACTGAAAATTGCAGAAGTTATGTTTATAACAAAAATGTATGCTGGTCATCTCATGACTAAGTAACAAATCTGGGGTATCATATCTAAAGGATGCAGAAGAATTTACTGAAAATAAATCATGCATTATGTTTTGTTTTCCCATTGCTTATGTTGTAATTGAGATACTTCCAGATGTCTTGCTATCCAAGCAGATCACCATAGAAAATAGAGTTCCATGCTTAAAAGTATATGAAAAGACTCTGACTAGGTTTCACTCCTCAGTGTATGAAGTCATATAATATATTTCAGTGTAGAATATGTCGTGTGAATCTTCACCCTTTTGCTTTGGAAAATTGTACTGGGGGAAAAGGGCTTGTAGCACATGAGAAGAAGAGTTCATGGCTGCAACTGGTCTCAAATGAGAAGTACGTTTGTTGATTTATCCAGAACACTGAGAGCATTTTCCTAATGATGTTATTACTGACCACGATGAGATACAGATGAGAACTAAAGGGTGGATCTGGAGCTACAACACATCGTTTTTAGGATGGTCATACAAATAGAATTATTGGTTGTTAAAAAATGCATTATAAGAAAGTGTTCATTGCCAGACACCGTCCAATGTCTGATGATCAAATACAAACAAATATAGATATGCTAAAATGATATTAAAGAATGCAAAAGGAATATGTGAAGCACAATGTGTAAGGTCAATGCTGATGTTTTGCAATGTTCCCAGTGTGACTTTAATGATTTCCTTTTCTTGTCATTGTTGTTCCTGGCTTAGTGCTTCGTGTGTCAAATTGCTCAAAAGTCAGTGAGCAGCAGAAGTTCTCTCATAGTAAGGCACGTGGAGAGTATCAGTGATACCATGGACGTGGTGCTAAATGCCACCATGGATCAGAAGCTCATTCTATACAGTTTTCATGAAGGAGGCATTAGATGTGTCTGTTCCGAAGAGTAGAAAGCTGTCTGTTCTCTCCTTGATGTTTTGCAGGGTACTTAAGGCATACTACGCTCCTTTCAGTCTGGCTAGTTTTTGCTTTGTTTTTGTGTATAAGACCAATAGAGACTGTTCCTAATGGCAAGAGTAGCATGGAGTCTGTAGAGCATCTAGCTCTGAAAGAATCATTTAGTTTTTGCGTTCAGGTGGAAATAATATACTGAGACAGTGCAATTTAAAAGCTTGCTCATAAAGATGGAGAGGCTGTTGATCACGTTAAGAGTGGAACAACTGATGGAGTGGGAGAGCTCATACTATGAAATATATTGCCTTTACTTACACAGATTTCAGTCCAGTGCCTTGCACTGAACCCAAGCCCACTGTGGTTTTATTAGTACTGCAATTTGGACTGGTGTCATTATGAACAATAAATGGGAAATTATGACCTCGCCCTGAAAGAGGTAATTCCCATAAAATTACAGCACAATGGAACTGATGAACCTTGGTGTTGTGGTCAGTACAGGACCTTACTATCCACACCTGTGATGTTATCACTTTCAGATTTTTTTCTTAAAAATCGGTAGTTCTAGAGTCATTGATTTAATTTTCTTTATATTTTTAAAAAGCTAGATTAACTTTTCTCTTATGATATGAATTAATGTACGTTCTTAGTATGCTGTTCCAGGCAAAACTTTTGTTTCTTTTTTGCAGAATTGAAAAAGATTACCAAACAGGAATGAAGAAGAAGAAGAGTTTTAACTTCTTACTACAATCCTTGTTGGAAATGGAAACAGTGGAAAACATTCACTTAGAGGAAGGTTTATCAAATAATCCCTGGTAAACTCCATAGTATACTCTAACATAGAATCTGTTTCTTATGATTCAAAGTTAATCATTTTTAATAAAATAAGTTTATTACAGGGATCTGGATTGTTCTGTAGCCTCAGTGTTTCAGTTAGGCTCCATTTGCAAGCAGCTGATTAGAGAAGAAATGTTTCCCTTATCTTCTCTCAGTGGTGAAGTAGTTTGAATCTTTGATTCCACAAAGAATGACTTTTCTAAGACAAAAACAATGACCAAGTTACCCAATTACTTTATAACAACTGTGATAGTAATGTTTATTCCAAGTTCCTACAGATTTCTATGTGAAGAAGCATTAGAAGGTGCTTACATAATCTTTGTGGGAGTAACCTTGAAACCCATTTGAGGAGAGATTCAAATTTAGGTTGGCAGTATTTCAAGGGCTGTTTTCTGCCTGAGTACTCCAAGCTTGTCCACCTCAGCTCCACCTTCCTATTGTGACCAGGGATGTTTGTTAGAGCTGCAGGTGGCCCTGTTCTTGCAGATTCAACTTGTTGTTCATAAATAGCATTCTACTTATTTTTAACATTACTTTCTCAAGCCAAGGATCTTTTGGTTTAGAGAAATTAATACATATTTTCGCTTAGAAATTAATGAACTACTCTTGTAGGGAGAAAAATCAGCCTCAATTTTTTTGGATGAGTATTCTTCACACAAAATCTTTTTGAGAAATACAGTCAAAATTATTACTGTAAATAATAAAAGCTTTGCCATTTGTTCTTAAGAAAATTTTCCACTGATTGAAAAACTGGAAGATGCTGCACGTCTAGAGTGAATTTCTTCTTAGGGAGTACGACTACCAAGGTAACTGTTAAAGAATTTTATAGTACCAGATGCAATTACAGAAGTTTGTCTTACCAGTCAGACATAGAGACAAGGGCCACATGTTTACTAAGTGACCTCACTTGTATACCACAGGGGATAGATGGTAGAACAGAGCTCTGAGCTCCAACCCCCACATTCCCAGCTGGCCACTGAGATAAAGATAAATTTTTTTGTCTCCATTTGAAAGAACAAAGTTGTAATGAAATGAAGCAGGCTAGATGTACTGCCTGTGATCCTTTCTTTTGAATAGGGAATAGAATACAATCATGTAGGTTGCACTGGAGAAGAAAATATTAACACTGTTATAAAAATAACATAATAAATGCTTAAAAGCAGTGTGGGTTGTTGTTTGTTTTTTTTCCTATTTCCTGCACTTTAGAAATGTGAGCTTCTTTGGAACACAGAAATGTGACTGCAGTGGATGGCAGTGTGAGAGGTTTGTGTCTGACCATGAACTGGTCCTGCCAGAATACATCGCTGAGTTTGAGTATGTT
Organism: Odontophorus gujanensis; assembly: GCA_013399175.1. NCBI lineage: Eukaryota > Metazoa > Chordata > Aves > Galliformes > Odontophoridae > Odontophorus > Odontophorus gujanensis. The sequence continues at coordinate 67,706 of VXAB01010912.1, read as the reverse complement.
ACACTGCTGTGCACTTTGTTTTTCCTCGCATAATATTACAGGTCAAGTTTTCAATTTCACGTCTCAAAAAGAAAAAAGCAGATAGGTGAAATGAAAGCCTATTCTACTCACAGGATCTGCCAGGTCTAAGTCTGGTTCTCTTCTGTCCATTCTATCAGATCCAGATAAAACTTAACTTGGAAGTCAGTGAAACACTTTCTCCTCACAGGAAGAGTCCAGGGAAGCTTTTATTTTGTAGTTGTAAAAGGCACAGCAAAGAAAACACAGATTCTTTAACTAAGTTTTAATAGATGAAAGGAAATGTTCAGAAATAAATCTTCTATCAAAAGGATTCCCTCCTCTGAGGTACCATGCAAGGTACAACCAATAGCATTGGCTTTGCAAAATATCTTGTTTTTTCAGGAGTTCTTTGTTGAGCAAAAGATTTTTTAAGTTATTTGGTTTAAATTGTGAGTTGTAAAGTTTTGGGAGAAAAAAAAAAGGAGACATGTTTCATTCTGATACCATAGACAAGTTCTCCTCGAGAAAGAATTGCTTCTATTTATTTTTAAATATAAACCAAATAATACTGCTCTTTCACTCATTTAGCTTCAAAACTTGCTGCCAAGGTGAAAAGGGTCATTTCAGACTCTGAGCTACACTGTGTGTCTGGCAGAAACAAAGAAGTATGAACAAGAGCTCGTGAGGATATTCAGCTCTGGGGAAAGGAAGGAACAGAGCAGAATTCATGGATGTGTCAGGTCTGCCTGGCCCCATGCTTCAGTTGGCTCTAGCCAGACATATATATGATATACAACAACCTATATAAAAAGCCATCATGTAGTGCCTTGGTTATGAGACAACTAAACCTAATTTTTAGCACGTCTGTGCTACAGAAAGATGATTTCCTAACTTGATTGCTACGAATTCCCTCATCAAACTTCTCTGGTCTGATGCTGAATGTTAGATTTATTATTTAAGTAAAATGGAGAAACGTACAAATCTTAGATGCCTTTTATATATATATATATATATATGCACATGTATATGTCAAAGACAAGTCTGTTTTCAACATGCAACGTAATTATGGAAAAGAATGAAAGAGAAGCACAGAAGTGTATTCTGTCTCATGATTTGTGACGTGATGATGAAGTTTTGAACATGGAACGAACAGTAGAAGTGAGGCCTGGGTTGTTGTTTGTTTTTTTTCCTATTTCCTGCACTTTAGAAATGTGAGCTTCTTTGGAACACAGAAATGTGACTGCAGTGGATGGCAGTGTGAGAGGTTTGTGTCTGACCATGAACTGGTCCTGCCAGAATACATCGCTGAGTTTGAGTATGTTACACTGCTGTGCACTTTGTTTTTCCTCGCATAATATTACAGGTCAAGTTTTCAATTTCACGTCTCAAAAAGAAAAAAGCAGATAGGTGAAATGAAAGCCTATTCTACTCACAGGATCTGCCAGGTCTAAGTCTGGTTCTCTTCTGTCCATTCTATCAGATCCAGATAAAACTTAACTTGGAAGTCAGTGAAACACTTTCTCCTCACAGGAAGAGTCCAGGGAAGCTTTTATTTTGTAGTTGTAAAAGGCACAGCAAAGAAAACACAGATTCTTTAACTAAGTTTTAATAGATGAAAGGAAATGTTCAGAAATAAATCTTCTATCAAAAGGATTCCCTCCTCTGAGGTACCATGCAAGGTACAACCAATAGCATTGGCTTTGCAAAATATCTTGTTTTTTCAGGAGTTCTTTGTTGAGCAAAAGATTTTTTAAGTTATTTGGTTTAAATTGTGAGTTGTAAAGTTTTGGGAGAAAAAAAAAAGGAGACATGTTTCATTCTGATACCATAGACAAGTTCTCCTCGAGAAAGAATTGCTTCTATTTATTTTTAAATATAAACCAAATAATACTGCTCTTTCACTCATTTAGCTTCAAAACTTGCTGCCAAGGTGAAAAGGGTCATTTCAGACTCTGAGCTACACTGTGTGTCTGGCAGAAACAAAGAAGTATGAACAAGAGCTCGTGAGGATATTCAGCTCTGGGGAAAGGAAGGAACAGAGCAGAATTCATGGATGTGTCAGGTCTGCCTGGCCCCATGCTTCAGTTGGCTCTAGCCAGACATATATATGATATACAACAACCTATATAAAAAGCCATCATGTAGTGCCTTGGTTATGAGACAACTAAACCTAATTTTTAGCACGTCTGTGCTACAGAAAGATGATTTCCTAACTTGATTGCTACGAATTCCCTCATCAAACTTCTCTGGTCTGATGCTGAATGTTAGATTTATTATTTAAGTAAAATGGAGAAACGTACAAATCTTAGATGCCTTTTATATATATATATATATATATGCACATGTATATGTCAAAGACAAGTCTGTTTTCAACATGCAACGTAATTATGGAAAAGAATGAAAGAGAAGCACAGAAGTGTATTCTGTCTCATGATTTGTGACGTGATGATGAAGTTTTGAACATGGAACGAACAGTAGAAGTGAGGCCTAAGATTACTTGTTTCATAGATTCATAGATTCATAGATGCATTGGAAAGGACCTACAAGATCATCTAGTCCAACCAGTTGTTTAGTAGAAGGAAAAATACTTTCAGTAGCTAAGGCCAGTCACTACAGTCAGCTACAGTGTGGTATTGCTGTCAGATTTTCAGAGAGTAAATGTATTATGTAACTGTTACTTTGCTGAGCAGGTTGACCAGAGGCCGAAACCAAAGACAGTAAATCAAAAATTAATGTTTCCACTTGATCTCAGTTCTGATGTTGCTTAGGTTTACTTGATATCAGTAGAACTTTGGTTCCTCTGCCCATCAGTTTCATGCAATGCAAACAACTGTGGCTTCCTATTTTATAAAGAATAAAGCTAAACATCTGATACTTCCTATTATAAAAGAGTTTTCAAACTGTCCCATTTTTAACTCCAGTTTGTGAGCTGATGTTATTCTTTGATATCTACTCGTTATATTTGCAGTCCCATTTTTATGACTTATAAAATACACTTTTGCTTTTCTAAAACTTGTTTAGAGATGATGTTAAGAAAAAGGAGGATAGCAGTTCTGGTTTTGTGCAACCAAAATGCCAACTTTACAGTGACCTGTTACTGCAATGTAATACCAGTGACTGCCCTCTGACTTGTCCTTTTCCTAAGGGCCTACGCTTTGTGTCTGCTTGGCCTCACTCTTCCCATTCTGCTCTATAAGAGTAGAGGAATCACAGGTTCCTTAGTGTCCAGAGAATATCCGTGAAATGGGGAACTGCTAAAGTTTCTTCCTGTTCCCTTCTCCCATAAACTGATAGCCTGTCTTTCCATCTTACCCAGGTCACCTTTATTTTGTGAAGAAGGAAATAAATATTCTTCAAATAAGTAAAAAACGACTAATCGTGGCCTTTTGTTGTCTTTCAGCACTACATGTCAGTTTGCATTCACCTCTTACAGTATTATAGAATTCGACTGCATGTCTGATGAAATCATAATTTCTGATGTACTTCTGGCCTAGGTCTCGAATTTGGATGGAAACAGCCTGAACAAGCTGCAGAATATCTCTAAATTTAGGAGAGCTTATCATCATCTCTGATTAATTTACTTCCTTAAACGGTATTTATGACTTGGTGAGAAATTAAGGGTTTTTTAACTTCTTTTTTTATTATTATTATTTTTAAGAAGAAACATTTACTAGCATTAATATTCTTGCAGTGTGGGGTGGGCTCATGGGACAGGATTGAGACAGGAAGTGTTGATCACAAAAGAAATCGGGGCTAAAGTAGGATCACAAATGCTGTGGCACTATAGCAGCCAGCAGGTTTCTCCAATTTGAATCCCAATACAACAGCAGTATCACTTTATCACACATCTGTCCTTCCTAATCATCATTTCATTTTAATAAGTAGTAACTTTGAAAACCATACCTGACTTCTCCCCCTGGCTTTGCCCCTGGGCTACTTGATGATTTGTGTCACGTTGCTTTTGTCCTTCATTCCTACTATGTCAAAGGAAATAACTGTAAAAGCCATCAAAGTGAAGGTGATTATCAGGAGCCAAATCTAAATGGTGTTGGAGCTAGGTGGTAAGGAAGGCATTCTTTTTCAGCCTTAGAATGCCACGCAGCACGTGGCTGTTGAACCCATGGTATAAGGTAGATAGCAGTGCTTGAGGTTTCCAGGAAAGCATTCTGACCAGGTCTGCAGTTACATCATAAAAACTTAAAATTTGGTCCTGCACCTAACTGACTCTAAGGTCCTTGCAGTGTAAGAAGCCTTTGTTACCATTTCATGGCATCTTTATGCTCACAAAGCTTACACTTTTTTCTGTGGTCACAGCCTGAACAAGAGGCAGTAAGAAACTAACGTACAGTTAGTCTCTCTGTCCCTGTGTGCATCTCTCAGCAGCACAGCTGTGCTGGCTGGAGCTTGGGACAGAAAGCCAATGCTCAGACCTTCTGCTGGCTCTCCTACATTGACACTGCCCAACCAGCTTCTGAAACAAATGTTTCTCTCTCTTTATTTCTTTTGAATCGGTGCATTTTAACATAATTTAAAGGGCTTAGTCAGAATCAATACAGCTAAACCTTACAAATCTGGGGCACGATATGGCATTTAGTCCTTTTTTTAATGATCATTTAAATACCAATTTTAATATTTTGTAATTCAAATTCAGGGAAACAGAATACTGTCTGAGTAGAATACATCTCTTAAATACTTTGAATAGCAAACCAACAGGAGGCAGAACTCCATTCAGGCACCCACTGGTTCCTTTAAGCTTCACTAACACTTCTCAATGCATGTTAAAATATAAAAAGAAATAAGAGCTACTAATTGCAGTCTGAGTTTCTTTGTTGTGATTAATTGAGCTTTTATGAGACTAAACTTTTAATTTTGCTAATTTATTTGCCATCATCTTTGTGTCAGCATGGTAAATCTTGTGCATTACACAAACCTTCTTCGACATCCAGCTGCAGTGTTTGGTTAGGTCAGTTCAGAGCAAAGCAGAAAATCCTTATTACCTTTCAGAGGATGCATTCCACCAGCTAGCTCATAAAAGATCACATTTGGGTTCTTTAACTGTCAGAATATATTGACATAACATCCACAAACAAAGATGCTGTTATTCATCATGTGAGAAATGTGTATTTCATGCATTGTTTTTAAACTAGTGGGCAGTCCAACATATTCTCTGCTCCTGGGATAGATTTGGTTGATGTCTTCAGGCTTCAGTGACACTTCTAAATCCTTTAAACATCAATCACATGTCCTCTGAAGCTTTCTTTGTCTTTGTAATATTTCTAGCTCATAAATGCAACTCCTAAACCATAGAAGAAATACTGATACAGCTCATGAATTAGTGAGTGCTGTAAGATTAGTAACATTCTGAGCAAGCCATGTGGCTCCAGACCAGTTTATTACTATCAATGTCACACAAAATCAGGATCATCAAAATCAGCCCAAAGGTCACTTGTGTTGCGTGTTTCTGGCAAACTACATCAGCAGAGGTGACACGGTGGCTCTGGTGAAGATCACTGCAGAGCTCTAGCTCTCAACATCCATGAGCTGACAGTAAAATAAGCAGAAAAGAAGTGGAAGTCTCTTCCTGGTATGTACTGGCATTTAAACAAAATTAAAATGTAGAAAAAAGTGACATTTTTTCTCTCCTGAAGCCCTCCTCCTTATAGCTAAGTGTCAGTGGCCAACTAAAGACTCTCACTAACCAAATGGAGTCCTGAGAACTGACGAAGAAGCTGCAGAAGCATTACACTACACTGCAGGATCCAAGATAAGCCAGGTATGATACCGTGGAAAAGGAAAGCCATGTGAATAGCTCTACACCTGTGTTTGATGTTGTTGATGATGTTTTAAGGAACACTTGGTTTTCCATTGTATTTTTCTCATTACTGTATTTATTGGGCAGGTGTTTTCTTTGCTTCTAGCAGTAGATCTGAAAGTACTTAATAAACATAGGTCTTAAAAAGTTCTCTGTTACCACCAGGAATTTTGCTTTGTCATGGTGTTGGAAACAGTCATGTCCAATTCCTGCTGAACTCAGTATGCAAGAAAATTGCAATGTTTGCTAAATAGAAAATGTGGAGGGGAAGATAACTGGCTAATGGTTCAATGTGGTTCTTTTAAATATCCCTTGCTTTAAGGTCTTCACAATGGATAAATTTTCGGAGTACTTTGCCGTAGGTATGAAGCATGTCTTCCCAACCCCTGAGCACAAGAGCTCTGGACTATATCCCAAAGCACTCCTGAACCTTAGGCTGAGCTTAAGTAGCACACCCCGTGGGCTGTCTGTGTTGGAACTCAATAACATGCTGACACAACACTTACATGGTCAGAGCACAGTCACAGTGCAACTGTCTGCTCGCTAAGTAAGATCCTCCTGCAAAGAAATGGACAGATACCTTCCCAGAAAGCAGCCTGTAAGGTTAGCACAGAAGGTTTTAACGAGGTCTACCTTCTCTGCTATAAAGTACATAAGCACTGAAAACTCTTCAATAATTTGATACATGTAAAATCCATAGGAGTATTACAAAGCATTAGACTTATTAGATCTATGATTTGTTATGTCTGCTGATACATCAGCGGTTCTTTTCACTAATAGAAATTTCTTATGGCCTTTACTGTGTGCTGTGAACTGCATACAGTATTATTTATTACATACTTCATAAAATATTTTCTTTTTCCTCTAGGCATCACTGTTGGAATATTCTAGAACTGATGAAGAAAAAAACCCCATTCTCAGTGTATTTTGTTGTGCTACAGGTCAAATCAGCAAGAACAGGATAGATTTACAGATGCATTATGAGTGGTATTCAGTGGTAAGATTGATGCTGTTTAATATACTTGTGTCAACACTTAGATTAATCTATGTAAATGTTTTCATTTGTTATCTTAGATGAAACATTTTATGATGTTTGATTAGAAAATGTTCCAGAAAACTTGCAAGTCTAACAAGCTCCTGCCTTGTCTCCAAGTATAGCCACCTCCAGACATCTCAAAGGAGGCCCCAGATATCCTGAAGAGGGCATTTTGCAGTTTTTGCAGTACCGTTTTCATTTTAGCATTAATAATTCTTTTAAGACCAAGGGGTGACTTCATGCAAAAATTTGGCAAAAAAACACAGTATCTGGTAATTTCTATTTCCAGTTCATTATGATTTCTCTGAGCTACAGAGAGACATCTGTAAAGCCATTCACATTAGGGTTAATTTCACCTAACGTTGGTTGTCTGCAGCATAGAGAATTGTATATGAACTATTAAGCCTAGGTTCTTTCTATAGGCAGAGCAGAAACAAAACCAGCTTTGGGATGTGAGCCCTCTAAGTGTTTTGAGGGGTACTGTAGTTCGAAGTGAACTGCCCTCTAGCAGAGTCTAACAGGCTGTCACAAATGGAGATGTCCCTTTTGCTGGTATCAGTGTGCTGATATGAAATTCACTCTTGGATGTTCTGTAATGATTGTGAGTAACAGTGAATCTGAAATTGATCTCTCCCACCTCTATCATGTCTTCCCTGTTTCCAAAAAAAAAATAAAAAAAATTGGCTACTAACACCGAATAAGTCTTGTTTTGTTGTGAAGGACTAGAACCAGATGTTCTAAAGAAACAGAAGTCTTTTCCTTATTTAGCCCAAATCGTCCCACTTCTTACTTTTTGAGGTCCATCCTCTAACCAGTGTTCGTCTATCAAACAGATTTACAATGGCACTGTTGTGTTACATGCTTGCCCAGCTAGATACAAGCTCTCAGAGTGCCTTAGGCCATTTCAAAAAGGTCTCTCCTGGATTCTTCAGCGTTTAGCATTGTAGCAGATCCAATGCTGCAGCCTTTCTTTCACTGGAATCATTAATTCATGTCCCTTATTCAGCTGTTCATGAGTTTATAGGAATTTGGTACCTTTCAGTGTACTGCTTGTCTGACTGATTAGGCCAAAGTCACCACTAGGTTTGCAAGCCAGTGGTAAGGCTAATGGGTGGACGTGCGGGCAGCACAATCACACTTGGCTTTTTTCCTTAGGAAACTGAGCTAACGGAAAGCCACAAGAGTCAGTGGCAAAGATCCAAGGTCATCCTAACCTGTTGTGACCCATCAGTTGAAATCACGTTGATCTACTTGGTATGAAAGGTTAAAAGCTCCTCTGTCAGTTCAATTTGTTAATACGATGAGGAATAGCTAGGGGAAAGCACATATCTGATGACGAGCGTAGCATTTCGTTCTGGGTGCATTAGGGAATTCACGTTTACTGGAACTGCAGGGAAAGTTAATGTGTCAGCATATGTCATATATCTTTTGTGACATCAGAGAGAGAGGATTCAGAGAGGGTAAAATGCATATTTTGGAAAAGAAAATAACGTAGTCCAAAATATTCTTTAGTCATTAACAAAGTGACTAATGACACTGAATGTTTTAGGTTTTACTTACAGTACCGGATATTCTCAGTCCCTACAATACTATCTGATTGCTTGTTTGTTTGTTTGTTTGTTTAACTGGGGCTTCATGGTCTTTTTGTTTCTCCACTGCACAATGATTTGCTAGCATACTGCAGTATCATCAGAAAGTAGGGGAGTCACAGTCATGCAAACAGGGTATGGACAGCCCTGATAGCCCTGTGTACAGGAGGAAGCTTGATGCCACCTGCCTGAAGTCAGCACTCATTTACGTCCTTTGACAACCTAGGCAACAAAATATCTACATCCTATCTACATTTACTTGTTTCTATCCAAGACTATCTCAAGCAAACTAATGAAGGTATTCATCTAGCATGTAAAGAAAAAGAGTACTTTGTATAAAAAGAGCACGAAGTACTATGAAGTTAGGATAAAAGCTGTGATTTAGGACTCAGCATCTGCTAGACTATATAAATAACTGTTTAAACAACAATCCCCTGGAGTTATGCTGGTATCCTGCTTCCATTACAGGCCTGGTTTACAACAAGTATCTATAAAACAGACCAGGCAGTAAAATAATAAATTGACAGAAGGATTTAAATCACCCAAAGATATCTGAAGGCAAATGCAGAGAAGAAAAAAACAAACTGGGCATGTTCAGATTGCTTCAACTGCAAAGACACATTTAGGAACAGGAGCTTATGTTATAGAGTCTTTGATTTTGAAGGAGAAACTGAGGGTTTTTTTAAATTGTATTACAGATTAACAGTTCTTTCACATAATGAGGAAATGTCACATTCTGCATCTAATAAATTCAACAAGAAGACACCAAAGGAAGAAGGTATGAGAAGCTTTTAAAATATGACTGTCTCACTTTTAGTCCACTGAGGAAGGAAGAAGGCGTCTTCAGCCAATAGCTGGAAGCTCCCTGCTGTTCTCTTTTGGGTGTTTTGTTGTCTTGTTTTTGTGGATTTTGTTTTTGTTTTCATTTTGCACACTTGTGGCATGTTTCACATTATCTAGTTGGCTTTTCTTTCCTAAATTCTTTGGGTGCAAGTTATCAGGCCAGTTCTTCACCAAACTAATACCATTCTTTTGTCACCTGTACTTCAAATCCTGCCACATGAACATCTAGGCACACCCTGACATTTATTCACCCTTCTACAAAGGATTTTGTTTTGAGCAATGGAATGTACCTTTCTCTGGCTGCTGGTGTGATGTGGAACAGGGTGGACGTGTACCTCTGATCAGATGGATCACTGATATTCTGTGCTGCACTCTTCAGGTAAATTTGTGCATTATACTACAGAATTTTATCAGTGTGAGGAATATGCTGAGACAGATAGCATTTCAGTCTCTTGAGGCTGATCTGTGAAAATACGGCTGCCTTGTGCTGTGTATTATTCTGATAGCTGTCACAAGCACTTATTAGAATTTGTTATGCCATTTCAGGGTAAAATACCTTTTATGACAACAAGAAGGCTTTTGTATATTCAGACAAATTCAGGCATAGGGTTTGGATTCTGTGTGGTCCTATATGGAGCCAGGAGATGGACTCAATGGTCCCTGTGGGTCCCTTCTGTGATTCTCTGGTTTATCTGCCATTAAACCTCCTTTCCTTCTCTTATTTCATAAGTGAGAAAATTTCATTCATCTTCCAAAGGAGTTGGTCATACCACTTTCTTTTTCCTTTTGCCATCTACACTACATTGGTCTGTGTTCTAAAGAGCAATTTCAGATCACCTTTCAGTTTGCTTTTCTCATCTGTACGCAGGACTACAACTTCTGAAACCTGTCAGGATTCATTTACTTTCTTCCAAATATAAGAAAACATCCATAGTCAAATCCAGTTTTATCATATCAGAAAACCCTTCCAAAGTCACCGTGCAGAGTTCCCTCCACGCATGGGTCAAAAATCTTATGAAAGTAACAGAGCATCAGAGAATCCTGCCAAAATACTTGTTAAGTGCATATTTCTCAGGAGCTCACCAGACTCTTCTTGTCTTTATTCTTTGCATATGCTCAGCATCTGGGGTGTGGGAAAACATGAATTTGATTCATATTTTCTGTGAAAAGCACACTGGCAGAAGCACACATAGATACAGGGTGTTTGGGCTTCCATCGTAACCTGACACATTTTTGTGCTCATTTTCCTCTTGTGAGCGATGAATGTTTTTCACTCAAACTGGAGACTCAGAAAGGGCTTGCAATAATTATTCACAGAATCATAGTGGCTGGAAGAGCCCTCTGGAGATCATCCAGACCAATGCCTTGCTAAAGTAATGACCACCAGCTCCTCAGTAATTACCAATATTCAGTATTTTTATGAAAATGGAGGTAGCTAAGCACATTGTGTCATTAGCTGGGTTACAAGGAAGTAGTAAAGCTCTTATTAGAACCCTTTTCTTCCTTCTCTTTTCCAGTGTATTAGCTCACACTATCTAATTACACAGTAGATGTAACAGGAAAGAAGATTTTACAAGCAATGAGTGGAATAAAGCACCTTTTGTTTTGCTCCTCTGTCATCCAGCTTTGTGAGAATACACCCAATGTTTGCCATGAATATTCTCATGAATGATGCAGCAGTTTACAGCTGTTTTCTTTTCTTCTGTCCTCAGACTTCTGTGAGCAAATGAGTGCTTTTTGTGTTCGTTTTATTTCCATTGTCTTGTTCCAGAAAACTTGTCCTAATATATGTAACATTTCTACCTCCAACTTTTAACTTCTGAACTTTTTGTTAACTTTTTTGGAATTATCCGAACTAGAAAAACTTCAGGTTATTCCTGAAGGTGCTCTCACTGCATGGAAATCCAGTGAGTGTGATGGTTGTCACTGTTACAGAAAGCAGATATGTATTTCACCTTAAACTCTGAGTATTTACCCATTGTAAGTATTCAGATTTTTTTTTTCTGTGAACAGATCATTTTAATAATGCATGATGAAAGTCTGTAGGATCTCAGCTTTATGTACTGAGGAAATTTAGCAATGCTGAGCTTTAAAGTAGCAAGCAACAAGCATAAATGGAAAGAGAAATACATTCTTCACTGGGAACAAATGTGACTTTCTTCAGTTCTTCATTTTCAGTTGAAGATATAGGTCGTAGTGCTTGCAGGATCTTGGAGATTAGACTGAAAGCTCAAGTTCTAAATGCTTAAGTATTTTTACCATAAATCTCCACTTTATAGTCTAAAACAACAGCTTGTAACACACAGAAGAGAGAAGGTGAGGCTATATGTTGGAGAATAACAAACATAGTGCACTCATGGGCAGCCTTCACTGGGTTATATAGAGGGGTAAATTAACTGTTTTTTGCAGTGAGTGATGAAAAGGCAGGAGGAGCACACCAAGCAATCTGAACGTCACCCAGTAATGGTCAGAATGGTCATATTCTTCTGAGGAAAAAAGACAAGCAAATTTCACCTGGGAACTTGCTGTTCCAGAGTATACTTTTTAGAACTTGAGGTCTAGACTTCCCCCTAAAGGAGATGGAGATGATGGTCTCAGCTCCCTCCTATACCATGCGGCATTAAGTAGAAGTACATCACAGAGCAGCAGTATCAGAATCTACAGTCCACACTTCAGATGGTATATAACCTTTTCTTTCCAATAACCTTTTTTATTAAAATAGAAAAATATTGCTAGCACATTCTGTCTCCAGCACAGCCTCTTCTTCTGTAAAGCTGCTTCCTAGTCACTTCTTTACAGGGAGCATGGTGTGTTTGAATTCTTGTATGTTCTGATGCTTTGATAAGTTGCTTTGGTCCTGCCTAATATGATGGCAAAGGTACAAACATTCCCTCAGGGTAAAACATTGTCAATACAGTCATTCATGGTCACTTAAAGTTGAAAACCATTGTTCAAAGATGTGTATCATTTACAGCCAGTTCAGAATCTGTTTTCTAGAGGAGCAGTAATGGTATGAGGTTTAGTTCAGACACTTAGTGATGTAGAGCTACCATTCATTGCCCGTCATTCAGCTGCCAGTGTTAGATGGAATCACAGAAAATGCAGAAGAGAGGGTAAAAGCTGAGTGCCAGCACTTTGCAAATTTATATATAAATGTTATTTAAACTTTTAGGACAATATTCATGTCACTGCCTGCAGATCTTGCCCTCAAAGTGCCACTATGAAACCAAAAGAAGGCTTGACAGCAGTTGGGCATCTGCTGCGACCATTGTCTCACTGACCAATGTTACCACTCATTATTTCCTAGTGCTCACCCATCTGTCAGTCTGTCTGCATTCACTGGGTGTGCCTCATCTCCTTTTACAATACAAACTCACTGGAACAGAGATTTTTAGTAGGATTCACTATTAGGTTGCCTAAAGATAATAATAATAACAACAGCAAGGAGTCAGAGAGGAGCTAGCTCAACATGTGGCCCCTTCAAACAGAAGGTTCATTGTCTCTGTGGTTCTCTTTATCACTACGACTCTGCTTGCTGAGTTTGTTGTCACCACAACTGATCTGTTTTCTATATCACAGCGTGGAATTTCTCTAGAGATTTGTTGGATGACAGAACTCCTTCCTCGCAGCTCAAATGGCTGCAGTATTCATTCTAACCATCCTTTTCCACAGAAAGATCAACACGTAATTAATAAGGGTGCCGAGAAGTGCCAGTAAGATCAGATTTACTCTCATCACCCTGGCCAGCTTTCGCTCAGAACTCCTTGCACAGTTCCTTATGGATAAGAAGCACTGTCAGTAGGTACCTACACCATAAAATTAATCCACTCCAAATATCTTCTTCAATTCTTTACTGCCATAATACTCTCATCACACTCAGTCAAGTCTAAGCATGCTGATCCTTTATGTAGTTCTTCTCAGAAATTACTTGGCATAAAGATGTCGTTGTATAAATAGAACCTTTTAGCATGATATTGGTTTAGAGGTCCCAGTGGGCTGACATTAGTCACATCTTCACTGTTCTGCCAAACCTCAGCCTCTACGTTGGTAGTAGGTCACTGCCAAAACCAGGAAGGTTAAAATCCCTGTAGGCAGTTCTGTCTCAAAGCTTACTCTGTCAGAAGAGTGTTATCACAGATCTTTGATCGCTTACATTTACATCTCTGTTGGAGTCTCAGGACCTTTGTAACTTCTTGTCCTAGAGAAACACATTTTCCCACTTAATGCCACAATGCTTATATAAAAGAGTTCAAAGCACTTTTGGATTGAGTAATTTCATGTTAAATGTTTTATTTCAAAACTGACCTGTACTTTTATTCAGTGGATATCACTTAAACAAAAACATGGCAGAAATGAGCAAAGCAAGAGAAATTAACAGAAGCAATGTAAAGACTATCTTTAGAGAAACCTCTGTTTTATGTTTAGGTTCAGTGAAGATGTTATATCTCATTAGCTGCAACAGAACAGAGCCATTTTCTCATTAGATCGTTCAAGTGGAACAACACAAAAGATTTTTCATGTTTGTCAGTTGCATTTCAGTTGTGCTTTTTAAAGTGCTTGTTAGAAAGCAAGAATTGAAACCGTATGGTGTTGTTTGAGCTTAGAAAGTGCTTTTGATCTTAAGCTTCAAAAGAGATTTTCCCAGCAGAAACACTAGCACTTTATTTAGTGCTATTTCACATAGACACCAGAACACTCTGTACATAGTATTATTTTCTCTTTTCAAGCTACTGATTAAATCTCCTTTTAAAATGGTCACTGCTGAATTACAGATGATTTACAGAAGGTGCTCAATTGCTGTTGTCATTCTTGTGTATGCAGTCCCATCAAAATTAACACATTAGCACAGACTGGCATACAACTTTAAACCAGTTGCTGCAGGAATTGTGGTGAGACTTGTGAACTACTGAATATTTATGAATGCCATACAGAACCTTCCAAAGGTAATTTCTTATCTGTTGCCCACATCCTGTAATTGGTTTAAATTGGAACACGCATTATTTTCCATCTTAGTAACAACAACTGCAGGGCATTATAGGTTTGTTATTTGAGTTTTTACAATTCTGTTTCAGGATTTTGGTTTCATAGCTACTGATGCATTTTAATGCATACAGCTGGCATAGCTCCTGTGTTTACCTGAAAGCTTTTCTTGAAAGTGCAATACTGAAATCTTAACCTCAGAACAGTAAATCACAGAGCTAACCCTACAGTTCTTTACTCACAAAAAGTTGACTATTATGGTTTATATGACTTCGAAACAAAAGCAAAAAAAAAAAGTCTAATGTTTTGTTTAGTAATCAAGAATATTAAGTATGGGAGCAGAAGTTCAAGAGTGAAGCTGTTACTGTGGTTAATAATGTCTAACCATTGTTATGCAAACAGCAGTATCTTGCTGCCAGCAGCAGAAATGAGACAGGTAAGTTACAGCAGCATTTCTTAGTATATCAAACATTTATCCACTATAGAAAATGGACAGCTCTGGCACTAACACGTCTCTATCTTGATGATTAATATTTGCTGCCTAAATTGCTCCCATCAAAGTCAGCTGCGTAAATGAACGAGATCACTCTTTGTGTCATCAGTTTGTGAGCTGTTTGCTTTTGTTTGTTTCTTTTGCAAGATTAGTCTGAAATCAGCATTTTTATTAGGCATACTTAATATATATATACTAAAAACTGTGATACAAGCCCTGTCTTTTCTTGGAAGATAAAAAAATCATTGGGCTACATTTTGCCATCAAGAAAGAGAGAGCTAGTTAAGGGTTTGCTCCCAGAGATGTTTCTCACACAACCATCTTCAATTGGTTTTTGGATGGGCACAGACACAGCAGGAGTAGTTCTCAAAGGAAAATGTATTTCCAGTGAGCAGTACAACCAAACCTCTATGGGGAAAAACTTTGAATAAACTTGATTTAATCAGGTGGTGCTGTGCTGACTCAGACCTCGTTTGAAGTTGGCCTCTCCATGTCACTGTATTCCACATTAAATGTGTACTTCCTAGGATCCCTCTGCAGGCACATCTCTTTACACTTCTCAGACAGGCTAGATACAGGCTAGTACAGCAAATATCCTCCCTTGAAGAAGTGTTTTCACTTCTTCACATGCCACATGTTCTCTGCTCCGTTCCTTTTTCCCTCAGCATGTTATAACATTGCAGAACTACAGATAGAGTCTGGGTGGTTTCAATTTAGTCTTTACTTGTTATGAAATCCTGCATGCAAAAATGAGAACACAGCAAAGGCACCCAGACACGATAAATGTTTGCCTCTGATTAAGCAACACTAGTCATGTCATCTCAGAGCAGGTGGAATGCTGTTTTAGAACAGGTCGGGCCGTCTTCCACCTTTTTCACCTTTCTCCTCATGGCACCACTTCAGGCAGAATTAAAGCTGTTTAGGTGTCAGAACAGACCTCTTTTTACCTTGCTGTGGTTTAGATTTCCTTGCAATATTATCTTCCCTGAATTATTTAACTTTATAATGTATAACTAGAAGATGTCAGTAGCTTCTCTTAGCATTTCACATATAAAAGTCACTGACATTTGCCTAATTTGTTTTATTTTTTGAATATTGATAAATCTTGCATACAACCCTAAAGTAAAAGTTGAACAGGAATGCTGTCATGCAATACGTTTCACTAGTTCTGTCACACAAGCTCTATCTTCAGTCGGTAGTTATTTATTGTTCTAACATCAGGGAAGGGTCACCATTACATCAAAGCAGGAAGAGTGCAGTAATCATTTAAGCTATATTTATGTTGCTTTGCTTCACCAGAAAAAAAAAGTGCAAAGATATAAACTTGCACTTCTCCTTAATCTGTAATCAAATAGTTTATTTGCAAAATAATGTGAGTTCAGCTTTGACTGTATGTCCATGTAGGGAAGAAGGTCCTCATTTCCCCCGTTAAAAAAAAGGAAGTTTTAAGGTTCCTTCAGCTCTTTTTACAAAGTCCTTTCAAATTCAGCCCACTGCCCTTTGCTCCATCAATATTCAAGGTACCTTGCAGACACGAGGTCTTTTAGGATAGTTAATGTTCCCATAAAAGAAGTCATTTTAGTGAGCCACTGCACTGCGGGATTGCCTCATGACCATTTTCCTTTTCTCTTAGAGAGCTGTTTGCAAATGTTAAGGGAAAGCAGGTTCAAAACAAGGAGCCTGAATCCCTGCAAAATGTGCAAAACAGCTTTGTTTTGCCATTGCAGCCTCCACTAGAGTTCCCTGCTTCTGACTTGTTTGCCTTCCTGAACAGTGACATCTCTGAGGCTTCTTTGTGTTCTCTTTTAAATATTGCACCTTTATATTTCAGTAGAAGGCAAATTCCACCAGGGAGAGATCATTTGGATGCACACGAAAACACCTGTGTTTTCTGACGGCACAAAACAGGAGGTGGTCACTCCATCAGCAACTTGTGAATGGGAGTGATGAGAAGACAGTGCACTGTTATCTCGTGGGCTCTTTCAGGCCTGGTTCTCCCTCCTATATTAGGTCAGCACTGTTTTTACGTTGTCACAACCAGAATGGAGTTAAAAGCTTTCTCCATATCCACAGAAATCAACAAGATTTAAAAATATGTGCAAAGTAAAGGGAGGTATTGAAGTACGTGGTACTGTACTTGGATCTGTATTTCGAGGTAGAGCTTCAAGTTACTTCAGCCAAGTTCTGCTTGTGCATAAGAAAGCTGTTCTCATGGGAGAGCATGATAGAACTCAGTATCATGTTAATATACAAAGTATATTTGGTTTTCTTATTAAAAAGCCTCCATGGTTTTGAATTGCTTTTCTTTTTCTTTATTTTTTTTCTAAAGGAAATAATCCAAAACCGTCTCCCAGCTGAACTGACCATAAAAGTCAGTGTGAGACCATAACAGTCGCCGTGAAAATGTGAGAAATTGGAGGAAGTTTTTTTCTTTGGGATTGTTACACAGATTTGACTGGTGCTACAGTAGTGACATTTTGTATTTCCATTTTAATGCTGTGACTGTGAATGTATAATGAATGACATGAAATGGCAATTAAGTAATGAAATCATTTCATTCAGTGAAGCAAACAATCAAACATATGTAGAATATCTGCATCCTGTGGCACTCAGAGATCCCTTTGTCTTGCTCTGTTACAACGCAGCCCGGTATAACTCAGGACTCAGTTTTCTGGATCTATTTGCCAGCAAGTCCGAATTCAACAGGATTTCCTCAGATTTGCACTGGAATAACGGAGTGTAATCCGTTCTCTCCATCTTTACTGCGCAGTAGTGTTGTCTGCCTAGGGCTTTGGCTGCTGTTCCTTGCCTCGCGTGCGGTTTGCAGAACAGCCACAAGGTGTCTTTGTTGTACTGCTGATTCTCTAGAGCAGGGCTGCTAACATACGCCTCCAGTCCTCAGCGTAACGGGGACTCTCACTTCGTTTGGATTATGGCATATTTGCAGCTGAATAAATCAAAGCTGTAGGTCCTATTCTTGCATTTTACAAGGCGAGAATAAATTATTTGTGGCGTTGCAGAGCTCAGCAGGGGCCTGTGAGGGCAGCACAGCCACTGAGTCAGATACCTCTTGTTTTCTGCTTCATTTGGTGCTCTCGCTTCTTGGGAAATGGATCTGAGAGCGACTGTTTTGGTTTTTGTGCAATCAGTTTGCATCACCTTGCATCAGAAAGTCACTGTCTGAGGGCTACAGGAAAGGAACAGTAGTGCTGTCAGGGGAAAAAAAAAGCATACCCAGAAGAGTTCATCCCATAAGTTGAGCCAGCGGGAGAGAGGAGTTCACGTTCAGTTAATGGGAATGGAAGAACAACAGCAGAAGATGGTCCCCCACGAGTAAGCTGACTGTAAAAGGAAAGGAAAATGTGTAAGGAAATGTGTAAGGAAAATGAGGTACAGGTGCTGACGCAGGGTGTGGTGGTGCTCATGGTGTTACTGACCTCTGCACAAGATCCATCTCTGCCTCACATAGGTAACAAATTCTAAGGGAAGACCTAACATTTGCCTAAAGTTAGAGGAGAGGAAAAGGATGAGAAAGAGCTCATCTGGGTCTCTTCAGAGGCTGCTCAGTGCAGCTTTTTGCTCTTGTGTGCTCTGAGTAAATTTGAACCATACAGAAACCCCTGTGCAGGCCTGGACAGAAATGTGCACTGACATGCCACCTGCATCAAAGATGGAGAGCGCTGTGCTGGCAGCCTGCAAGAGGTGAGCAGCTCTCCTTCCTGAAGGCTGCAAAAGCAGAACGTGGTGAACATAAAGTTAGAAATACAAACGTATTCCCACTAGCTTTACTTTGTTTGCACTGTCTGATCTTATCTATTTGCATAATATTCTTTTAAATTTCAATGTCAGTCAGGGATTAAAAATTTTACTTTTGTCTTTTGCCAGGGCATTTTTAAGTGCAGCATTTTATAATGGAAGCGTAATTCTGGTTTGGGAGCTAACTGCTCTCCCTTTAAAAACACTTTCAGGATCTCCTGGTTTAGCAAAAAAAGAAATCCTTTTTGTGCAATAGCATATTTTGAGATGCAGAAGCACCATGACTGCAGAGGGCACTCACGCTACAAAACTTGTAGAAGAGATCTCTCTGCCTTGGAGAAATGTTTTAACATTTATTTGTTGTCTCCCAACATTGCAACATTTGATGACATCTTGTTTGCTTTTGATCCACGCTCCTTTGCAGCAAAGACCAGCAGAAATGGTACAGGGAGGCAAAGAGGATGCAGCAGGAGATAAAAGCCTTGAGGCCGCAGTGCAGTATCTGTGCATCTGTGCCTTTAAACCTTATCAGCTCCGGTTTTCTGGTATAAAACTCAAGGTTAATATGAGTTATTATGAGCTCTCAGTGATGTTGGAGCACACAGGATGATGGAGGCCCTTCTCACCCCCACTGACCCATTATTTTCCTGACAAGCAGCTCCACCACCGCCTTTGCTGCGAGACACATTAGTGGGGTATCACCAAGCTCACCAGGGCAGATCCAGATGTACGTGGTCACACAGCCCACAGACAGTTCAGCAGGAAGGCTATAATTAGGTTGCTGTCAAGAGGAGGGATAAACCTTCCAAGTAAAATCCCAGACGAGGATTTAAAGGCTCTCAGTAGTGACAGAGTCGGTTCTTTGCATGGATGCGCCCAGGATTGTCGGCATTTACTTGTCAATCTATTCTGTGGAAAGAATCCTGCACAGAAGAAAGCAAGCCTTCCTGGAGCATCTCTGTTGAGTCTCATCCAGTAACCTTACTTACAGCGATGAGAATTTGGCCCAATGAACTGTAGAAGTGCTGCAGCAGAGTAGTTTCCATCCCACACATGCACTGAAATCAGTGGGATGTTTTTTTGTAATAAAAAGATGCAGCATTGGCCCTTAGTCCTTTTCTGACGTGATGACAGTGAAGAGCCATTCACAGAAACACCATTTGCACCCAGGCCTGTTGCAAACAGCCCCAGTAAAATACAAAATGAAAGCTTAGAGCCTGAAGAACAGTGATCTGCTGCAGAGGCCTCGCTTCTGCAACGGTCCCCTGGGCAGCGCCGCAATTGCAGGAGTCTCTGACTATTGCCTTCTTATTTAATTTTGCATAAAGGTGATCATCAAAAAAGCAAATTAAATTTTGAGCTTCCCATCTGCATATGCATGCAGACAGTTAAGAAGTAATGCTACCGCACCATTTTGCCTGCACAGTGTCATACTTTTCATTTACCATTTAATTCCTCTAAATGGATGTTGCTCCTCTTCCCATTATGGATCTCCATCACTTCTATGAAACATTATTTGCATAAAAGGAACTAAATAATTGATAGAGGACGTGAGCAAAAGCTAGCACACATCTTGGTAGGGGTTTGCTGGTAATCCCAGTGAGTCTAACACATAGCTCACAGCTTGTTTAATGGGATGGAAGCTGACAGGGTTTTCTTGTACCTCTGCTACAGAACTCATAGCTTCTGAATGACCTCCTTGTACTTAGCTACTTTTCTTGTTGATCTCGCTGCTCTTTTCCTCCATTAGTGGGAGAATTCTTCAAGGAAGTGATACAGTGTGCTACAGCTTGTGTTCCCGTACACCATAAAATACTGCTGCATCTGAGGTCTGCTGGGTTTGTTGCTTTTAGAAGATAAAATAAAATAAAAAGAAGAAAAATCATAAATGGATCATACTATTACGGGCAAGGTCCGCAAGCAGCTTCCATTTACAAATTCATTTGATCTTGAATTCAAACCTGAGTTTGACCTTGGGGTTACAGGCTTGGGTTTTCTTCCCATGTTAAGACTTCTGTTGGTAAAAATCTATTAAAGCTGTAAGATAAGATGTATACTGAACGACTTCTGCATTTTAGATGTCTCCAGTTAGTGAAATGACTGTCAGAGTGAATATGTTTCTGAAAGGAGAATGAGCCGCGGAAGCAACAGCTCGTGAAAATAAAGCATGTCTGTTGTGTGAAAGAAATGATCTAAGACTGCATTAGAATTGAATAATTATTCTTTTACATCATTATAAATTTCTAAAGTGTACATTCCTTAATGATAAGCAGCAGTATTGGGAGGGTCTGGAAACAGCTGGGCTGTTTTGCTTGCTGAGGGAGCCATCTCAGCTGCTCTGACAAGCAAGCTGCCATTTTCAATGTGATCACTTCTGATTCTTAAAGCAGTTGTTTTTTTGCTCTTAACTTTGTGCAAATCCCTCCTGGTATTTCTCTTTTCAAAGTACGATGTGTTTCCATATGTCCATAAAAGTTTCCCTGACAATTCCGCGTGCTTTTTGGAATGTCTTATTCCTGGTGGGCAATGTGTGAAACGAGGCTGCTTTGTTTATTAAGCGCACGTGACATAATGTAAAACATACTTAATATCCTCAACCGCTGCACAGATGTTTTTGTGCTGAAAGGAGACTCCAAGTTTTGCTGATCTAATCAACCTTTTGTTCTCTCCTGTTTGGAAAGCGATTTCTTAAGAACTCCTATTGCTGATAAACACGTTATTATGCAGCTCAGATGTTATTCTTAGAAATGAAACAAACAGTTTTCAGCCTTCTACGAAGAGCAGTACTTGAAAATAAAAACGATTCTGGAAGAATTAATTCTGCCTTCTTCTCTCTTTGGAACTGTGCTTTAGGTCTTCTGGGAGAAGTCTTTCCATGACAAAAACCTGCTGCAAAGCATGTTTTGTTCTTGTCTCCATATTTTGTTCCCCAGCATGTTTTACACATGCCATTTCCATTCCCATAAAATTAAGCAGCAAACAAATATATATCGGTAGCATTTTTAAATTTCAGCTCTTATTCTTTTCCATCAATTTGGCTGAAAACAGGTATTTGCAAACACTGGTCGCCTAATTTCTTATGGCCTTTCATTTTTTATGAAGTGTTTTCAAAAGACTTCAATCAACCTTAATGGTGCGTTTTTAGTTAAGGAAACAGAATGGAGAGAAGTCAATTTAAGCTCCCCAATGAACAAGTGTGTACAGAAAAAAAAGGCATAAATGGGTTTAGAAAACAGAGCCAGTACAAGTAAAATGCAGCGAGCAGAGCGCTCAGGGAAGCCAAGATATAATGGAAAGAGTAAAATACTGCAGAGCTTTTTAAACTATATACAATTGGAACAATGGGCTGGACCCAGACATCTATGTTAAACTGTTAGAAGATAGGTGAAAAGCAAGCTGCAATTCTGAAACCAGGGCCGGAGAATACTAGAATGGAGGGGCTTAAAGCCGAAGCAAATGAACGTGGGGTAGTTCAGCTTGATAGAAATCAAGTCAAAATTGGTATATTTCACTGTTTAATTTACCATGTGAAGAACCATCTCCTGGCTTTCTGTATTAAAGGACTATTAGTACCAGCCTCCTTAATGAAGCTCCTTCTATGCCACCTGTGAAATAATAATACCTTGTTTTTTGCACGTCTATTTTTGCCAAAATACCTTAAAAGCATCAGCTAATTAAGTAACACAGCCACTGTGAGAATAGGCCGTGCAGCTACAAAACGTACACCAAAGAAACACACCTGGGAAACTATTACACAGTGATTGTTTAATTGCCTCCCGTTATTTAAACACGGCGTTAATAATACATATAATACATGGTTCCAAAGCATCCCAGCCTCGCTGCTAAAAGGGTAAGTACATCAATATTAAAAATCCAAAGACTAAAATAATTCAGCCCCACTAAACCAGACTGATGCATGCCCTCAGTTGTCTGGGCCCAACCTCCTCTCTGAAACAAACTCCTGTACAGAGCACCAGCAACTATTATCACTCGCACAGTGGAGTATCAGTTCTACTTTGCTTTTATGCGTGCTTACAGTCGAGTGCAATTGTTTTTAATGCCTGCCTTACGATACGATTCAATCCATTTTGGCTTCATGCAAAGACTTCGTAATGTACACAGCGACGAGTGGCGCTGAGGCAACGAACGCGGAACTCATTATTCTTTTAACGGGAATGTCAACAAGAAGAGGAATTAGAGAGGAAATCGTTGTAACTCCAAAAGAACATCTGACTAACCACTACCGATGACATGTTTTTTCCCTTTTTATCCTCTTCACAATCCATAAAGGAGGATTTTTCCAAAACAATTAATTTGGTTGCCAAACCCTTCTTAATTCTAAGGAGATTTAAAACTCATCTACTTGGAGTCTGTCTCACGGAGCTAGACCCACAACCGGATTACAAGCTACTCCATCATATGGCTGTTGTTAGCCCAGTTGCTGCTATGTGGTACATAATAGGACCATTAAAAAAAAAAAAAAGAAGAAGAAGAAAGGGAAAAAAAAAGAAGAAAAGACATATAACCTCCTCGATGTTCTTTACTGAGCCCACTGGCACTTCCAGCATTTTATTATTTGTGTTACTTTCTCCACAAAATAAAAGCCCAGCAGCCTGAGAGAAAAAGAATTTCCTACACTTTCTTCCAAGTAATCCTGATACTCAACCCACGGTACAAACATTAACGCTCTGAAATAAACCAACCAACAGACAGCATCGTGCACTTCAATCCCAGAGCAAAGACGAGGTTTAAGGTAGAAAAATGCCTCTTCTTTGTGTCTAGTGTTGGAGAGCATCTGGCAAATTTCCACTTAGCAGGAATCCTGGTTTGCAGCACAAACTAGGTCCCGTGTTAATTCTTTTAATTATTGCGTGTGTGTTTTGTTTTGTTTCTCTAGAGAGAATCAGTGACTTAAACAAGCCAAGGGAGACTTAAACCCAGATTCAGCCCTTTGTAACACCACTGGCTTAGAGCTGGGGTCACGGTCATGCTTTGTTTCTCTCTGCTGTGGTGCACAGTGGTCGGCTCTTGATCTTTGCAAGCCAAGATGAGACCAACAGTTAGATAATGTCTGCACTGACAGCCACAGTCTTGGACCTGTAATGTTCCAAAATAGACTCACCTCATGAATGCAACAAAGCCACCAGCTAGGCACTGCACATGTTACCTTTGTATGGGGATGGCAGAGGTAACAGAAGGCAAAAGGAATGTACTGATGTCTTGTCCTAAAATGGCACCAGAAGCACTTGGTTCAGGTGGTTCAGAGGTGCTGTTGGAGTACCCAGATGAGGGTTTCACCTTAAAGTATAAAGCCATTATTTGGTTGGCAGCCTCATAGCCTTTCTATTCTTCTAAAGAAATTGTTTTATTCAATGTACTGTAGGCATATATTTGGTATGAAGCTTGTAAGCATAATCTGTGGAAGCCCGTGAAGTGCAGCTCATGCCCATCTCAGCACCAAATTAACAGGTGCCAGCAGTTCCTGTGAGAATAACAAGTACGCCAACAGGAACATTTTTTCTCTATGAACTTTAGATTAGTAAATAAATCTGTAATATGCTAGTATTTATTAATGGTTGTGGCCTGACATGCAGATTAGGCTGACTATTATCAGAGAGAACATCATGGTCAGGGTAAAGTATCTGCCTGGGAAGACACTTCTGATTCTGCCAACAGAAGGGATGAAATATTTAAGACAAAGGGATGCTTCTGCATCCAGGACCAATTGTTCAAGCTCCTGTGTAGCAGCCCCATTTCTATATGGGGTTGAACAACTTCATTTTACTGTCTAAATTTCAGCATACCAAGAAAGAAAATGCTTACAGCTAACTAATTAAATTCAGAGATTCTCTCTTAAAGTATTATCTTCAGAAACAAAATAAATTTGCCCCATACTTTCACCTTTGAGTTTTGGTTTTCCATCTTGCAAAAAGGCAGATGTCTAAGTGTACCCTGTAAACGTCACCCTCGTGCCAGGAAAGGAGCTGTTTCACACTGCCCCTGCTCAACTATGGTCCTCTTTGGAAACAAAAACTCAAGTGTGAACTTCTGATGAATTCCAGCTTCTGAATCCGTGCTGAGATTTGTTCTCTCCAGCTCTATTGAGAAGCCTGGCACTCCTACTGCTGCTCTTTGCTGTGTACAGAAACTTCTTTGCACTAACATGCAAAAGCAAAGGGGAAATCCATTACTGTTCCTCATTCTCACTCTCTCCAGGGCTCAGAGGGAATGCCCATTTTTCATTTCCTTCTTCTTGTACAGCTCAAGCCAACTCTGACAACATGAATTAATAATCCCCCCTTCCTCTCCCTGTTTTGTTTGGTACTTTCCATCATCTAGAACCAAACAAACTACAACATTTCCTCAAACAGAAATCGTTTTCCAAAAATTCAGGCTGGCCAGCTGTTTGGTGTCTCCCAGCTGGGAGCACTGCCTTCAGCACCCACACTGGATGCTCCTGCACGGGCTCCGCGTTGCTCACCAATCCATCCATCTGTCTGCATGGCGCGTTGCCAGCTCTTAAGTTGGCCTGATCCTTATCCTGGGTACAAAGCATCGTGGATTTGGAGTGACAGTAACTGCGTAGGTTCGTCTGCCACAAGTCCCTCTACCATGGCAGCATTGCTTCTCTTGTTAGAGAGACCTCAGCCTGGTGCTTTGCTACTGCTGGTCTTTCAGCTTTCAGAAAATGACAGTCATTTGCAGAACAACAGTTACTAGTGAATATAAAATAATAAACATAGTGGTTATATATATCATCTTAAATACATCACTGTATTCCTCAGTAGTTTGGCATCTGCACTACTTGAAAATGTAAGAAAAGTTTTATTATTGTATGATATACAGACTAAGTCACAAAACTCCCATTGATTTTATTGAGAGCAGCATTTGCCCTTAAGTATATTTTTGCTAAAGCTGTTTTAAAGCAACAGTTTAGGACTCAACTTTGCCGTTGTTAGTTGAGATCTCCAAGGAAGTCCCACTGAAACAGATGAGGTTTCTGCTAGGAAGTCCATTGCGAGTCCCCATCCCTGGAGATATTTAAGAGGATTGGATGTGCCACTAATGGACATGGTTTAGAAATGGGACTTGGTAGGTCAGGCTGATGGCTGGACTTAGTGATCTTAGAGGTCCTTTACATCCTAGGTGACCCTCTGGTTTGCACCATGGGAAAGTTGGCCACTGAGGTGCTCATTTCTAGGCATCACAATATAACATGTCAAATCAAAACAGCGATAAGAGATCTGAAAGCTCAGCGTGCTCCTGTCTTCACAAAAAATGCCTACCAAAGTGAGACAACCTGACCACTTCCAACATCTCTCCATTTTGTATTGAAATCTTTCCATGCTTACCATAAAGTTTTTGAGAAAGTGTCCACAAAGAGCTGTGTATGCTAGGGATATGTGTAGAGACAGGGTTATAATTAGACATGTGTCTATGTCTAATTACATTATTTCCAGAATTCCCTATTTGCATTCTCTCAGTTTTTATGGGCTCTTTTTAGCTCGCCTTTATTTTCTGTTATTTTTTTACTACAGTCTTTCTAAGATTCCTCATCAGATGAAGCTTTAAAAGAAAACAGACGCACAGCGTAGCACAGTTCCTCTGCTGTGCAGGAAACAACATGAAATTTGCAGCTACCCTAAACTACCCCAGTACTTATTCTGGCATTCAGGCTTTGTCAGTCTTCTTCGGGGGCAGTAATAACATTATAATGGGACTGGGAGACAAAACTGCCAAAGTCTTTCCAAGACAATCTTCGGGGCTCATCAGCATAGACAATCATTCTTTTCACTTCTGGAGTAATAGGAAGATTTTAAGCAATATCTTTTGATTTGAGTTGGACTTGAAAAATGACATAGCTGGGGGCCTTATTTTAAATGCAACGAGTCTGAAATGTAAAGTGCAATTTCCCATGCAGTCTGTGGAGAGAATGAGGCACTTGTCCCAGTTCTCTTAATTGTCTCTGATTGCTGTTTGTGTAGCACAGTCACTTCCTCGTCTTCGAAATCACCTTCAAGGGCTCCAACATTTTTCACTTCACTGTTCTAAATCAGGAAGGGCTAAACACTCACCCATCCAGCCATTATGGCTCTTTTATGTTATTTATGCTGTTTATGCTATTAGGCTTTAAATTTTGTTTATTTAATTGGCCTTAACAAGTACTTAAGTAACAGTTTTGAGGACGCATCAGTGGGACTCAGCACATGTTGATTAAGGTGTGCTTAACCTGGCAGTTAATATTTTGTACCATTTTCCCAGCAGCCGTGACTGTTATGGAAGAAGTGCTAATTTTCCTAAAGTGGTTAGAGCTCGGTTATTATGTCGGTTCTTTATTCACGCGGCTTCATTATTTTGTTGGCACTGCTCTGTGAGAGATGAAGTAGCACTATTATTTCTACTCCCAACTCCTTTCAGGCCTTTGCAATCACTGAGGCACATGTGTGACATTACTCAGATAAGCAATTCTGTTTGCCTTCAATGAGACCGGGTGCGTGAATACATCCTGTAAAACAGCTGCCCACCTTCATTGGTCGGTGCAGCATTTTCTGGCATACACTTGGGGAGATGAAGAACAAACAGTAAAAATCATGTTCCATCAAAGCTTTGTTTAAGTTTTCATTCAGAAGAGAAGTTCTGCCAGTTAGGAGCCCTCGGGTTTATGGAAAACCCGAAAGGAGGGAAAAGGAGTAGAAATTCCCAAGATGGCTACAGGTAAGTGGAGATCAGAGAGGCCACTTTGTCCTCTAGAAGTAGAAAGGCTGCTTAGGTCCGTGGCTGGAATATTAGAAACTGGTACTCTGAAGTCACACAAAACTGCAGAAGTCTAACTTAGCTTTTACAACAAATTATTCATGGAAATCAGCAGGAGCTGGAGATAAACTACCCATTTAGTGCATATCTAGGTGAAAGGACCTCTCAAGAGAGATCCTCAAGGTCCTGCCAAGGAAACAAGTGGAAACATTTTGAGAACAGGAGTAAACATTTATAATTGAAACCACCAAAACTGTTATTTTGGTTAGATACCACCTTTCCTTAGATAAGTGGGTGGCATAGAGACCAGGGAAAGACATGAGGGCTGGAAGGAAAGTAGCTATGATGCCAGGCTGCTTTAAAACATGACACAACCAGAGCTCTGTGGACTCAGTTCCCAAGACACCTTGACTCCATCAGAGAGTACCCAGGTTAGACCTGCTACCTCCGTTATTTCTTCCTTAGTAGTCGATACCACAAGTCATAATACCACTACTGGCTTCTAGTGGAGATACATCTAAAATACTGCTTTACACAACCCAATGTTCATCCAGAGGGTTCCCAAGGCCATTTATTGAGTAGCACTCTAAATCCATAGCAGCATAGTGGCAAATGAAAGGCAGGACTGTAGACAGAAGCTGTCTTTTCATGCACTGTACATGCATCCGCACCTAAGGAGCTAACAACAGGGCAAGAGACCATGGATGGGCAGAGACTAACAGACCACAGGCAAGGGAACAACCAAGTAAGCCAGGTTAGCATGAGTTCAGGCGGACTCAGAACACCTGCACTTTCATCTTCAAGAAAATAAGACTCGAGAAATATTAAAGACTGTGGCAGTTTCAGACCACATAACTTATTCTTTCCAACAATAAGAAAATTAATGCCACAAAAATGTGATTTTTTTTTTTAAAGAACTGAATGTGGCAACAGGGAGAAGGAATAAAGGATGTTCTTAAAATGAACATTTCTGCTGTAAATAGAGCATCTGGAATGAAAAGTACTAACTACTTTTCATACTTTACCCCTAATAACACATTAAAGGTTTTCTTAGCAGTACTTGTGACAGTGGGAATAAGTCAGGGTTAACTTGGCAGAAACCCCAAACCACACTTAGCTGGTCCCTATTGTAACAGTGAACAAAGGTTTTATTAACATCTTAGCCCTTGTTGGGCCCAAGAGTTCTTTTCCACACAACAGGAGCTTTGAGTCAATTCACAGCTCTGTGGAGGGGATTTATGCTATCAGGTTCAGCATTTCATTCAGCATTTGCTTACATTTATTTCCCACCATCCCCATCAAAAATTATCCATGAGAAGTAGGGACATTTTTTTTTAAAAAAAAAACAGAGTCTTTTAAAAACATATCCACGTTGGGCACAAAATCAATGCATGAAAATCCTTCCAATCTCCAAAACCAAGCTGCGCATAAAAGATGGGACAGAGGAGGTGCTGTAGTTCATGAAGTCTGCCTTCTGTAGAAAAAGCAAAAGAAAATCAGAGCAAAAAATCCCTTCAGGAAATATTGTTCCCCAGGTGCCTCTGAAAACCACAGCTGTCTTGCTATCAAGAGGAAGACAAGGTGTCATGCCACTCACTAAGGTGACAAAGCAGTGCAGCACTCATCAGCCCACTTCGTTGGTGGACCTAATCTGTGTGAGACATCTTCTCAGGCAGCCACAGCCTGTGGTTCTGAAGGCACGGCCATCTCAAGCCCTCTGTGATTATCTGGTCAGAAGGGTGCAGCTGAAACAAAGATTTTGGTCCAATGAACATAATAGACTGCTGCTATTGGGACAATTAGGTGTGGCAGGAGGTCTGAAAGGGCTTTGACTCCAACAAAACACAACCAGCAATTGCCTCCTGCATCTAACCTATATCAGATGGGAGTGGCCTTCAGTGACTCAGAGGATCCTGTGGAAAGGTGACAGCAGAGGCAACACAGTGAGGTGAAATTCATCCCACTCAGCAGAAAGGGAGCCCACCGATAAAACAGCAAGCACCCGTAGCATATTCATCTGTCAAACAGGGTGTCCTTGCCCACCAACACTCAGCTTCCACCCTATCTCAATCCAAAACAAATGTAATTCATTCAGTGACTCTCAAGGACCCACTGTACTGACAATCCTTTCCTTGTTGGATTTAAGATGAGGCAAAGGAAAGGACAATCTTCTGTCACATGGCAAAAGATGTTTCCAACCTGAGCCTCTGACAATCCCTGCTAACAGGAAGCCTGCAGCTTGCAGTCATTCAGAGAACAGAGGTGATCATACCCCCCCGCCTGGCTTCCCCCAGCCAGGAGGGACAGGCACCCCATGCAAGGTCTTCCCCACAAGCATGGTGCCCTCTACTGAACTTGAAGCCAGATGCTGGCCTTCCTAACATGTTGAGGTTTCTAATCCCCTCATTACCCAAACACACTTCAAAGGAAATGAGCACACTGTAGGAAATTCACCCCTTCCTCCATGGAAGCAGGCAGCCTTTAACTTTGCAGAGATCTGCTCTCACACAGGGGAGAAACACCTTTGTGGCCTCAGGGTACTGCAAAGAAACAACCCCTGTGCTTTTTGTGTTCTTCCTCACATTGGCTCTCATGGGAAAGTTGGAGACAAAGGCATCAGTGTGCGCTTTTAAATGGGATCCAAAACCCACCAACTTTGTGTGGAGTTACAGCAATGGTTTTTTTCCAAAGCAAACTGATTTCTCAGGTTCTCCACCAAGGGCTGTGCTTCCAGTTTGCGTCCCAGCGGCTTTAAAATAGTGAATGAAATGAGCTGCTCTCTCACCTCAAGAGGGCACCGCGAGACAGCTGAAAAAAGGAACAGACGCAAACAGGCTTTACCTCAGGCCCCAAATATTCCTGTCATGAGGATGTTCAATTACAGTAATTAGCAATAATCACATAAGCAACAGGAGCTTCCCTTACCTCCCTTCACCCCTCCAAAGAATGGACTCTGCTTCATTAAAACCTCCGCTTCCTCCTTAATCCCCCGGCCTCATTCCTGTGCGCTTCCTTCAGCAATGGGAGGACCTGGATCCCCACTTCTGCTGCCCAACACTGTGTCAGCGGTCAGCCTGCAAGGGAAAAAAGTGTCCTTTGTGAGTCACCTGCCTTCAAAATTGAAAATTAAAAGGGAGTGGATGTCTTGAATATAAGACGGAGGGTAACGGGAGGTACTCAACAAGCTGAAGCCTATCGCTCGTGTCTGCCGCTATGTTTTCTGTAACAGCCCTGACCTACTTCAAATAAATGAGCTGTCTGTGAATCAGGATTTGTTGGCTGTTTGTTTTTTTTTTTTTCTTTCAATAATTATGTTTTCCCTCCTCCCACCCAATAAATTTATCCTGACAGAACCCAATTTGCAGGAGGAAAACTGAAATGGGAAGATTTACCGAGGGTCACATGGAACCACATTTGTTCAAAGACCACTTTTCATTCTCGGAAGCACCTCGGCTGAGTTACTTCAACACAAATCCACTCTCCCTCCGTCTGCATTGATGCTTCTCAGCAGTGAGACACAGGGCACTGCTGGCAGCAAGGTAACACCAGGGGCACAAAGAAATTACAAACCAACCAACTATGTTTAACAAGTACATTACATTCATCTGCTAACATGTACTCTTTGTGTTTGAGCAGAGAAGACCACAGAGTTTTGAATGAGCTTAAGTTTCTCAGTACAGATGAAAGAAGAGGCCTGGGTGCTGCTGATCTCATACACAGGCTGCCTGCAGCACAAAGGCACTGTCAGAAATCAGGACTACGTCCCAGAGCCCTTGATGCACCATCTGAGCCTTCCGTTACAGACCGGGAAGTGCGGATCCAAGGGAGTGCCCCGAGTCAGAAATCTTCACAGTCAGAAGTCAATCCATGCACCTGGGCACAGCCCTGTGTGACCAACTGCGGGATTGGAGGCCGCGATCTCGAGTCCCTTCCAACCCCTGCGATGCTGTGAATCAATGCATAGTGGGTGCCAGACAAAAAGGAACAGATCAACAGCCCCATCAGTCTGATCCATGGGGCTCTAAGTCTCATTTACCCCCCAGATAACAGGTAAAATGAGAAACGCAAAGACCAGATCCCAGATATCCAGGACATCAACAGATGCTCTGCTTTCTCACCATANAAGTGGGTGCCAGACAAAAAGGAACAGATCAACAGCCCCATCAGTCTGATCCATGGGGCTCTAAGTCTCATTTACCCCCCAGATAACAGGTAAAATGAGAAACGCAAAGACCAGATCCCAGATATCCAGGACATCTGGCTATCTGATGGAGATTCCAGCCTGTGAGGTTTCATAGCAGCATTCCCCTGTATTTCATACACTCAGGAAACAACACAGATGCTCTGCTTTCTCACCATAGGTGAGCTGAGGACAGAATTGGTGAGGCCTCTTTGGAAAGGAACCTGTGGAAACAGCGTAGTACACAGAGGAAACTATGAATTTCAGCCGGATAAATATAACAAAAATAAGTGATTCATTCATAACCAAGAGGCTTCAATCTATACTCATTTATTTTTGGGCAGGATTCCTGTTGTTAAAGCAGAAATGCTAGAAATAAAAAAAAATTATGACTCAGTAACACCGAGAATTTAATACCTGTCCTTCCTTTTTCTGTGTAAACTTACAAAGCAAATAACTTTACGGATTGCTTTTGTTTTCATTTCATATTCACTGAAAGATCAGGATGATAATATGGTGTTATGGGTGTGAGGGTCACAAGGCCGAAAGAGGCAGCTTGTGGGAACCTGAGGTAATTAAATGCCCATCCCTCCAACTCTATCCTGAGAGGCTCTTCACAAAGACTTAGAGCCATCAAGCAGCAGCTGCATGAAGTCCAATAAGGAGAACTGCAAAGCCCTGCCCCTGGGCGAGAACAACAAGCCCCAGATCCGGGTGGGAGCAGGAAAGCAGCTCTGCAGGAACTCCCATGGGAGACCTCAAGGGCAACAGATGGAGTCAAAGCCAGCAATGTGCCCATGCAGCAAAAGCTACATTAGGAAGAGCATTTCCAGGAGGCCAAGGGAGGTGATCCTTCTCTGCTCTGCAATAGTGAGGTCACATCTGCACTTCTTGGTCCGGTTCTGAGCCCCTCAGCACAACAGAGCAGAGACATTCTGGGGTGAGTCCAGTGAAGGACCATGATGATGGTTAAGGGATTGGAGTGTCTGCAGTATGAGGGGAGCCTGACAGAGCCCTGCTGTGCCTGGAGAAGTCAGGAGCATTGTACCAGTGTGAACAAGGAAATGGAGCCTGATTCTTCTAGTGGCGCTCAGTGAGCAGACAATGGACACTGAAGTACAGGAAACTCTATTTAAAAATAAGTTAAAAAAAAAAAAAACAGCAACTAAAAAGAAACACAAAAACAAACAAACAGATAAAAAAAAAATCCACACTGGAACGGGGTATGCACTGTCAATCCTTGGAGATACTCAAAACCCAAAGCCCAGACAGACAGAGCCCCGAGGAACCTGCTCTGGCTGACCCTGCTCTGAGCAGCACATGGACCAGACCACCTCCAAAGTTCCCATCCAACCCGAACACTCCATGGTTCTGCAGCTCTGATGCTGTCCAGGTTATGGATGTATTCTGTGACAGGAAGAGTTGCAAGCTGTATCAACAAACTTTGCCACTGAAAGAGCTGGATTAGTTGCTAGAATCACACCCCCCTGCTGGAGTGAAAGCAAGTTTCTGTTCAAAGCCCTGCCAATGTAAGCACTGTTGTTGCAGCATTTGAGATCCATCTGTGGGATTTCTGAACATGGACATCATTAGGCACAATATTAGCAGCCCAAGGAGAGCTGCGTGGAGAGCAAGGAGAGGGGCTGGCTGCCCCAGACTGAATGCAGCACTTAGCTGAGCTTCTCCATGCAAACATGCAAACCTTCTGCATGGAATGCAAAAACAGGAGAGGAATAAGGAAGGGCTGCTCCTCCCCTTTCATCTCCTGCTTAAATGATGAACTGCTCAGGAAAGAGATGTGGGATGTTCCATTGCAAACTTTCCCTGCTTGGCACGGAGCTATGTTAAGTTGCCATTACAAACATGCATTTTAAGCTTTTGTTTTATCCAGGGTTAATGATTCCTGAAATAGAAAAAGCCAGGTAAATGCGATTCCTAGAGACTGAACACTCAGAAGCAATACTCCCTCAGTCTCTAAATTGCTGAGCTTGTTTTTTAAATAAGTCACACACACTGTGGTAGGAGGTGTGCAAATTATTTCCTGAGCATTTGCGTTTGAAAACACTATTCTAAAGGACACTGGCTGTATCCCAAAGCCCAACTTTAGGCCGCACAGTACAGTCTGCTACAACAGACGAAGCCATTTCAGCACAAATAAGGTTCAGGTTTTAGAGCCCTCTTCTATCTAGGTGCCAAAAGCATAAGAAGATGAAATCAACTAGAGCCAGACACACAGGGATGATTTATTTTGAAAAGACACACTCTTAGTGAAGGCCGATTTCTTTATTTTGATAGACCTGCTCAGGAACAAAATTAACTTCTATGCTGGTGTCATTTTTCATCTCGGAATATATTATGTCTGTGAACGTTGGGCTACAGTTTATTTCTGATCTTGCTGGTGTTTTTGCTGTACACAATAAATTAACATAGGAGAAAGGACGTCCCCTGCCTTGTTGCTGCCTCGGCAATTTTCACTTCAGACCACGTTGCTCTTTAGTCCTGGCTTTCTTGCATCGTGCTGCACATCAGCTATCTGTAATTACCGTCATCCAAATTGCAAATACAGCCTGTTTATTTCTCATATCCAAAACAGGAGCATGAGAATGAAGGCTGAGCTAGCTGAGCATAACTGCAATTCAACAGAACAATGTCACTGGATCCAAATCTAGTGCAGTTTGTAAGCATATACTGAATTTAAAACACGTTGGTACTGTCTTTGAAAGAGCACTTCTAATGTTAAGGCTTCAGTAGCAATTCTTATACCTAAACTACACACAGGCCAAAAAACCTCACTAGACAGAGGCCTGACCTACGACACTAAGCACAACCCTCTTTGTCTTTCAGAAACCAAATTAATTCTCTTATTATTCTCACACTGCAGTGCGTTCCTTAGACTTGGACTCTGATTTAAGACTTCAAATGGATAATATAAATGTGGCATATACATTAAGTGAAATTTCAGATACATGGCTTTTTAACTTTCAAAAGCAGCTTCACTGGAAGTGGTTCCCTCTTAGCAAATTACCTCTGACAAGTCCGAATCTCACCGATCAACCTCTCTAATCCTACACCTTCTGCTCAGCGGAACATCTAAAAACTCATCGTGCCCAGTCCTTGACAAAGAACAAGAATTAGATTCAAACTGAAAAGAGGCAATGCTGGGAGAGGCTGACATTCAAAAAGGGTAGGAGGATAAAAGAGAGAGAAAAATGACAGACTCAGTCTGCACCACTACTAAAATTAGATCATTTCTTTTGTTCTCCTGAACCTTCTGCTCTATTTGCCAGGAATCATATTAGCAACAGAAACTGTGAGAATCTGTCCAGCCCTATTAGAGAAGCTGGGCACAAAGAAATTATGAAAATCCTTTTTAAATGTACTTGTACATACAAAGGAAAAAAGCAAGAGTTTCAGAATCCTGAAATATTAGATCAAAACCCATGTCAGAAAAAGTCGACATCAAACTAACAAAGCTTAATTAACAGTATTGCAGTACTCTGAGCACAAGCAAAGAACAGAACTTTACCATTTGCATCAATATGGGTACAGTTTTACTGCTTCAGACAGGCTTAAACACAGGCATGCGCTCAAGTTCCTCTCCTCCACAATGTTCAGCTGTGGTCCAAGCACAGCCACCTGTAAGAGCTCCAAAGGGTCAGCTCTGCTCTTCGGAAGCGTTGTGCCAGCTGGTTTGTGCTGCAGGAAAAGTGCATTTCTTCCCCATCCTCTTCCCCCAGCTCTGTGCCACCCCCTCACTAGCAGTGGTAAAATTACACTCCTTGCTGCTAGCGTGGTGAAGCATGGGGTGGATGTCATCAGCCTCTAACTGTTAGGCTAAAAAGGCATTTGTTCATATACAGATTCACCAGCAGGCCTAATGGCTCTGTTCCACTATTGAAGCAGCTGATGGTGTACACAAATCATACACTCCTCGGTATTGTGGGGATTTCACAAGAATCTTCACAGTGAGATCCCCATGGAGGCACCTGGAACCCAGCCCCTGATAACTAGGGGGTGTAAAGGCATTCTTGACTGGGTGAAGTGCACCCACTGGCTTGCATGCAAGCAGTACGAATTCAGTACTTCTACAAGCACTACAACTTGTCCTGAAGCTCTGGCAGCGAGAGGCAGCGTGCTGCTGGAGTGATCTGCCTCCATTCCTATCCACAACATCTGCATGGCCACAGACCGTGGGATAAATGACAACTGTGACGTCTGCATGGCCACAGGACTCTTACACTCTGTCAAACCAAAGACGCAGAGCACCCCACAGTCAATCCTGGGCTGTCACTTCCGATTCAAACAGTGCACAAATCTGCAATTTGTAGTTCTTCTTCTGTCCCTTTCTCCTCAGATCAGTGACAGATTCTCATAGCACGGCAATTGAAGGAGACTTTCAAGATAAGTGAGTAGCTGAATGGAAGTGAACGCTTTCCCTGACAAAACTCACCACATGGATGACAGTTACACTGGCATAATCCACCGCAGTTCAGAGATGCCATCAAAAGCCCTGGCCCCCAGGGAGACGTAGGTGTATTTCACACGGAGGAACTCTTTTGTTTGCTTTTTTTGTAAAGCAGATGGTTTGTTTTAAAGGGACAAAGTCACCCGAAAAGAAGCAAACTCCCGAGTATTCCATGGTTTTTTGCCAGCCTAGGGCCATAGTGTCTAAAGGAATTACTTCCAAGGGAGCTGTGAGAAAGCAGAAGTGGATAACATACACCTGGCACACACAGCTTCACTGTTCTGAAAAGTATGAAAACACGCAAGATGATTACTCGGAGGATCAGAATTAACGGCTCTTAAGGGTTCTCTTTCACCAACTAAAAAGAAGCAAGCCAAAAAACAGGCCCCAAGTCAGAGAGCAGTATGTGTATGTCTCAAGTCAGGCAGATGAGGACTCCTGTTGATTTCAGAGGAACCGTTCACATGCTTGCATAGAAGGTACAGCCGGCCTTCACAGGAAAGAAACCCTGTAAGCATAAATCGGTGATTTTCCCAAGATTTACACTGGATACCCAAATCTGCATTTTTGTTATCCCCGAAGAATAAAGTTGGAAGGAACCTACATAAAAAGTTATAATACCTCTGACTCAAATCACTGACAGGACAACTTGAAGTACACAGACATGTGCCAAACGCTGTTTGGGATTCAACCGGATGCAGCTGTTTCTGAGAATTTATAACGGGAACATTCCGGTGGACAGAAGCACGCCCCGCTGCCCTATGGGCTGCACTCACACGTTCAGAGATCCTGTTAAGGACTGACTGATCTAAGCAGCGTTCAGTGGGGGGAAGGTGCGGGGCACTGTGGCGGCAGCCTGTGCCGCTCCTGCGCGGTCTGAGGGGACTTTCTTCACTTCTGCTCCTCGCTTCGGGACCCCGCGGGCAGGCCGCGGTGACAGAGGGCCGTCCCGTCCCTTTTACATCGGGCGGGCGGCACTGAGGCAACATGGCGGCGCCTTTCAACGGAGGGCGCCGTCCTCCGCCGCCTCCTTCTCGCCGCGTTCCCGCCCCGCGGGGCGGAGCGCCGCGCCTGTGCAGGTCGCGCCCCCTGAGGAAGCGTAGGGGCCGTGGTGCGGGGCAGCGCCGCGCCGCCCTCCTGCTCCCGCCGCGGGCTCGGCCCCGTCCCCCTTCTCCGTGAGGTAGGTGCCGTCCGGAGCGGCTCAGCCCGTTCCCGTGCGGAGTTAAACGGCGCGGACGGGCACCGCGGGGCTGCTGTGTTCGCTCTCCCCGCAAGTGCGGTGGTTCGTGCCGGGCCGGAGCGCCGCGGGGCACCGCCGTCCGCGGGGCCCTTCCCAGCACTGCGGCTCCGAGGCCGAGCCGGGGCCCCGTGGCCCTGCGGAGCCGCTGCCCGTGGTGCGAGAGCCGTCTGTCAGAGCGCCGCGTCCTTAACCGCAGCCGTGCGGGGTCTGCGGCGCGGGCGCGCGTGGGCGTGGCATCCCCGCACCGCCGTGCGTGGCCTCGTGTGGCCGTGGGGAGGATCCTGGGTAGGACGCGCCGAGCCGCCTTCTGCTGGTAAAGCCCTCGCGTCAGCCCACGGCATCCGTCGCTTCGGTCCCTGCCGGGGATGAGCAGCTGCTGTCCCCGGGCTGTTCGGGTAACCGGGCGAGCTGTCAGCGCCGGGCCGGGCCTGTATGTTAGGAGTGCGCGCCGAGGCCAGGTCGTGTAAACACTCGGTGCTGTGTGCAGCGCTGTTGCTAGGGCGCTGCGTGGACGTAACGAGACACGCGAGAGCGCCTCGTGGGAGCGCGGCCGTGTTACCTGGCCGTGTGGGGTCAGGCACGTCGCTGACAATATCGTTTCCATAGTGCTTAACTCTTGGGCTTTGTAAATAAACTCGCTTCCTTTCCTGACTCCTCTTGGGCTTTGGAGGGTGGCCAAGTGGGACTATATGGTTTACGTGTCTCACACAGAGATGTCTGTTGTTGACACAGAAGCTGTAAGAGGGATGTTTTGTTAGCGTTTGGTTGGCAGTATAAACCAACGCAGTGCAGATTAAAGCTCGAAACAAAAATAGCCCTTTTTACAGAGAGCTGAAAGTCACAGCTGCCAGAAAGCTGTTTTTAAAGGAAAACTATGCACCTTTCGGTTCTGTGTTTGTTGGAAAGCTCATCTCCTGTCCTTCACATACGTGTAAATCTGCCGTGCTTAAGGGAGCAGCTTACTTTTGTGTATATGAGTCATTTAAGGGGTATTCTTATAAACAAGATTGGCTGAATTGTAAATTTTAAAAGTTACATTAGAAAGTTGTTTTTAGTTGGGTGTGTCACCATTACATTTCCAAATCCTTGAGCTGACTGCAGTGAATTCTCCTCTCCATTGTCAATGTGTGTCTTTTCTATTATGACCAACTTCTGCTTTCTCTTTCCCTCTGGTTTGGAGTTTTCATCCCCAGTGCTGGTGGAGAGTAACTGAAAGCCTGCGAGGCCCTGTGCTGCACTGGGCTGTGTGTTGGCATAGTGTTCCTTGAAAGCAAGCTTCTGGTTCAGCTCATGCATAGGGATGGCCTTTGATCTCTCTCATTTGTACTGTCACAGAGTTAGTCCCAGAATGACAAGTAACTGCCTCTGCTCAAGCCATAGGTACGTGCTTAAATGTAAGGAGTGAAGTGGGCTCGAAAGCTCCTGAAAGGACTCAGTGTTGTAGAAAGAAGGGATCGCAGTGGTTGGGATCTACATGGTGGCTGGTGTATTTCACCGTATCAGCAGTGATGTCTAGTAGGTGTTCATCCAGAGGGAGGAAGGCAGAATTTCAATACTGTACATCTCCCAAAGCAGTCCAGCAGCTCTTTTCAAGAAGCATTCTTCCTGATGAATTACTCCTGTGTTACGTGCTTCGTGCTGCTCTTGGGAGGAGGAGGAATGCTGTTCTACCCTGTGTCTTACCTTGAGTACTTGTACTTGTTGGCACCTCCCAAGAACATCTGTGCTTTTGTGACCAGTAGTGTAAGATTGCATTTGGATGTTAGAGTTACCTTCATTATTTCTACAGTGCTCAATGAGAATTTGTGACTGGCTCTTATGTGATGATTCACTGTAAGGGTTTAGAGGTGTTTTCTCTTTTCAGCTTTCCCCACTGACATTAGGAGGATGTGAGCTGCAGCAGAATCAACATGTGGACAACTATTGTTTATTTCCTTTATATATTTTAGGAGGCAGAAAGTGTTGTCTTGTCTCCTGTGGTGCTTTGTGCAGTGAGGTGCTGTTCTGCGGCTACGTGGGGGAGATGCTAAAAATGCTGATGGGAGTTAAAAATAGACTTTACTAATTTTTTTATGGCTTATTTCGTAGTGCTTTGATTTTGATAGGGACTTCAACTGTGACTGTACTTGCACTTACATGATCACCCAAATCAGTGACTCTTCTGTTTGTCCATGGAGATCTCTAACAGGATTAACTGAAAGTGGAGCTCCGTGGCAAGATGTGATTGGATGGAAAAGAAATCTGTTTTAGGCAGACGTTGTGGTGTAGAGATGAGTGGTTTTCTCACTTCCCAAGAGCAAGTTAGATGATCCACTGCCTAAAAATTTGGATTGTTAGCATGTTCTTTAATTCAGAATGGTCTTGTTTGCATCCTAGTTGCTTGCTTAGTAGCTATATTCTAGTAGCAAAATCTCCAGATGCTTTAGGAGAATTTCTGCTACTAACATGTCAGAATTCCACGATAATCTGCTAAATGAAAGTAGGACGAAAGAACACCCTGTCCCAGTTTTGAGTAAGATTCAGTAACCTTTCCTTCTTTTTCTTTCTGCCCTCTTACAGGAAAAATGATCCTCATCCAGCATTCCTGAGCTATAAGGATGGGTCCAGATGTACCACTGCTCAACGATTACAAGCAGGAGTTCTTCTTGAAGCGCTTTCCACAGACTGTGCTGGGAGGTCCCCGGTTTAAACTGGGCTATTGTGCCCCTCCTTACGTATATGTGAATCAGATCATTCTTTTCTTGATGCCATGGGTCCTGGGAGGAGTAGGAACACTTCTGTACCAATTAGACATTATGAAAGACTATTACACTGCAGCACTTTCGGGAGGACTGATGTTTGTCACCGCGCTTATTCTCCAGATGGCAAATCTATATGCAAAACAGAAAACGGTGACAGTAGAAAGAATGCAAATCCAGAATGCTCTAACAGATGAAGATGAGTTTGAATTTTCCAGCTGTGTAGGTTCAGAGACAGTAAAATTCATTATTCCTGGCAAGAAGTATATAATCAACACCGTATTTCATTCGCTTCTGGCAGGGGTGTTGTGCGGGCTGGGAACTTGGTATTTGCTGCCAAACAGAATAACCTTGCTATATAACAACATTGGAGGAACTGTTATGGTCTTTGTACTTGGATGGGTGACTGTATGTATAGCAGAGTATTCGTTAATTGTAAATACAGCCACTGAGACTGCCACTTTCCAGGCACTGGATACTTACGAAATCACCGCTCTGATGAGACCTTTCTATATTTTAGTCTTTATTGCAGTGGATCTTGCACACAGGTAAACCTAATGCAGCAGTTTGCTAACTAAAGTAATAGTTATTGTGTATTTTTTTTTTATGAGAAAGATGAAGTCATTCTTCTGAGGGAAATTGACTGTATGTAGTCCAGAAGCGTGTGTCAGATACTGCTGCTGTCCATCGTGTGAAAAAGGTTATTCTTGAATTGCTGTAGTTTGCCATGTAAGTTAGTAAGAACCTGAGCAGCTGCTAATTTAGGAACAGTTAAAATTGTCTTCTGCAGTGTCAGTTTTGGTATTTTTGTACAAGAGCATTTGCATCAAATCCTTTTAAAGGATATGTGCTCAAAAATATTTTCCTGCTCTGGAACCATAGGTTTAAACACTGCGAACTTCAGGAGTATTGGATTGATAGAAAATATTGCAGGGCAGAATTTTTATAATTTAATCTCTGCAAAGTCACTGTGGAAAGCTATAAATTAAAGGTTAAAGTGTGTCTTTTTTTAAGTGGATAAGCAAACGTGAACTTGGCTGTGTGTCTGTTATGTGTTTTTTGTAGTTAGATTTTTACATCCTTTTGTATGGACTACCTCATTCTGCAGATGGGAAACTTTTCTGTTTTGACTTTTCAGATAAACAATCTTAGCTGAAATATTTGTAGAATCTCTTAAAGCAGAGTGCTTTCAGTTTTACTTTATGCATTCTTTCTCCTTGTCAGGTGGTAATTACCTCACTTAGTCAGAAGATATGTTCATGTGACAGAGGTACTTCAAACATTATAAAATAAAAAAGGCATGTTTGATTTTGATGTTACGAGTTTTGCACTTGAAGATGTGTTTTACCCTAATTGCTTTTGCAGTTGTAATATGATAATGACATACACGGGCTTGGACCCCAAATAGTTCCCTCTAAACTCATGAACAGAAAATTCAGATATTCTTTAAATTCCTGAAAGCATTCCTGTGAGGCATGCATGCTTATTTACTAGGAAGCAGAGAGAAATCCAGTATCTTAGCAGTCTGCCTGTAAGTCAGTCTGCTTGCTGATGAGCTAGTTATGGCTTAGAATTTATGCTGACTTCTAATACTGATCTTTGTGCTTTTACAGAAAGCTTTATATCCTTTTATGTACAAAATTGACATTTTTTACAATATTACAATTTTAAAAGATAGCTGTTGAGGTCCAGTAGATTGAAGAGGTCGTGTTTATGCTTCTGGATTGACTGTACTTGTTAAGCAAAAAGCCTTCCCACACGTCAGCTGTATTTTTCCTTCGCAAAAGTCAAATGCATTTCTTCTTTCCAGGTTTGCTGTCAACGCACCCATTCTAGAGCAGGCAAACCAGATTTTGCACGTCGTATTTCTTGGTCTACCATTCTTGTGGGCAATGGGAATTCTGCCCCCACTTGACGCACTTTTTCTGTGGGGAATGGAACAACTGTTGGAGTTTGGACTAGGAGGTTCACCTATGTCAAGTAACGCAAAGTAAATTTTGTTTATATAATGATAAAATATAGCGATATTGTTCATAACCTTTTTCTTTTCAAGCAAATCTTTTTTATTTTCTCCTTCACAGGTTGTTAGTAATGTTTCTCATTTCTGCTGGAACAGCAATAGCATCGTATTTCATTCCCAGCACTCTCGGTGTGATCCTCTTCATGACTGGATTTGGGTTCATACTGAGTCTTAACCTAAGCGAGATTGGCTTTGCCTTCAAACACACCATGAGCAGCCGTT
Source organism: Odontophorus gujanensis (assembly GCA_013399175.1). Classification (NCBI taxonomy): domain Eukaryota; kingdom Metazoa; phylum Chordata; class Aves; order Galliformes; family Odontophoridae; genus Odontophorus; species Odontophorus gujanensis. Next base: position 25,578 of record VXAB01010912.1, on the reverse strand, counting down.
TAGCCTCCAGCAAATCTAAAGATATGCATAGTGGTCTTAGAATACGGCTTGGGTGGAGGGAGATTGTTTTTTATTTGACTGTACTGACACTTGCTCTCACAGAAGCTAGCCTGCTGCATCAGTTTGCAGGCTTCTCACCATTTTCCAAGGCCAGTCCCCAGGCCATAGTGAGTTACGTTCTGCTCGTGTTACTTGTAACTGTGTGGATTCTTAGAGAGATTCAGAGAGTGTACTTGTTTGGAACCTTCCGAAACCCCTTTTATCCCAAGGATATCAGGACTGTGACTGTGTTCATGGAGAAGCAAAGAAGGCTAATGAAAGTTGGTGTTGTCAGGAGGATTTTACTAACACTAGGTAGGAATACGCACTATCTGTTGTTTGTTAGATGATGATTATAGGAAGATTGAAACAACACTAGAATTACTGTATGTGCAAGACTGAATGAACTGAGAAAAACCAAGTAGCTGCAATTATTTGTTGTTCTTTTGCTGAACTGTGCATTGAGGTAATACAGGCTCCGAATATTTGAAAGTGATAACCAATTTATTTATTTTTTTAAGGGGTGAATATGAAAAAATATATAAATTTGAGATTATTAAAACTTCAGCTCAGAAAGCAAGGCCTTCTAAGGATTTTGACTTAAAAAACAAAAAAAAGGCTTTTCTCGATTTTGAAAAAGCTGTTTGAATCTAAAGTGATTCGAGAGTCTTCAGGTTTACTGAATTTGCTAACAAACAGAACAGTCCCTTTCTGGTAGGGTTAGGGACGAATTTGTTTATTTGAGGAAGCCAGAATTTGACCTGAATTCATTTTATTTTGTAAAGAAGTGCCAGTTTGGGGAGGTGGATTGACCTAAAGCCTTCTCTTCAGGGAAACAAAGAAAGTAATAACAAGTGAAAAGCAAGCACTGACAGAAATGTTTGCAGTGCCACTAGTGCAAACATGTTTGATGTCTTAGAAGTGTAATACCAAGAGGAGCTTGCCATAAAGAAAGAAGGAATTCTCTTTTTACACGAAGATTTCTATTCTGCAGTAGTACTGCTTACCTCTGAACTTTGTTCTTGAAATCAGTTATTCTTTTGTTTCTGTTTCAGTGTCTCCATTTGCAATGATAGCATTCCTGGCTTTAGACCGTTCGCTACAGAACCTTCATTCTGTGTCTGTTTCCATTGGATTCACGAGAATATTTAGGATGGTAATTTGAATTTTAATTACGTTAGCTGAAGAAATTCTCTTTAGCATGATTTAAGTATTAAGATGACTGAGAAGAAATATTCCAGGTCAAGAAAGCAGAGAAAAATGAGGCACGTTTTTGAAATGCATTTTTAACATATCTTTATTTTTAGGTATGGCAGAATACAGAAAATGCCCTACTGGACATTGTGGTTGTGTCTGTAGCACAGATGTTGGTGTTCAGTCCAGACCTCTGGTGGAACAGGAGCCTTGATACAGGAATCAGACTATTGCTGGTAATTGTCCTCATGGACATTTTAGCACTTAGTTGTAATCTAAACTCCTAAATTTCCTCGTCTTCCCCTGTTAGAGATGTACAGAGTTCAGGATCTAACAGAAACTAAAAAGCTGTGTACGAAGATGTGCACTCTAATACAGGTCAATGATAATCATCCTTCATTTTCTTGGAATTATCCCAGATAAGGCAGGTTTAGGAGTGCTGACTTTGCTGATACCAAATCCAGATAACCATACACGTGCTGTGTGTGTCTTGTAGGTTGGTATCCTACGGGATCGACTGCTTCAGTTTGCCTCAAAGCTGCAGTTTGCCACAGCTGTTCTATTGACGTCGTGGACAGAGAAAAAGCAACGCCGCAAATCTGCTGCCACCTTAATCACACTGAACGTGGTTTTCTTCCCAGTCCTGCTCATCTTCATCGCCATCTCTGCGCTCCTTTCTTCCCCACTGCTGCCTCTCTTCACGCTGCCAGTATTTCTCATTGGGTTTCCTAGGCCGATCCGAAGCTGGCCAGGACCGGTGGGTGCTGCAGCGTGTGTTTGCTCTGACACGGTGTACTACCAGCAGATGGTTCCGAGTCTGGCTCTTGCTCTGCAGTCTGCCTTAGCAGCTGGTAGCCTAGGTAGGTATGGCAGCTACACCGTGGTGGAATGTAATTACTGCTTTGAGAAATGTGATTTTGCTGGAGCATGGCAGAATCAGCATCTGATTGATGATACGTTTCAAGTGGTTAGGTTAAATCTGATACTCAGATTTTTCATTTGAGGTAAAAATGATTACTTCTCACACCATTCCACTTTTTATGCCTTTAAAATAAGCAAGTAAGCAGAAATAAAGTGGCAGTGAAGCAGGTCAGTCTTTATCTTTCTACACTGAACAAAAAAGATGGCATGAATTCATCCCACCCATATAGAGGCAGTGAATTGAGGAGTTCTCTTGACAGTGGAGAAGGTGTCAAACTGCTCTTTGTGTTTACATATCTGCATGCCTTTCTCTTCATCATTCCCATTATTTGGGGGCTAGAAAGTGATTTTACTAATTTGGTTATGTTAACTAGGTAGGATGAGTATGGATGGCATGTCTGTAAGAGAGGTGTAACCTAAGCAGCATTAGCAGTTGGGACCTGAACCGGCTGGTGAGGCTCGATGTGGTGTCCTGTGCAGTCAGGGTAGGGCTGTAACAACCTTCTCATCTTAAAACCCACAAAGGACATGATGATGGGCATTTCACAGGTTTATATAAACAAAAGGGAAGAAATGCTACTGCTTTTTTCCCAGCTGGAGTCAGAATAACTGTTGAAATTGCAAGCTCATTTTCTAGACGAGCAGTCTTTGTATAGCATAAATAATCAGAAACTCGTTGCCCTTTGACAAAAGACAAACATTTACATAAGCCTCTCAGAAAATAGCTTAGGACTAGAAAAGTTGGAATGATATTTAAAGAGACTGGAGGTTAATTCTTATTGTGAAGACTAAATGCAACTGCTTTACTAGGAAATGTTTGCTGCAGTTTTCATAGGGTTAGAGAGGTTTAAAAAAAAACAAAAAAGCAGCTTTTTTCCTCTAAAGAAGGGACGTTTCATTGTCCAGTCCTTCAGCCTCCATGTGCATACTATAGCTTTCTCCATGGCCATTGTGACTGCAGTGCCATGTATGCCTCAGGTTAAATAATTTAAAACACGAGTCTTGATGGGTAAAGTGTCTTCTCTTTAATGGGAAAATCTGTGAATGAATATCTTAAAGCAAGAAAAAATCTTGTGTTCTCAGATGAGTTAAAATACGAAGACGTGCCACTTTGTGTGTCTTTATTTTAATTTAAAGCCACAGTTTTTTCTGTGTAAAGAAGTTTTAGTAGCTTTAAATTAAAGTCTTTGCAAAATGCTAGCAAGAAAATGCACTTTGTTAGCTCATCAGGATAGAAAAGGTTACTTAAATTTTAAGTGCAGCTTAATGGTTGGTTTCACTGATTCCATCTTACAACGTTCTGTGGAAGTGAGTGATCACTTGGGTGTGAGTGAGAGCAGAAGCAAATCATAAACTGCAGCAGAGGGACCTCATCAGACTCAGACAGCAGCAGCGTGTGAGGAGTTGGCAGTGGTCATAACTGCAGTACCTCGTAACCGCCGGCTGATGGGAAGTTTGGCATTGCCTCTTCTACTGGAATAGAAGAGAGAAACACTATGGCTGACTTTGGGCAGAAGGTCACTGTCATTTTTTGGGGTATTAATGAATTTGGTCTGTGGTCTGATGTTCAGAACTTAGTTTTCAAATTTCAGTTCATTTTTTTGGACTGCTTTTGGTGATGTCAAACTTACGATGTCCGATTTTTGTTTTATTTTCTTGCTCTTATTAAACCTCGTGCAGTGTCCAGATCTCTCTGCAAAGCCTCTTACCCTCAAGGGAATCAACAGCCACTCCCAACCCGAGCAGAATGATTTAAACTCCGTTATTTTGTGTTGTGAATAATACTTTTTTAATCACTATAATACAGACAAATGAATTCAGGAACTGGTGGCATAGATACCAACTTCCAGCGAGTTAGGATTTTCTTTTTCCCTTAACAAATAAGCTTTTACTCCATCGTAAGCAGGGCCATTGAGATACCCATATGCCACATGATGGTTCTTCACTGTATTCCACAGTCTCAAGCATTGTATATCTCTTCTATCAGCTTTTGCTGATAGAATGCTACAGTTGATTTGGGGTTTTTCTTTTTTCTTGTCCAGGTCTCTCTCTGCCTGGATCGCATTACTTGTGCCGTTTTCAGGATAGACTGATGTGGATATTGGTGCTGGAAAAAGGCTTCACTTACTGTGGTGTTAATATTAAGGTAACTGCATGCTGAGGATTTACTTTTGAATGTTTTGGAATCATGCAAAGATTTTGCTGTATAATTGTTGAACGCTGTAACTGATCTACCTGATGTTACAGTCAGTTTGTTGAGATGAGTGTTACATCTGTATTAACAGTCTTGCAGCTGACATGCCTAGCAGGTGTAAAATTGTTTATTTTCTGTCTTGTAATGTATTTATTAACTGATAGAGATTTGCCTGAGACAAATCCTTGGCTTTTTCTGAAGCCACTTTGAAGCCACTGCCTAACAGTGTAGTGAGCATCCAGTTAGATTTGTAGGCAGCTCCACTCTGGAAATACTGATATTGGAGCACATCTTCATTTGTTGGGAAAAATGTAAGAAATCAGAGGATATGGATCTGTAAAGGCTGAAACCAGATTGTTGTCATTTCTGCTGTAGGGATTAGAGCTGCAGGAAACATCCTGCCACGCTGCTGAAGCTCACAGGGTGGATGAGATTTTTGAAATGGCCTTTGAACATCAGGAGCACGCGAAGGTTCTCTCTCTTAATCATCATTTTGGACACATTTTGACTCCTTGTACTGTTCTACCTGTGCGATTGTATTCTGATGCCAGAAATGTGTTATCTGGAATAATTGACTCCCATGAGAATCTAAAGCATCTAAAAGATGATTTCATTAAAGTGCTTGTGTGGATGCTTGTCCAATATTGTTACAAAAAATCCAAAGCATGGGAAACCCGGGGCAATGCAGGTGGGAACAAAAAAGGACCTCTAGCAGGAAATGAGCACAGCAGTGCAGTAGGAGCACCCAGGGCCCCGAGGGACAAAGAAAGCTTTGGTGCTGATACTGTTGAGGACTGGACTGATGACAGTGACGTTTTTGATCTCGAACCCAGGGGCAGAATGAGAGACAGAAAAGAACATCGACATTTGGGAAAGACACCAAAAGTGCATCTGTCTATTCCAGGATCTGTAGAAACACAAAGCCAAGGTGTCCCACAGGAAATGTTGCTGGAAGATAAATTACACAGGGCTGTTGTGCTTGGGCTTCCTGCTGTAGACAGAGGAAAACAGCAAGAAGTTTTACCTCGGGTTGAGTTTAGTTGCTCTTACTCAGAGCTATTGAGCATCCCTGAAGAATGGAGAACGGCTCCAGTGCCTCCTTCCAAAGTCCATGAAATGAGGCAGAAGTTTCCAGAAGAATGGTACCACTTCATTTTGAGTCAGCTGGACTTTTTCCACCTGAAAGACAAGCCTTCCAGTTTACTTGATGACCTTATGAAAGATAAAGCTTTGAAAGACTTATACGTGCACGGTGTGCTGTCGTGCTGTTTTGGTCTGTTTGGACTGGATAACACAGTGCCTGCCCCGAGCCACGTGTTCAGAGCGTACACTGGTGGCGTTCCTTGGTCTGCAGGCTTGGACTGGCTAACTGGCAAACCAGAGCTATTCCAACTTGCATTAAAAGCATTCAGGTAAATGCAGAATATTCTCTCAACTTTAAAAAATGACATAGGGAATACTGAACTTTAAGAAAAGTAGTTCACTTTAAAACCTTCTCATTTAAAGGCATTTGCAGCTTCTTTCTGCATTAACACTGCCTGTGACCCAAGGCCATGAAGCCTGTGGTACAGTTTCCTTCTTTATTCACTCCCTGCTTGCAGCTGCCTCCAGCACTTGAAATTCAAACCCATTTTCATTGCCCACATCACCTGGGAGAATTGTGATGGAGTTAAATGTTGGGCACTGTCTGTCATCGGGTGGGGTAACAGTGTTTGAGGGGAATGGAAGATGTTTCAGCTAATGTGCTTTACGTCTGGGTGAGCTAAAAGCATGTGCCCTCTAACTGCTAGTTACGCAGCTATCGAGAGTAACTGACAAAGTCAGCACTGCTTGGGAGGCTTTCTGCCTCCCCTCTTCAGAAGCACTACCTCCTCTATGTTTTTCTGTACATTTCAGATACACTTTTAAACTCATGGTTGACAAAGCAAGCCTGGGTCTGGTTGAGAACTTCAGAGAGCTCTTTAACTGTCTGGAAGAGTACGAAAGCGACTGGTACATCGGGCTGGTGTCAGATCTTGAGTGGCAGCAAGCAGTTCTCCAAGAAAAGCCATACCTTTTTTCTCTGGGCCACGATCGAAATATGGTAAGAAGAATTACTGGCAAGCAGTGTCAAAGCTTGGCTTTCTTATTTCTTGGTTTGTCTGGTGTTCTGTTTGGTTTGTACATGTTTCCTGTGTGTTTTTTGGTCTGTCTTTTGTTTTGTTCCAAAACACGAAAGCTGTGCAACCAAATTGCTCCTCCTAGACAGGAGCTGACATCACTGTTGGTGAAAGTAGCAAGGCATTGTTCTTCAGATGTTGTAGTATTCGCTGGTTATGTTCCAGGATGGGAGAACTGAATCAAGGAATCAAGGAGCCTGGCTGACACACTTTGCATGAGAAGTCCCAGTGCTTCAGAGCCTCACTCAGTGCTTCATAACTGAAGTGCTTGTGTGACTCTTTGGAGAAAGTAACCAACGTTTTCACGTTTGTTTTTGAAGGGAATTTACACTGGGCGAGTCCTCACTCTCCAGGAATTGTTAGTGCAGGTGGGGAAGCTTAATGACGAAGCTGTCCGAGGTCAGTGGGCAAATCTGTCCTGGGAGCTGCTGTACGCCACGAACGACGACGAAGAACGCTACAGCATCCAGGCACACCCGGTTCTTCTGAGGAACCTCACTGTGCAGGCTGCCGACCCACCCCTTGGCTACCCCGTTTATTCTTCTGAGCTTCTGCATCTGCCTTTGTTCTAGACTGTCTGTAGCACTTCTGCGTTCCCATCTTGTGTTTTGCACTCGCCTGCTGGCAGACATGCTCGTGCTGTGTCTGTACAGTAGCAGCAGGACTCTGAGTGGTGCTGGGAGGCAGTGCCACGCCAGCACACGGACTTTGCACAGCAGTGGTGCTAGCCAGGACCTTCAGCAGGCAGGAAGTTTTGTTTTCTTGCTGCTGGAACATTTGAGACGCCACTGCCCGTGTGGCTCACTAGCCAGGAGATGCTGAAATTCTCTTCTCCGGGTTAGAGAAGAGCAGCACGATTCTGATCATTAACTACATCTGTTTTTTTTCCTTTAACAGTCGGACAGGTGACTTGCACTGACAGGTTACAGCTCACTGGGGACCGTCGACCACACAGTTGGTAACCAAAGTGTACATATGACTATTTATATGGTATTTTTTTTATTCCGGCCATTTTATATTGGACTGAGTTCAGTTTTAGCGTTTGTTATAATAATATATATGACTTGAGGTGACCTTCTTTAGTTGTAGTAAGCTCTCAGCTGTGCTTTTGTGAAGTCGTAAGGGAGGATCTTTACCATAGTGTGTGTTGTGGGGGCAAAGACACCATATAGAGCAGTTTGCACTCTGACAAGTTAGTAACACGGCCTGCTGGGGAAAGTGGGCACGTGTGATTAGGGGACAGATGGAACTGAAGTCCAAATGCATTAATTTTATTTCCTTCCTTCCATACCCAGCTATTAAACTGAAACTGTAAACCGCTGTGTGTAACTGATGTCCCCATCACAAAGCAGTCTTCCAGTGAATGTGTGATGACTGAGAGTGGAACAGGGTTGACAGAACTATTATGTCGTTTGTTTTTACCTTAGCAGAGCTTAAAACAATTGGCAGTTGTTTTGTATGGTTCCAGGTCCCCTTTAGAACAGGTCTGGGTCATCTCTGCAGCCACTACTTCATCCTGCTCGTTACCACCCATCGTTAGCACGTAGGTGTATTTTCTCTGTAGATCTGTAGCTGCAGTGTAGGTATTGCTGGTGTACGGTGAGCAGGATGTCAATACTTGTCTTTCTTTAAGCTGCAGAATCAATTTAAAGTACATCTGTAACTGCTGTGGTGTTGGTTTAGAGAACCCCGTACTGCATAACCCGCAGTGTGTGTATTACTTCTGCCCCTCTCCTTTAGGACACTTTCCTGTTGGATGAAGTTTGTCACAGGACTGTGCTCCACATACACAGTTATTAACTGTTGGCTTTCACCAGTGCAGAATGCAAACCCAGTACTGGAATTCAGAAGTGGAACACCCATCCCACACAGTATATCCCTCTCACAGCACAGTATGAAATTCACACACAGTATTGGTGGAATCAGCTTTTACAAAGTGATTGTTTGGTGTGCAGGAGCACCAACAGCAAAGTGCTGATAACTGCACCAATCCTTGCCCTGGAGGCACAGAGTCATGGACACAGCTCTGCTGGGGCTTTTACAGAGCACCTCCTTCAGCTCCCTGCCATGAGGGACTATTCCTGGCAATGTTTAATCCAACATTAATATCAGTCAGACAGGTTGGGATTGGTTTTTTTCCCTACATCAGATTTAAACCTCCCTGCCTCACTGTATGCCTCCCACTGACTTACCAACACAGAAAACTTAATTCTTTTGTTTTTCTACTTTGTCTTCTGTAAACTGAATAAACTACTTGAGAAAAGACTGCAGAGAGCTGTTTTCTCTTGCTTCTCCTGGTTCCCTCCCTCTGGTACCCAGCCTTCCTGAAAAGCATTGCTGCTGACTGCTGCTGCTGGCCCCGCTGTTCCAGCAGAGATCTCGGTTGGTAGCAGATGGAGGCACAGAATTCCTGTTTGTGACAGACTGTAGCTGTAACATCCTGTCCCCTGCCATGCAGGCAGCACGTCCTGCAGCCCCTCCTTGGTTCATCTGAGCCCATTCACACGTTCCAGTTATGCCATGTGGCAGCACGGCCCTGATCCCTGCTAACATCCCTCTGTAACCCTCTTCAGGAGCTGTTTTTTGGCAGAGCCACCAGTTAAAGGCTCTGGATGGTAGGTTCCTTCTGATTGAAACATCATGGGAAAAATGTCACTTCTGACTTCTGTTCTGCTTGGCAAGCTTCAGTAACATCTAACTGGGTTGCTCTTTTATTACTGCTCAACTATATGTATGAAGTAATTTATTTTGTTTTTTACCTGGATAGTGTGAGGCATCAGGCACGTCCCAACAGTACTGAGCAGTTCAGCAGCAAAAAGGTCACCAAGCTTGTAAACACAGGCAAGGGACCTGCAGAGGTATTTCTAGTTACCAGCTGAACTGGATGGCAGTTAGATGGTACAAGTTTCAAAACTGCAGTCCTCAGTTCCCTACCCCTGTTGCTGTTCAGCACCAGGAACACCACTGCTGGGATTTGCTTCTGCTGCACAGCGTGCCCTAACACAGCCCAACACCACTGCTGTCATCTCAGCTGTGAGCGACCTGATGCAAGAGCACCTCACTAACACCATGCCCCTGCTTGTAGCTACATGCCATTCTGCTACAGGGACTCCTTCCCTTGTTGTTTTCATGATGCTCTCTAGCACGTGCCAGGCTTAGTGCAGAGCTGAGGCCTCCTCTGATGGAGCTGCAGTCACTGTCATTACTCCCATCCCCACTGCCCAGCTCTCAGACTTCAAGCACCAACCTGAAACGTGAGCTCAGAGGGCTCTGCAGTGGTCCTTGGAGTCCTGAAGAAAAAGGACTTCCCATCAACATTTAGAAGTAATCTCCCTTTCCCAGAGGAACAATTCTCAAACACTTCCTTTAGCCACAGGCTTCTGCCTGTGTTTTTCTTTTGCTGAGGGCCCATTAGGAGTGAAAGTGAAGGAATCCTGTGGGTACATAATTTGTACCCTGCTCACAAAGTGTTTGCATGTATCATAGCAGCAGGAAAACAAAACAGTGCTTGGCCTCTGTCTCAGTCATTGTAAGTTTAGACATTTTTAAAACCAGATATGTTTACAAACTGAACTTTATTTAGCCAAGTGCATGTACAGCTTGATAGATTTGTCATGTTACACAATGACAAAGGTACAGAAGATAAAAAAAGTTTTCGTTGGCAGCCATGCAATATGGAAAAGCTTCTCTCAGCCTTAGCACGAGTACAGCAGGATCTTGGATGTTTCTCCTTACTTCTTCTTTCTCGAATAAGAGGCATCGGCATCCTGGAGCGAGAATACATCGTGAGCCTTTCCCCTCCTTGTTACGTATTGGTGTCCCTCACCCACGGTGTTACTCTGCCTCAGACAGCCCGTGACAGTGGGCAGCTGCAGCTCAACGCTTCCTGCCTTCACAGTGCCAACGCTGTTGTTCCACTTCCTGATTTTGGAATGCTTCAACACGTTATTGCATACCAAGTTCAACAAGAACACAGCAAGAAATATGGCATCTACCGAGCAGTGCTGGCAAGATCAGAACGCTGTGTTGCAGATCTGTCTTCTGGGAATGAATGAGAGGGGGAGGCCTGACACAGAGCTGCAGCACTTGACCAGTTTGGGGGAGCTGCTCCGACTGCACGCCTGATTGAAAAACCAGACAGGGCCCACACAGAGTCTGTCAGCAGCCTTCATTTCAAACTGCATTACATAATTCACACTGGTGACTTACAGCTCAGCCCTGTGCTGTGGCCGAGTGTGAACTCGTGGCCTGCGTGACAAAGATCAGAGGCAAGACCCCTGGCACTACAAGGGGCACTGACTTCACTGCTCTGCAGTAATCCTACACTGCTGGGCACGCAGCGATGGAGCTGAGCCTGGCAGCAGCTGCCAGAGAAGTGAGGAGGAGGAAAAGAAACAGATCCAAAAGTGCAATCCCAACATTCCTGCAGCTAAAGAGTCTGTCAGCGGAGTCAAAAAAGCAACAACTGGAGGAGAGAAGAATAAGCTTACCACCCCGCTTTTGAAGTTCTGTATTCTCCTCTTGCCCATCCTGTTCATCAGCCACCAGGCCCAGGTGGGTGCGTACTGCCAGAGGTAGCACACTGCCAGGTAGGGGTGGTCGCTGATCCAGGCCTCCTTCAGGTCGTTGGCTGTGCTCACCAGCGTGAGCCGGACACAGCGCTCGGTCGGCATCTTGTGGGACTGGTCACCACTGTTCTCTATGGACTGGAGGAGAGGAATGGGCAGGAATGAGAACTGGACTTCTGGCTGTGGCTGACGGAGGGAGAGAAAGGGCCAGGCTCTGTGTGGCAGACGTGCTGTTCTTCATTTCTGCACTGTGTAAATGAAGGGTAACCCACGTCTCCCTGGCTTTCTGTGTGGGAATGCTTACCACCTTCCTTTAGCACACATGCTTAAATAAAGCACCTTTTTAATTAATGCCTCCATTGATAGTTCAAAGAAGGTTAAAAACGCCTCCAAAAGCTATTCTGCTTTGGCATGAAATTACAGTGAAGGAGACAAATTGGGACAAATTGCCCATTCTGCAGCTGAGGGCTCTGAGAAATGCAAACTTTCCTGTTCCCAGCTGCCTACCCTATTATACATTACAAGTTAATCTGTAATCAAATTAGTACAAGGACGTGTCCCCCATTAACTTAAAACCTCCTGCTGGCTCTGCTCTGTGTGCAGTTATCTCACGAGAAGAGCAATAGGCTTCTGTGGTGGCAGCTATGTCTTGTTTGATGTCCCCTCCACAGGCATCACACAGTGAAAGTGATCTGCAACTCTGTCAGCTCATACACATCTCACTCCAGCAGTAATGGACTGCTCTATTACCCTGTTCTGTTTCCTGGAGCAAAAGCAATTCTGGCTCAGATTCGGCCTTTCTCCTAGATTTCAGCGTGGCAAAGGACCTAAGGAATTTGTTCTGCAAGATCTCCAGATTGCTGGAAAAGTACATCTTTGCTTTCGTGCAAGTATGCAATTTTGCAAGCCAAAATTCCTTTCAGAACTCAATTTAACAACAGGAGAACCTTCTTCCCCTCATCTCACTTGTGGGTTATCCTAAGCTTTCAATCAACTGAATTTATGACATTACCAATATATATCACAGCTACAATTTCTGCCAGCTATTTTGTGAGACAGCCTTTATTAAAAACAACTGAGCAATTGGGAGGTTTTGCTTTTTGTCCTTGAACAACCACTAACAGGAAAAGAATGCATGCCTCCCATCAGCTGACCCCAGTGGCTTTGCCAGCACTTACACCAGAGTCCAGCTGAACGGAGGACACTGTGAGAAGGGCAAACAAAAAGCTACCTGTGCTGAAACAACACTGCTCTGCACTGCACAGTAGTGGCCAGGAAATGGAGGCCTTTTCCCCAGAACTGCAGCAGGGCAGCTGCACAGTGCATTTACAAGGTGTGGACTGTGTGCATTGGAAGAGAGAAGGCATAACAACTCTACATACTCATTTGGTATGGACCTGACACCACAAAGCATTACATGACAATACATGGCTGTGCATTATCCAAAGCGTTTCTGGTTAAGGAAAGGGAGGCTGGTGTTTGCTCGGGGAAGCAAAGAAATCACAAAAGGATCACTTCTGCCTGTAGCAAGAGTTGGATTTACTGTAGTAGGATTTCGAGTCCTTACCTTGTCAAGTTTCTCCGTAAAGACATTCTGAATAATCTTAGACTGTACAGGTCCTGGGCAAATGTTGATAACACTTATGTCAGGGTAGTCCGTCAGCTCAGTCCGAAGAGAATTAAAAAAACCCTACAAGAAAAGACTGTAATGTGATCTTCCTTCCCCACACTGCTGCATGCAGCAAGGCTTCGCTGGCTGCATTTTTAAAATCTGTTTCTGTAGGTAATTCCTACTGCTTTGACATCAGCCAAATGTCCTCCTGTGGTGACACCAAATACAAGCATGGGGCAATCCTCAACGGCCAGGCAATGAGTTGCATACCTGTGCACACTTACAACCCAGAACAGTTCATGGGCTCTGACTGCCCCATTGCTGGTGGCTAATTTCAGCTCGCAGACTGCATGCAGGCTCTGCAGCTACATTCTGTAAAAACACTGACCACACCTTTATACTTACAAGCACCTGCAGGCCCTGCACCAGATCATCAAAGCAAGTTATCTAAGATGTGTAGCCTCTGGAGGACTAATTCTAACATGAAACACACTGCAGCCCACACCTGAGCTTTCCACATCCCCTCCTTCCCCCAAGGGATCTTGGGGACACTTATCTCAGAAGAACACCTTAATCCTCGGTTTGTACGGCCCCATCACAGAAGCTGTGCTGTCAGCCAAGCTAACAGAAAGGAACGTGCCAAAGAACACTGGACCTTACAGGGGAGAAGGTGGCAGTGTGTCAAGCTGGTAAGGACAGCTGAAGCTCCATCACGAGTGCTTTGTAGGCTATTTACTGCAGCAATGACTACAAGCCTGGGCTCTCACACAAAGACACCCTAAGCAGTAAGCTATGCAACCATACTCCCTGCCATACGCAGTCGTTGGTTCCTCCACCAATTCTGAACTGCATGAGCAGCACTCAGAGCTCTTCTCCCTCTTATCACTCCATGGGGATTTGGGACACTGAGGGGCTCTGGGAATACAAATTCTACCCAAAAATGGGCACAATCCAGAAAAGGTCAGCTCTGCACACAACTTCAGACAGCTTCCCACAGAGGGCTCTGGCACGCTCCCTCAGATTGCTGCTTCCCTCCAGGCATTACAGAAGGAGCCTTCATTGCCTTGAACAAACTGCAAGGTAACAAGCTGAGCACTGGTCCCATGAGCCAGAGCTATCCCTGAAGATCCTCTCTAGACACCAGCCAAGCACAGGGCTGCTGAGGCTTTTTTCAGTGGTGTTTGAGTAGTGGGGTCAATGTCAGTGCTATTTATTCCATTAAAGGGCGGCAGACACTGCGAACATGAAATCCATGAAGCCAGAGAAACCAGCAAGTTGCTGCTTGTACTTGACCACCTCACTACCCCTCTCCATTTAAAGGGGTCTGTGTGACCCCCCCCTCCCAGTCAGGGCAGTTTTCACACTGCGGAAGAGGTGCAGCCCACCCAGAGCACAGGACAACTGGCACACCTGCTCAGGAAGGACTCAGCAAATCCTCCTGAAGGCCTCCAGAACTCTCAGTGCTCTCTGGAAGCTCTACATACAGAATCTACAGGTTCCCTAATGCCAGCCCTTATTGTAGATTCCCCAATAAAAATCTTTAAGAGACCCAAGACCAAAATTTAGGAGCAGGAAAGGAACTCAGCTACAATGGGAATTGTTCCCACCAAGCCCACAGCAAAGGCAGCTCTGGCACCAGTATGTAGCTGAACCAGAATCACAAAATCTTCCCCTGGAGATTATCAGGTCTGACCTAGCTGCTAATGCAGGTGCCCTACAGCAGGCTGCAGTAGGGTCTGTACAACAGGAACTGCTTCAAACCATCTCTGGGCCTTTTCATCTTCCTAACCATATACTAGAAGGTGCTGCAAAAGGCAATGCTGAAATGACTTCTACTGAGACAGAACTGTTCTTCAGAAATCCCCCCAAGGATCAGAGGCTGAGTGAAGAGGGGCAGCTGCTCCATGCAGCCCACGTGCCCATTGGACAAGTTCCTGAGGGAGGTACATTTTTAAGATTGCCATTTCCAATCCACTCCACACACCACCAGTTTCACACATCACAACCAGATGAATGGCACATCATCTCCACCACCTTCATCACATCAGGAGAGGAATGGCAGAAAAGGCTGATTTCCTCAGTTCTTGAGCCCCTCCTTGTTCTAAAGAGTTCCCATTGGCACAAATCAAGGTGTGCTTGTTTGACTACGTAACAGATGTCAGACAGGGACATCTATTTAATAACTGGCAGACAAAATGCAATCTGCAGTTCAAGACAATGCAAGGTTGATACATGCTGGGAAAATACAACATGAAAAGCATCACTTTATGCTTTGTGTTATTTTTCCCCAGCTCCTCTCTAGTTGTTTCCTCTCTGTCATCAGAGATGGGTGTCTGCTAACTGCAGAGGACTGTCGTTCTGACAAATCTCCTTTATCTGAGCTGTACTGGTGAAGTCTGGTATTTCAAAAGAGCTTTTATAGCTTTGGAGGGCTCACGCCCCCATCTACCCATAGCTCTACACTGCAAAGAATCAGATTTCAAAATCTATATTATAAATCACTTGCAATTAGTATTTGCAGGCATACTGCAAACAAAACAAGACAGAAGGTTTGGGGTCTGGCCCAGTTATTGTGCAGACGTAGAAATACCAAAGACAAACAGTTCAGTTAGCTTGTTTTTAACTAGTCGGGACATTGTAGGAAACTTTCCTTTTAATCTTCATCCACTTTCTTAATCTCCACACAAAATTCAAAGTTCTGAGAATTTTTAAAGCAACATGTGAATTCCCCTGCAACTAACTAGCCGTGCTTATTCCAACAGCACCACAGCCAAAAGATCACTGAAGTGAAAGAACATTTTCAAATAAAGAAGGATAAGTGAATGCAGTCTGTGCTTCTGTACATTGTGTTCTTCTAATTTAAATCTACCAGACCTAAGTCAAAGGCTGGACTCTAACGGGCTAATTCACTGCTACCACCAAAATTAAGAGTAGACGCTCTCTCCCTGTCATTAACTGGAAATTTTCTATAAGCAGAGACTCGTCCCTGTCTTCTAAATCCTCATTTCTGCAAGTCCCTAACGGCTCTGCAATATCAGCAGCCTGTTACATGTTTGCTGTTGGTGGTCAAATTGCCAAAAAGATCCTGATCCAACAGGCTAAGCGGAGTTCTGTACTCTGTTTGTGCACTTAAATCCAGCAGGGAGCAGGAACGTGCCAGCTTTTTGTTATTAAAATCATTTCTGAGTACAGCTGAACTTTGGCTTACTGAGATCAAAGCATACATTAGCAGGAAGTCAAACAGTGGTGAAAGACAAATACGTCTAAATAAATTTGCTAGATAAACAAACGATTCTGCAATGATAGAGGCAGCCTCTTCACCCTACAGACATTTTTCTCAGCTCTTCTATGTTTTTCTGCAGAAGTGAAATGGCTTTCAGAAATCTTTCCAAGCAAAACTAAAATTCAGTGTTACGCAGAAGACAGGAGGACCTCCTTCCTAAGACACTATGAGCTGCCAGTTCTTCACACCACAGCAAGATTCAAAACTACTGGGAAGATTCTATCAGATCTTTCCAAGATCAGGAATTTCCCTTTCTCTTGTTAGTCTGCTTTACCCATCACTGCTCTCACTTTACTGTCCTCAAGATTTCCTATAGTCTTTTTATAGTTTTCTCTCCCTGACTGAACTCAGACTTCAAGCAGGATGCTCCCATTCTTGTACCACACTCCAGGACATGTGCACAAGGACTTTGCTCAGCTCAGCAGCTTTTGCACATGGTGAGTGTCACGGGTCAGGACAGGAGGAGAAACACAGCAATCCCTTCTTCCACATTATCCACACATGCATGTGCAGTTCAGAAGAAGTGTATGGAGTGCTTCCACGTGGCTGTTTGGTTTTTTTTTCCTCAAAACAAAGCAGATTTTCTAACAACAAACTGCCAGCGGTGTTAGCTGAAGAAGGTCTTGAAGTTCACTTCAAGGGTATTTTAAAGGCTACACAATTAGAAACTAGAGAAGGAGTCCACACACTGGTCTTCCACACAACAAGACTTAATAAAGCTCAGAAACATGACTTACCTGCAGAGCATGCTTGCTGGCACAGTACCCTGAGGCAAGAGGAGCGCCCATGATCCCCATCACACTGCTCACAGTCACAATCTTTCCCCTCCTCCTTTGGATCATGTGATTCAGGACATGTTTTGTCAGAGAGATCGTGCCTAGGTAGTTAAGTTCCATTATGGCACTGAAGACATCCAGGTTTGTATCCACAAACAGAGAGCGTTGGGAACGTCCACCATTGTTGACCAAAACATCAATCTCAGGAAAGATAGGAAAGATAAAGTGATAAGTATGACATGTTTTCTTTAATGTTTATCCTTCCTCAGGTAATTGCTAACTGACTGCTCTCTTCCCTCCTTCTTCCCCAGGACACTGCTCCTTTGAAATGAGGCTGGCTACTTTTAAGCAGGGACAACAAAACAGGAACAGTCTGATGCCAAACATGAACTCCTAGTATAGGAACAACAGCAGCTGGAAACCAACTAGATTAAAGAACAGAAGAAACAAATCTGGTACCAAAGGCTCAGAGGACTAAAGGTGTAGCTTGAAGCTTTGCCCATGGTACAAAATGTTAATCAGATCTGACCGTCACTGTCTGAACTCTCACAGTCCAAAAGAGCACACCAAACAAGGCAAGCACTTGTGCCTGATGTCCAGTTTTGTTCCACATAGCTCTGAACACAAACTATGCACATTATAAAAACTACAAAATAAAAGCCCTGACTTTCATACACAATTTTAAGCCTAGAATATACAGATGAGGCTTGCTCCACTTGGTTGGGAAATACAGTGACATCAAGCAAGTTAGTTTTAAATTCTTAGTAATGACCACTGATTGTTTGTTATTTGCTGCATCTCTGCAAAGCTGCCAACACCCAGAAGCAAACAACAGAAGGGATGGGAAGTTAGGTATTACCTGTCATGTTCATTAATGAAACTTAAAGAAGATGTGAATGTAAGTATCAGTGAACAAAGTGAAATATAGCCATACATGCAGAGATAGGAGATGTAGAAATTCAGCCCCAGGAACACACCTCACCTTGCCAAAATGCTTAATAACACTGCTGGTGGCAGCTTCATGAGAGCTTCTGTCAGTCAGGTCAAGACGTAGAACAAGGATATCTTTGTCACTCAAGTTGCTGATCTCTAAAAACAACCATAAATTGAATGAATCAGTAAGACTGCTAATACAGCAACTGCAAGAAATGTGTATTTAAATGCAATCACTTTCAGCAAAAAGACACCAAGAAACCATTACATTAAGAGGGAAATCAAATGCTTTCTCTGTCTTCATTTTGACCTCCATATAGAATCCATTTTTTATCTGTTTCTATCAAGACTTTTTTCATCACTATGTTTTCGCTTGTAAAAAGCTTGACTTTATTGAACAGGTTTACATATCACAACATAGGCAATGCAATTCTCCAAATAAATTGCAACTGTCAGAAGCAACACATTATGAGATTACTATTGGCAGCCTTCACATCTTCTTTGTGGGTAAACTGTTCAACCATGTTTACTCCCTGTAATGGGAGCAGTACAGTTGAGGCCAAAGCCACAACCTGTATACGTGAGCTCTGAGGCAAAATCTAGAGAAGCTGGTTTATTGCAGGGGGAAGAAGGAGAATAATCTTTGCTAGTCCCTTCTAACTTGGGATATTCTGTAAGTTTTCTGTTTAACTGAGAGTTCTCAACACATTTATCTCCTAGAATAAAAGTCAGCTGTCATCAAGTTCAAGTCATTATGCTGAGTGTTTCCAACTCTGCCTCTTCAGAACAACTGACCTTTTCCACACCAAGTACACCTACAGCTGCACTGTGCTACCGTGGGGCCTGGGGGCATTTGACTCACAGAAACAAAATCTTCAATGTTAATCTTCCATCTCTTTAAACTAGATATTTTTAAAAATTCCTTTATTTATACTGATTTCATAGTGCAATTTTTGTTTCTAAACTGATTCTTAGTCACAATCACATACACCTGCTCCCCTTCAACCGCTGT
Source organism: Odontophorus gujanensis (assembly GCA_013399175.1). Lineage (NCBI taxonomy): Eukaryota > Metazoa > Chordata > Aves > Galliformes > Odontophoridae > Odontophorus > Odontophorus gujanensis. The sequence goes on along the minus strand of VXAB01010912.1, from coordinate 6,887 downwards.
GCTCTTTAAACACAGAGTAGAGTTCTTCATTATTGCTTGCATATATGGGTCAGGTTGAACTTTGTCTCTGCAGTGGTGCACAGATGAGGTTACTGAAACCAATAGCTTGCTTGTGTTCAAAGGTCACTAGCATTTAGGCAACTGGATGGATATAATATACCCATTTGTCTGCTTTAAAGAGATCGTATTTCAATGTATAGCCCCCTCCAAGATCTCTCCTCTCCCCTCCATGCATTTTCCCCTCTACTTCTTTCATTATAGACAGCAATAAAACCCTGGTAGGTTAAACTACACCTCTACCTCCCACAAACAGATTTGCGCAAGCATATCCAATAGGAGACAGGCCACAGGGCTGGTCAAAGGGCTGGAGCACCCCTCCCATAGAGAGGGTGAGAGAGTTGGGGATATTCAGCCTGGAGAAGGCATTGGGGAGATCTTACTGCAGTCTTCCAATACCTAAAGGGGCTGCAGGAAAGCTGGGGAGCAACTCTTCATCAGGATGTGTAGCAATGAGACAAGGGGTAATGGCTTTAAACTAAAAGAGTACAGATACAGCTTAAACATTAGGACAAAAATCTTCACGATGGAGGTGGTGAAGGCCACTTAGAAAAACCATTTCAGTTACACAAATTGTTATACACACCATATAGTTCAGATTTGGCACCTTCTGACTTCCATCCCTTTGTGCTGATGAAAGACGGACCTCGTGGGCCACGTGCACGCCCAACACTGCCATAGCAGCTGTGACATCACCTCAGATTTGTCCAGGCACAGCATATAGGCCCTTGTTCACCACCAACAGAAATGCATAGCTAATGGTAGTGACTGTGCTGGAAAACAGCGTTCTGTAAATGAGAATCTGCTCTACCAAACAGTGTTACTGTGCTCCCTGCATATGTTGCCATTTCCATGGAAATCAATAGGAGGAACTACTTGTGAAGTGACCTATGCAGAATGATACCCCTTCATTTGTTCCCTTCCTTCCCCACTGTATTTATTCAGTAACTTAAACATGGAATTAGTCATGAGATTTTGAGGTAACAGCGGTTCTTGAAGGCACTCATACTGCGTGCTTCAGTTACACACAGTTTACATTCATCACAAAATGTACTCCTGTGCTTTGTGGGTCATTATTTCTGTAGCACCTCCACCACAGTAAGAGTGGAACTGCCCACACAGAGCAAGAACTTGTACTTACGAAGGCACTTCTTTTTCACTCTTTCCAGCTCATCCTCTCTTCTTGCTGAGATAGCAAGCAGAGCTCCTATCTTTGATAGCTGGTAAGCCAGTTCTTCTCCAATTCCACTTGAAGCTCCTGTCACCCAGACAACCTTGCCACGCAGCTCATGTTCTGTCAAAAGAATCAGGACAGAAGTTCACACATTGCCAATGCTAGAATAAACATAAGTCACTGCAATCTGACACTGTTTGTAAGACCTGTGCTCAACTTTATTGGCTGTTACAAAATCTTGACTTCTTTATTTTTTGGTCATGTGTAGTTGTGAAATTGTTCAATGCTGTTCCACTGCCACTTGAACTTTGTTCCAAGGCTAATCTGAACAAACATGGATTATCTACCTGAGAAGGTATTTGACTGCAATTCTGCTGCGTCGTATTTCCACAGACCAGATCAAAATGAGGTTCTGAGGAAAAAAGGGGAATTCGTGGAAATGACAGAAAACTGTTAAAATATCTCAAATCCAAACAAAAGGCTGAGCAAACCTACCTCAAAAATGTTCCTGAGGAATTGCTTAGAGAAGCCAGTCCCCTGAGCATAGAAGACTTATCAAAACAGAGTGGTGTTCATCCACTCTGTTTTGTGTCTGGTGCAGGTTAATTCTTGCATTGGTCAGAGTACAGTACACTGAGTTCCCAAGGTGTAAGGTCATGCATCAACCTCCTGTGTGCTCACAGCTCTTGCTCAGGTATGCTTTTTAAACCTCTAGTAAAAGTAGTACCTTACTGTTACTCCTCTTATAGCCTGCTCCCCATTGTTTGGGGTCATTCCCTCATTCCCACTCTAAGATACATCTGCAATTTGTGAAAAAGTTTAGCTTTCCAGGGATATATCCAGAATCATCAAATAAAAATAGATGGATCAAAACCAAGCATTTAATTCTAGAACACACTTAAAGCACTAACATCAAAGCACTTTCAGCATATACTGACTAAAATTTGCATCTGTGTTTCAAGATCAGTCAGTGGAGTGCTGCTGCGAAGAACTCTCCCTTCCATTTACCAGATACATACAGAGTGTTCAAACAATTTCTAGCCAACCAAGAAGGATTTCACATTACAATTCAATTAGTACAGACAAATTCACTTCCTGGGATTTAAAGCCTACTTGATTCTCAAAATAGCCAGAACAGCATTTTTAAGCTCACTGAACCTTAACCACTCACTCAGTTTAGAAAAAAAACCCTTTTTTCACTAAAGCCAATGACTATGACAACTTTCACTTCCTGCTTCAGGATCAGTTCCCACTTCTCTCCACACTAAACTACCTCAAATTTCTACTTTCAGAGTCTTCATGACAAAAATCCCATGAAGAGATGAGCACAGAAATCTTCCCATCTGACTGGAAGAGCAGAGAACATTCAAGACAACCAGAGCTCAAGCTGGATTTGCAGGATTGGCAGTGGGCATTAGTTTTCTCTTTTTTTTTTTCTTTAAGCTGACTGTAGCCAAAGAATGTGTATTTCCTTTTGTTTTAAAAAAAATTACTTTTCCAAACGAGAGATGTATTCTAAGGTTATGAACATGGGAGGTGGAAAGAGATGTCACTGAAGTTGCAGGAATAACTTCTATTAATAACAAGCTGCCACTTATGCTTATTTACACACTCTTCCTACAGTTTCGTTTTAATATATTCCCAATTCCTTAAATTAACCACACATCTCTTTTTACTGAAAGCAAATTCACTTCTTCCTTTCACACAGTTCTCCTGTTCTCAACTTGTCCTGGGCAGCTCCACCGAAGTTATTCAGGATCTCATTCTGTGGACAGGATAGTTAACTGAGATAAGGAGAGTTTTCCACTGATTTCTCGGTGCTGATAGCTACCAAGCACTGAGTTACTGGGAGTTAACATAATTTAAGATCTAGTTCATATGCCATATCCAAACCTAGTTGGTTCTAGAATAAGTGTCCTGTTGATACTGCAAATAGGCTTAAAAGTTAACCGTGCCAGATTGAAAAATAAAAGGAGATTATGCTTTTACTAGCCATTAATTACTGTGTTACAAGGCATAACAAACAAGTAGTTGAACAAAGTAGTACTGCAAGTCTTGCAGGACTTGTTGTTCAGCCCTATTTGGGTGGTTTTCCATCATTTTAAAGCTCCTATCACACAAAGTTGCCACTTCATTTCATTCATGAAAGCATTTCGGGTGGAAAAGCCTTAACTAGAACACCTTCCCCTTCCCCAGACAGAATCATGCTATTACTCTTAGCTCAAAGTTTAAGGAGTAGGTTTTCATGTACGTACACATTCATACACAAAAGGATCCAACTTAGCTTGGTAACACTATGCTGACTGTGAGAAACACTGTCCAGAGTGACTGCTGACCTGCTAATGAGACACAACACAAAGAAAGTCATCCAGTACCCAGTAACCCTTCTCCTGATCACACTAATATTTACATCATGGGAAATAAAACAGCATCTGTGAATGACAAAATCCAGACACTTCCCTATAGAAGTGAATGAACAATAAATAAAATTAGCCTTACCTACGTGAAGGCCAATCCTTGTAATTACAGTTCACAGGATAAGGAAACACCTTTGCTAGTATTTGTCCCTTTTGTTTCCATCACTGAGGGGATACAACCAGCACTGTGGTGCCACTATCCTGTATGCACCTGGCAGAGCTATCAGCAAAGTGCCACTTAAATGCTACCATCTCAGCTGCATGTTTTAGCTAATGACAAGCACCAGTGGCAAAACACAGCCCATCTCCCTGCAAAGTAAAGAAGCTTACAGCTATAAAACTCTGATTCTTCCCAATGAGCTGAAACAGCTCTATTAGAGAATGTCTACATTGTTCTTAATGTGGGACTAACTAAAAAAGTTTCAAAGCTTCCAATGACACTGAAGGCTACTGTCAAATAATAGTGGTCAGGTGCTGGAATAGGCAGTCACCATCCCTGGAGGTGTGCAAATGTGCAGATGCTGTACTAAAGGTCATGCTGTAGTGAGGAAATATTGGTGGTAGGTGGATGGTTGGACCAGGAGGTCTTTCCCAACCTTGGGGATCCTGTGATTCTATGAATACACCATGTACCTGAGAGCCCCTAGATCTCCACGTGTGTCACACAGACTCTCACAACAACACCTCTGCAAAACTGTTTCTATTTGGGGAGATGTCTCACGTTTCTCTACCCTGAGTCTTCCCATGAACTCTGCAAAGACTGCACAAACAGCTGTGATTTTTTCATGTAGTTTTTTTTTATTTATAGTAAGGGAACTACTAGAGGGACTTAGTATAAAAATTCAGGCTGCATACATAAAGAGTTACAAAAGATTTGCAGCAGATTTTCACATATTTCGTGTTCTCAGAGCTGTGTACTATTTGTGCATGCTTTTCTGTTCTGTTCTATGAAAGGCAGAAAATAGAACTGCCTCAAAAAACCTGGGGCAAAAAACAACAGTCCTGACACTCCCAAACCTAACTCCATAGAGAGACAACCTTAGTCTTACCCCACTTCTTCTGCACCTGAAGATGGCCTCCATCTTCGCCCCTAGTTTGCTGCACATCCCATTGCCTGTTCACAAAAAACAGTCCCACATTCACATTTCAAACAGCTTTCTTGCCAAGCTTCTCACAGTTTGCCCTGCTCTTCTCGCAATCCCTTCCCAATGCCAACCTCCACCTGCACCACCATTATCAAATGAACAACTGCCTCAAACTCAAATCTTCATCCCCCTGTCCCCCCCAGACTCATTTTCTTGATGCTGCTTCTCCCTGCCTCAACCCACCTTACAGTTTCATTTCACACACCTCACAGCTTACACTTTTCTGTCCCATTTCACATCAGCTTCTCCATCTCCATGGTCAATGCAAGAGGATGCTGTACAGTGACTTACGGCTCTGGTCCCATTTCCAACTATCGAAATCCAGAGCTCACAGCATCCCAGAATGAGCTGGGTGAAGCATTCCAAATTCTGTGGCTCATCTGATCGAAAGCCTCTATTAAGCAGGGTTAAAAATTAGGGTTTTGACAGATCTCGAGTCGCCTACAAGTGGGCAGAACTACAGACAGATAAGAAAGGCCAACACAAGAGTTTCAAATCGTGTCCCACTGCTTTTTAGAGTCTTCCCACCCGAAGGGGTGACGGCCGCACGCAGGAGCCCGGGCTGCCCCAGGAGCCGCTCCGAGGCAGTAACGCAACCCCTGTCCTTATCGGCCCTCAGCTGTTTGTTACCTCAGAGCCGGACGTGTGACCGGAAAAGATGCAAACAATAGTTTGGGGGCGAGCCCCGTCCGCGCGAGCTTGCTTCAGACCCGCTTTATTCAGCGGCTCCCTGCGCAGCTGCCCCGCAGGGAGGTGCGTGCAAGGGCGCGTACGCCTCGCGGGTCAAGGGCTCGGGGCGAGTTTTGTCCTTTCCCACGCAAACCCGTGGGGCAGCAGGCTCAAGTTCACGGAGCCGAGGCGACTCGGTTCCCGGCTTCCGAGGAAACCCCGCACCCCCACGCAGCGCCGCACCCCTCCCCCCTCACGGAAAGCCGCCCCGGGACCGCCTCCCACAACCCGGCCGGACTGGGGCGGCAGGCGGCCGGCTTTACCTGGCTTCTTCCCCCGCCACTCCGCCCACAGCAGCGTGAGGTCGCCGTCGGCGCGCAGCCAGCGCAGCAGCTGCAGCAGCAGCAGGGCCAGCACGGCCCCGCCCGCCAGCAGCGCGCAGCCACACAGCATGCCCATGCCCATGGCTATGGCGGCCGCCCGCTGCGCGCGCTTATGAGGGCGTCTGCCGGGCGGGAGGCGCCCGCCGCA